>BSBM01000757.1:3742500-4342500 GCA_027924585.1 Larix kaempferi
CAATGCTTGAGTTTTTGGAGGTCGAACTCCCACCCCACATGTCCATCATCATCATCATCATCATCGCTATCACCATCATCATCAACGTCTTCATCATCATCCCCATGTTCATCATCATTGTCATCTCTAGGTTCTTCATCAACATCTCCATCATCATCATCATCATCATCATCATCATCATCATCATCATCTTCATCACCATCACCATCATCATCAACGTCTTCATCATCATCACCATCTTCATCATCATTGTCATCTCTAGGTTCCTCATAAACAACTCCATCATTTCAAAGTTGACCCTCGTGTGCAAAAATTGCACACTCCCTCACTGAGCAAAATACTAGTTTCCAAAATGGACATGCAAGGTGACACTTGGGCCATTGGACCGGAGGAGAGGTGCACCCCTATAACTATCTGGACATCCTGAATCCAACGGAGTCGACGGTTTGTCGATCAGAGCCACGGTCGTCATTTTATGGCTCGTTCCCTCTTGCATCCAGAATGCCTTCAGGGACACCTGCTGAATACTTGCTGGGGGCATAGAAGTCCAACTGTGCAGGAAAAACTGGTTTTGGGTAGTCCTGCAAGTGTGTCTTGGGAGGTTTCGGCTGGGAACGCTAGCCAGAAGTGCCCGATGGAGGATTTTTCAAAATTGTTCCCCATGTGCAAAAATTGCACACTCCTCCAGTGAGCAAAACCTTAGTTTCCAAAATGGACCTGCAAGGTGACACCTGAGCCATTGGAATGGAGGAGAGGGGCACCCATAGCAGTATCCGGATGTCCTGAATCCAATGGAGTCAACGGTTCATCGATTAGAGCCACGGTCGTCATTCTATGGCTCGTTCCGTCTCGCATCCAAAAGGCCTTCAGGGACACCTGCTGGATACCTGCCGGGGGCATAGAAGTCCAACCATGCAGCAAAACCAAGTTCCGAGGAGTCCTGCAAGTGTGTCTAGGGATGTTCCGGCTAGGAACGCTAGCCGTAAGTGCCCGACGGATGATTTTGCAAAGTTGACCCTAGTGTGCAAAAATTGCACACTCCCTCACTGAGCAAAACCCTAGTTTCCAATATGGACCTACAAGGTGACACTGGGGCCATTGGACCGGAGGTGAGGGGCACCCCTAGCACTATCCAGATGTCCTGAATCCAATGGAGTTGATGGTTCGTCGATCCGAGCCACGGTGGTCATTCTATGGCTCGTTTTATACCCCTACGTCCCGAGAAGGTTGAAGCTGTAAAGCAACAACTCTCTAGTATTCATCCTGAAGCTCTTTTGTTTTTGTCTAAGATAAAGAAGCTCTCAGTTCGCGAGCTGGAACATATTGATCTTAACAGGATTTATACAATCTATTTTTTACGAGAAACTGACCTTATAAATTCTCGTAGCAATGACAATGAATCCTTCATTTTGCATTTGTTAGCAGAAGAAGATCAATTTTCGACAAAACAATGTAGTTATTACATGTGGAGGCAGCGGTTTCCCGTGGAAAATGAGTGTAGGGTTGAGAAGAGGAAAGACGCTGGGAAATGGGCTATTACATTAGCTTTTCCGATGGGCGAGCGGCTTACAGAAGTAAATACGGTGGCTATAGGTATCTATGCTTTTCTTCCGACGAAATTTGTAACAGGATTTCCATTTATAATACAGGCATATTTTTTACTGGTTTCATCAAGAGAAAGTATCATTTTCAATAACAAGTGGAACCAGGGAATCCTTCGTTGTGTTCCATTAGCATTTTTTTCAACATTTCATGCTCTGATAAGTGGTAATTCACCTCTATCATCAAAAAATTGGGTCTATAGGTACCTTCCCTTTCATATTCCTCGTTATCCATAGCTAACACAAGTTAGAGATGCCATTTAGACCAAATTGAAAGCTAAAGAAGTGGTTTTATGTGACGTTAGCTTTGGGAATAAACGTTTATGTAAATGAACAGAAGCTCGGACAATACTCCCTACTTTTAAATGCATTCTGGAGAAAGCAAGAGGACAAGTTCATCAAAGCGACTTCATTCATCTATATTCTCGCAATGCACACATAGTCCACCCTTATCTTGATAAACAAGAGTTTTATAATAGCTTGAATTTTTTGGGCGTGGTTATCTCCCTGTATTCGATTGTCTGATTGGTTGACAAGCTTGCCTAAAAATATGTACGTTGAACTTCTTTGTTTTATTGCTGAAAATTGGAAGGGATTTTCAAGTCACCTGCAAAACGCTCCTTTGTTGAAATATGTAAGTTCTTCCAACAACATAGATTTGGCTAGTGTATCAAATGCTGCTGTCCACACCAGAATTTATCTTTCGTCAAAGGAATCACACATATTGTGGCTGACCAAATGGTCTGGGGAGCTTGGAAGTGCTGCTAAATATTATTCCATGCCTGAATCTACCCAGAAGGAAATTATAAATTTAGATCCTCGAGAATGCCTGAATCTACACAGAAGGCAATTATAAATTTAGATTCTCGAGAAGGTGAGAAACTGTATGAGTGGTTGAATCAGTATCCTAAAATTATAGAGCTTTCTACCTGAAATTTTCCTGAGCGGCTCTTGGATGTAGAATCAGACTCAACAACCAGTAAACTTGTTATCACCACTGCACATTTTTTGCACTATTCATCTGCAAATAACTACGTCTGGCCCGAAGAGCTTACCAGTCTTCGCAAGAATATTCCCCTAGTAGATTAAGGTGGCAAAATAATTAGGGTACGAGGCTCTTTGAAGTTTCTCCATCCTACATCCACGAGTAATTGGGACAAGTTAATGGGCCAAGGTGTCCCTGAATGGCCTCGGGGTGCCCGACTAGAATGCTCGTAGCACCCGAACCATGGCTCAATTGGTGAATCCATCGATTCCGGTGGGTCCAAGACGCTGGGTTTTAGCTAGGGGACCCCCCACAGTGTCCCTCGAAGACCCGGAAGTGGTGCCAACGAGCCATCTCCGGAGCTAGGGTTTTGCTTAGTGAGGGCCATTCCAAATTTGCTCAAGGGGGCCATTTCTCGTCCGGAGGCCCCTGGGCATCCATGGCCACTATGGATAGGTCCACAAGGTCCACATGGACCTGTGGGAGTTGACGGAATCCAAGTCCGCTCGCCGGTTTGGGTTCCGTGGCCCTGAAGAAAATCCCCCAAGTGTCCCTGAATGGCCCCGGGGTGCCCGACTAGAATGGCTGTAGCACACAAACCGTGGCTCTGTTGGAAAATCCATCGATTATGGTGGGTTTGGGACGTCGGTTTTCAGCTAGGGGACACCCCACAGCACCCCTCAAAGACCCGGAAGCAGTGCCAATGGGCCATCTCTGGAGCTAGGGTTTTGCTCAGTGAGGGCCATTCCAAATTTGCTCAAGGGGGCCATTTCTCGTCTGGAGGCCCCCAGGCATGCGTGGCCATAGTGGAAAGGTCCACAATGGACAAGTGGACCTATGGGAGGCGATGAAATCCAAGTCCGCTCGTTGGTTTAGGTTCCGTGGTCCCGGGGAAAATTCTCAAGGTGTCCCTAAATGCCCCTGGGGTGCCCGATTATAATTCCCGTAGCACCCAAACCTTGGCTTGGTTCGTGAATCCGTCAATTCTGGTGGGTCCAGGACACCAGGTTTCAACTAGGGGACTTCCCATAATGTTCCTCGAAGACCTGAAAGCGGTGCCCATGGGCCATATCCGGAGCTAGGGTTTTTGCACCCCTTCAGGGACGCTTGGAGGATTTCCTCTGAGGCCACGGAACCCAAACCAGCGAGAGGAATTGGATTCCATCACCTCCCATAGGTCCATGTGGCCATTGTGGACCTGTCCATGGTGTCCACGCATGCCCGGGGGCCTCCGGAAGAGAAATGGCCCCCTTGAGCAAATTTGGAATGGCCCTCACTGAGTAAAACCCTAGCTCCAGAGATGGCTTGTTGGCACCACTTCTAGGTCATTGAGGGAGTCTGTGAGGGGTCCCCTAGCTGAAACCTGGCATCCCGGACCCACCAGAATTGATGGATTCTCCAACGGAGCCATGGTTCGGGTGCTACGGGCATTCTAGTCGGGCACCCCGAGGCCATTCAGGGACACTTTGGGGATTTGCTCCGGGGCCACGGAACCCAAATCGACGAGCAGACTTGGATTCCGTCAGCTCCCATAGGTCCACGTGGTCCTTGTGGACCTGTCCATGGTGGCCACGCATGCTCGGTGGCATTCAGATGAGAAATGCCCCCATTGAGCAAATTGGCATGGCCTTCACATTGGGGTCAAATTTGCAAAATTGTCGACCGGGCAAGTATCGCTACCGTTCCCAGCTGGAAGACGTTGATGATGATGATGGTGATGATGATGAAGACCTTGATGATGATGGTGATGGTGGTGTTGATGGTGATGGTGATGATGAAGAGTGTGGTTTACTGCTAGGGTTTGGGTGAGGGTTAGAGTTAGAGTTATAGAAGGAAATTGAATTAGGGTTAGAGTTAGAGTTAATGATGATGATGAAGATGGTGATGATGATGAAGACGTTGATGATGATGGTGATGGCGATGAAGATGATGATGATGACGATGAAGAAGATGTGATGATGGAGATGTTGATGAGAAACCTAGAGATGACAATGATGATGGTGATGGTGATGAAGATGATGATGGTGATGATATGAAGACGTTGATGATGATGGTGATGGTGGTGTTGATGGTGATGGTGATGATGAAGAAGATGGTTTAGTGCTAGGGTTTGGGTGAGGGTTAGGGTTAGAGTTATAGAAGAAATTGAATTAGGGTTAGAGTTAGAGTTAATGATGATGATGAGGAAGACGTTGATGAGGATGGTGATGGTGATGGTGATGATGATGGTGATGACGAAGAAGATGTGATCATGGAGATGTTGATGAGGAACCTAGGGACGACAATGATGATAAAGATGTTCATGATGACGATGATTGTGATGATGATGAAGACGTTGATGATGATGGTGATGGTGATGGTGATGGTGATGGTGATGATGAAGAAGATGGTTTAGTGCTAGGGTTTGGGTGAGGGTTAGGGTTAGAGTTATAGAAGGAAATTGAATTAGGGTTAGAGTTAGAGTTAACAATGATGGTGAAGATGGTGATGATGATGAAGATGTTGATGATGATGGTGATGGTGATGAATATGATGACGATGATGATGATGATGATGACGAAGAAGATGTGATGATGGAGATGTTGATGAGGAACCTAGAGATGAAAACGATGATGAATATGTTCATGATGATGATGATGGTGATGATGATGAAGACGTTGATGATGATGGTGATAGTGATGGTGATGGTGATGGTGATGGTGATGATGAAGAAGATGGTTTAGTGCTAGGGTTTGGGTGAGGGTTAGGGATAGAGTTATAGAAGGAAATTGAATTAGGGTTAGAGTTAGAGTTAATGATGATGATGATGATGGTGATGATGATGAAGACATTGATGATGATGGTGATGGTGATGGTGATGGTGATGATGAAGAAGATGGTTTAGTGCTAGGGTTTGGGTGAGGGTTAGGGCTAGATTTATAGAAGGAAATTGATTTAGGGTTAGAGTTAGAGTTAATGATCATGATGATGATGGTGATGATGATGAAGAAATTGATGATGATGGTGATGGTGATGGTGATAATGAAGAAGATGGTTTAGTGCTAGGGTTTTATTGGCAGGCAGTTTGATGGGGAAATATTGTGGTACCGCTGACACCGTGACATGCTAGAGGAGGGCGCGAAAGGAGTATTTTGTGCCAAAGAATACCGCAGTTGGCATGTTTTGGGTCACTTGGACCATACATTATGTAATAGAGAGTCAGTATACCGCGGTATGCGGGTTTTTGGGGTCATTTGGACCAAGTCAGTTAGATATTGGGTCAATTGTCCATAGAGTCAGTTAGGGAGTTAGTTGTAAGTGGACAAATATTGTAAGGGAAAAAGCCTATAAATACATGAGAGTTGTAAGTGTTAGAGGGAGAGGGAGGAATGAGATGAAGAAGACAAGTTGGATGCGAGATCTATGTTTTTGCCGGTGTATGATCTTGACAGTAATACAATGATGTTTTGGTACAAACTTTGTGTAATGACGCAGTGTATGAATGTTGTTTAATGCAATGTTTGCTTGTTATTGCTATGATGATAATTGTTGCGATTAAGTAGTATGTTCTATGTAGAATGTGATGATAAATGCTGCAATGGTATAACTCCTTGAATGCTGCGATGAAGTGATATGTTATAATTCCTTGCCAAATGTTTAATGTTTCTGGTTAAAATGCCGCAATAGAGTCCGTCCAGGCAGCCACAACTCTCCTCCTCCCTCGACGGAAACATGGTTTCGTTTGCTCTTCCTGGACGCCTCGGGTGAGACCTCATCCGCTCTGCGGGTGTTGCTGGATGGGCTCAAACCTGCCCGGGCCGGTGCCCTGGGAGACTGTGGTATGCGTTGACAGTGAGGTGAACCCCTATCGACTGAGGTGGCATTGGTCAACAAATGGTTCCATTGCCGGGACTGTGTGCAGAGTAGAAGGAGGTCATGTTTTGGCACCCGATGAAGCCAGAGATACAAAAATGGCTCGATCAGAAGTTGCAAGAGTTTGCTGAAGAAGAATGTCGGAATACGCGACTGACGATAGATCACTGGGTGGGAAGATATATTCACGATGGTCCACATGGATGGTTTTTCTGTGAATTTTCGATCATTCTGTATGAATGGTTGTCAAAGCTGAATTTCTAGAAGAGGAACTTCCAGGGTGGTGAGCTGACAACTTGGACCCCGAAATTGATTCAGGAATTGGAGGAAGTTGATAGTAAGGCATTGCGGGCTGTCGAAGTTTGGCTTGATAGGATCTTGGAAGGATATATCATTGAATTTGTGGTTGACACGAAGAAATCCTATAGCGAAGCTGAAAGATATTTTTCCGAGGACCAAGGGGAAGGTTTCTGCTGTCACTCCAACTATCGATTATGATGCTAATATGCGAAAAGGGAATATTAAAAATGCACCTTGATCAATAGACAGCCTGGTGGGAAGAGGCCGTGGGTACCATGACTGTTGGAGAACGATACATGGAATGGTAAAGGGATAGATGGGTGCAGACCATGAGGAGACTATGAGCGAAGCCGAGGAAGGAAGTGGTCTTACGAGAGGAGGAGCGAGGTTTCGACAGGAAAAGAGGCAGAGAACGGGAGAAGGTCCTGCTGCGATTGAACCGAAAAACCACGAAGGAAGACCACACGGGATGAAGCGACCTCATAGTCCTGATAGGAACGACCAGGCTACGCCCAGGATAGAGGTAGGACCAAACCCCAGTACCAATGTACCCACACCTCCGCTCACTAACTCTCTGCTAGCAAGAAACACTACTTCGACACCGCATAAGTTAATTGGTAATAGTAGCACAATGACCGGAGGAAGGAAGCCCATGATGGCGGGCGATGATGCTAAGCTACTGGACAGACAACACATAACAGTATTGGTTTTTGTGTGAAGCGGTATGGACCATGAAACAGATCATTGATGACAATGCTAAGAAAGGACAGTTAGCCACCTCTCTGCGAGCTCGTGCATTAGATTGGTTCATGAAGTTTAATTTAGTCCCTACGGTGGCCCCAGGGAAGTCATTGGATGAGATTCGGGATGGACTGATTGCTGAATTCAGATGGCCTAAGTCGGAGGCTCAATATATTACTGAATTGAAGGAAATCAAGCAATATCCCAATGAGATGGTATGGGATTTCGACCAGTGATTCAGGACACTGATGGCAAAGGTTAGTTTCAATATGAGTGCTGTCCAACATAGAGAGTGGTTCATTGCGGCACTGTTACCCCACATTCGGCTGCTGTTGATGCAGAAAAACATATCGACACCTAGTGAAGCTCTAGAGATTGCAATGCGATTGGAGGCATCACCGATTGGAGATAATGCAGCCGGGATGTCGCAGATATAGACATAGCTTGCCAACCTGACTATACAGTTGCAAGATTTGAAGAAGAACAAGGAACATCGTGATGAAGTATGGTGTACACGATGCCGAAGAGAAGGGCATATGAAGGATAATTGTCTGGATTTCCATAATTACTTGGTGTCAGGAGCGCCAAACCCGTTGAATGGTGGCAGTATGCCATGGTGTCGCGTTTGTCACGTGTTTGGGCATAGTCACCATAATTGCCCATATATCCAGAAAATGGTCACAACCCCACGAAATATTTACTGCACATTTTTCAAGTCGGTGGGTCACGATGACAACGATTGCCATGCATATGGGTTGCTACAAGAGAGGATGTGTGATGCATTCTACGTCAAGGATGATCAACGCGTGGTGCAACAACCACAACTGCAACCGCAGGTAGCCTAGCCGCTACCGCAGCCGTAGATGTAGTTTGCACCACAGAAACAACAACTGTAGTAGTTCATGCCGTAATACACCCCGATGCAGACGGCTCCTCCACAACCACAATATGTACAACAACCGTAGTATGCACCACAAGGGCAAGGGATTTTAGTAGCACCAATGCAGCAACAATACCAGGAGCAGGGTGGCTACCGGGGAGGCTACAAGGGCGGACGCGGTGGCGGATTTGGTCTTGGAGGAGGAGGCCGAGGTGGTCGTGGACCTGTTCAATGTTACCACTGTGCGGTATGGGGGCATTATCAGCGTGACTACCCACTGCTACAAAATCAGTGTATGTTTTGTTTTGGTAATGATCATACGATTGAGAATTTTCCACAGTTGATTGCACGATGGCAGGCTGGGAATGCAACGCACCTACAGAATCAAGCCCAGCCACAACAATAAGTACAGAACTAGCCCCCACGATCACCGTTGAACGCCAATCAACATATCAATCAAACAAGGAATTTGTAGCAGAACTAGACGTAGGGCGCAAATATTGCGACCATTTCTGCAGAACCGCGAGCACAAGATGCTTCGGTGGCTATTGTCACTCGTGGAGGCAAGACGACTTGGGAAGATGGCTCGTGACCACTAATTCGGTTAGCTGGTTAGAAGATGGTACCCTTCGACATTGATACAGAGCGAGAGACATTCTTGGAGGTGCGTTGCACTTTGGAGAAAGACTGCGGTAAGGCTGTTGTTTGTGATATGCCGCCGATATTTGATGCCACATCAGACGCTGACCAACCATCACCAGGGACTCTATAGAAGTTACTTGAAAATTGTCTGCCATTGGCATCAGACCCGGCTGCCCTGGTTGAGATTAAGGGATGGTTGCAGCGACTTCCGAAAGGACGACAGGAGTCAGCAGTAAAATCCTTACAGCGATGGAAGACTGGCAAGGAAATGCGAATGAATATTCAGATTGGTGACTATGATGTTGACTCTATGATTCTTGACCTTGGTTCGAATGTTAACATCTTAACCAAGCAGGCGTGGCAGAAGATAGGGACTCCCCCATTGAGCTGGTCTCCTGTGCAGCTCCGGTTGGCTAACCATGAGAAGGTAACACCCATTGGATGAGTTCCACGGCTCATGATTAATATTGAGGGCATGAAGACTTATGCTGATTTTGATGTTATTGAAGTGGTTGAGGGAGGAAGCTCTTATCTAGCACTCTTGGGGATTGGATGGGCTAACGACAGTGGAGCTATAATCAACTTTAAGAAGCACATGATGACCTTTGAGAATCGTGATTTCAGAGTTATTGCTCCTTTGGATCCGACTGAAGGACGCCACTACGTGGAGCCTGTAAAAGATGACGATCCCGCTAGATGGGACCATGCATTCAACATTTCTGAAGATTATATTCATCCTACTGCCTACGGTGAGTTGGAGTGGCGCAATGAGAGCTCCGTGTCTTCTAACTCTGATGATGCATTGGAGCATTGGCATAATCGAATGCATGAAGTATCTGTCTAGAAATGTGGTTTAGTTACACAATATTTATGTCGTGTTGCGACATAAACGATCAGATTACCTGTCTATGAGGGGTTTCCTGGCCTAAACACCTTTGTAGCAGAATTTGAATACCACATCCTAGAACCACATCGATTGCTTGCCTTGGAGGAAGCACTGAAGGCTGCCCCAGCATGCTAGTGGGCGACACATAAGAAATTCATTAAAGATTGGTCACAGTGTCGAAGGTTGATGATGGTTCGGTTCGACGATACTGAGGTTTATCACACTAGAAAGTATGATGGTCGGACTGATCCTAGTGATCATGTGATGGAGTGCCAACGATTGTGGCTAGCGCGACCCAGAGATGAGTGGGTTCATGCTTTTGTCCATACTTTGGAGGAGATACCGTGCTCATGGTACACTGCAGCCGAGTTGCGCCATGACATTACAACATGGGGGGAGTTGACAATCTGTTTCACTCATACGTTCACTTTTGTGGATGCTAACCCTGATGTCCATAACACCTTGCAACTCATCCGCGACGTGATATTTCAGGTTGTTCCCGTGGCCTTCCCTGTCGACCCGTACACCCACTGTCAGATGCAGTATCTCATGGAGTGCTTCAACATTAGTGGTGGCCCGGAGGATGATGACGATCCCTGAAAAGTTAACATTTCTGAATATGAAGGAAGTCGCGATGTGGTCCCACCTGTTACACCATGTAATCCATTCAGTCAACCATTGCAGCTTCGCAGAATGAATATTGGCACCGAAGCGACTCCCAAGTTTTCTAATGTTGGGGATTATTGGGATGATGAGATGATGAGCAAGGTTACCGAGTTACTGAATGAGTTTCAGGACGCGTTTCCACAAAGTTTTCTAAAATGAAGGGAATCCTGGGTGATTTAGGAGAGATGAAGATTCCATTGAAACTAGATGCTAAGCCAGTCCGACAACGACCTTATCGACTAAATCCGCGACATAAAGAAAAGGTCAAGGCGGAACTTGATCGGATGTTGGATGCTGGTATTATCGAACCTATGGAAGAGTCAGAATGGATCAGTCCTATGGTGGTACAAGACAAGAAAACATGTGAAGTGCGCATTTGTATTGACTTGTGGAAATTGAACGATGCCTGCTTGCACGAGCCCTTTCCGACCCCATTTACTGATGAAGTACTTGAAGGAGTGGGTGGCCAGGTGATGTACTCTTTCACTGATGGATTCTCTGGCTACCATCAGATTCGCATTGCCAAGGAAGATCGCCATAAGACAACTTTTGTTACTGAATGGGGTTGCTTTTAGTACACAGTCATGCCGTTTGGTTTGAAGAATGCACTTGCGATATTCTCCCAGGTCGTTGTTTCCACATTCAAAGATTTTATTCAAAAGTTTCTGTAGGTATATATGGATGATTGGACCATTTATGGATTGATTCGTGATCATTTGGCCAATCTACTGTTAATGCTTGAGCGATGCCGACAGCATCAGATATCACTGAACTTGAAGAAATGTATTTTCTGTGCACCATTTGGGATATTGCTGGGTCATATTGTGTGTAAGAAGGGATTGCTGGTTGATCCAACCAAAATTGTGCTTATTTTGGGGTTGCAACCGCCGACCACTGTTAAGCAGTTGCGTGCGACCTTGGGTCACACGGGATATTATTGCAAGTTCATTAGGGGGTATGCTGCGATTACTGCCCCTATGGAAAAGTTGCTAAAGAAGGATGCGGCATTCCAGTGGAACCCAGAATGTCAATATAGTTTTGAAACGCTCAAAGCGAAGATGGCATCGGCCCCAGTCTTGGTCTTTCTAGACTGGAGTAAGGAATTCCATGTCCATGTTGATGCTTCATCGGTTGCACTAGGGGTTGTATTGGCTCAACCAAGAGAAGGCGACATTGATCATCCCATTGCTTTTGCCAGGCGGAAGCTGTCTTCTACAAAACGCAATTACACTACCACAGAACGCGAAGGACTAGCCATGGTTTATGCGTTGTAGAAATTTAGGCATTATTTGTTGGGTGGCCACTTTAAAATGTTCACTGATCATTCTGCACTAAAATACTTGGTCAATAAGCTTGTGTTGCGGGGGAAGATCTGCCGGTGGCTACTTTTGTTTCAGGAATTTGATTTCGAAGTCATTATGAAACCGGGGCGGTTGAATGCTGGACCAGATCATTTGTCATGGATTGATACAGGGGAGGAACCGACTAATATCGAATATGGGTTGCCGGATGCCCAACCGTTTCATGTTGCAGCTGCTGATCAATATTTTGATGACATCCTTCAGTTTTTGGTAACTGGCACCGCGCCCGATGACTTTACCACTACTAAGAAGAAGCAATTGGTTGTCAAGGATGCTGACTTTCAACTGATCACAAGAGAGTTCTATAAATTGGGTGCCGATGAGATATTGCGCAGATGTGTCTTGCCGCATGAGCAAGCGCAGATATTGGCTGAGGCACATGGTGGAGTAGCGAGAGGACATTATGGTGGCTGGGCGACTTCCCGAAAAGTATTGCGTGCAGGGATTTGGTGGCCCACATTACATAATGATGCGACAGACTACGTGCGGTCTTGTGATGTTTGTCAATGAATTGACAAGCCATCCAGATGTGACAAGATGCCCTTGCTACCACAAGTAACATTACAACCGTTCGAAAAATGGGCTGTGGATTTCGTAGGACCAATCCATCCACCAGGGAAATGCACAGGTGTGCGGTACATTATCACGACGACAGAATACTTGACCCGATGGGCTAAGGCAGCACTTGTAGTTGATTGCTCCGCCACAACAGTTGCTCGATTTTTGTTTGACCACATTATCACTCGTTTCGGTTGCCCCAAGATATTGCTGAGCGATCAAGGAAGCCATTTTTTTAATCGCACTATCAACGCATTGACGAAAGAATCGCAGATACAGCATAAGAAGAGTACACCCTATCACCCACAGGCGAATGGAATGGTGGAGGCGTTTGACAAGGTATTGGAGCATGTGTTGACAAAGGTGTGCAATGCAAACTGAGACGACTGGGATTTGAAAGTCCCAGTTGTATTGTGGGCCTATCACATCACCTGTAAAAGGTTGACTGGTTAGACACCTTTCAAGATGGTATATGGGAAGGAAGCCATTATGCCTATGGAGTACATTGTTCCTAGTCAACCTTGATTGCTGAGCGATCAAGGCAGCCATTTTCCTAATCGCACTATTAGTGCATTGACGGAAGAATCACAGATACAGCATAAGAAGAGTACACCCTATCACCCACAGGCGAATGGAATGGTGGAGGCATTTAACAAGGTATTGGAGCATGCGTTGACAAAGGTGTGCAATGCGAACCGAGACGACTGGGATTTGAAAGTCCTAGTGGTATTATGGGCCTATCACACCACCTGTAAAAGGTTGATTGGTCAGACACCTTTCAAGATGGTATATGGGAAGGAAGCCATTATGCCTATGGAGTACATTATTCCCAGTCTCTGCATTGCGGCTGTTATGAGCATGGATGATGTTGCAGCATTAGACGAACGTCTAGCACAATTGGTGGAGCTTGAAGAGGATAGATTTATAGCTGGATTTCACCGAGGGGTAGAGAAGGATCGCCAGAAGGCATGGCATGATTTCCACATAAAAAACAAATAGTTTCAGCAAGGTGACTTAGTGTTATTATACGACAGTAAGTTTATGAAACATCCAGGAAAGTTGCAGAAGCATTGGCTAGGTCCCTATCGCATCAATAGTATTACTTCAGGAGGAGTGGTTCAGTTGTAGCGATTGGATGAGGGGATGCTCCCCAAGCTGGTAAATGGTCACAGGTTGAAGCTCTATCGCTCGGGCTTGGAGCAGTGCGATGATTAAGTCACATTGGTTAAAAAAAAAATAATGATTGTTGCAGGTTGCATGGTGGCAGATGGCGCACCAACAACAGAAGGTATGCAAAGCAGTCAGGCTTATACCGCAAGTATGGAGCAGTCAAAGACTCATGACAGTATTACGACTAGGACCAACGACAGATTTTGTTGTAATGATTACAGAGGATTTGGAGGTATGGGGCAGTGTTGTCACCACTGCCCATCATCCCTATACTTGATTGCACCTCGCCGAGTCAGCCGGATAATGTCACCTACCCAAATTTTTGAGAATTATTTTTTTATTTGCAAAATACTTTATGTTAAATTTAAATTACAAAGTTTTATAATTATGATCAGTTTTGATCATGGATGAATGTAATTACTGAATATTATTATTTAAATAAATTAATTAGGAGACAAACACCCAAGAGGACTATTGAATGAGTGTTCACTGACCCATTCGGAGGAATGGAAGCTGTTGGAAGGTATGGGATAGATGGCAGCAGTTGCATCACACCACTAGCTGTTGGTTATGGGACAACTACCCCTAAAAATAGGGCATTATCCCCCAGGTGGAGGGAGTGAGCAGGCAGCTCATTTAATGACCCAGTAACATTTGAAAAGGCCTAGGCAACCTATAAAGGCAAATTCGAATTGAGCAGGTAGCTCTTAATCAATATTTCTGTAGAATATTTTCCTCATGTGAACCAGGTGATCACAGAGAGATTCGAATATGGAGGCTAGTGGTGATTGTAATCTTAAGTATGCAATATTGTTGAGAAGTGCCAGAGATGCTGGTGTAGGTCTATCGGATTGCTAGCTATTAAAGATTCATAAGTTAATTGCTACAGCAAGAAGAAGTCTTATTTCCTGAGTTTCTTCCTCCTAGTGGTTCAGTGAACAGGCTCGGGGGTCCTAAGACAGTACTTGACTGTTTTCAGGAATTGGTTGGGTGGAGCAGTCTTCTTGGGCTGTTTGTTGCCATACAGATTTTCTCAGGTTCTACAGATTTTCTACTTATTTTCAGTTAATAATTCTATTATGTTTAGTTAACATTTTCTGTTTTTCTGCTTCAAAAAGAATTCAATCCTAGATTTGTTTAAAGTTTGAATGTTTAAGTTTAATGTTGATGTTAAATTGATAAACCAATATCTATATTTTTCCACATGCTGTTTTGAAGCATCGTACTCTAGTATAGATATGCAAATTAAAAATAGATTAGAAGATAGGAAAATGCCATTGATTCGAATAGATAGAACAGTGATTGAATTATGTTTTACTATTCTGCCCTATATTTTCTAGTAGTAAAATTTACTGTATAAAATGGTCCTAAAACTACAGCATTGTTTCATAAAATATAAGTATTGTTCTTTTCTCTGTGTATATATATTATAGTTTGCTCATTCTATTATTTTATATAGTATTCAAAAGTAAGTCGACAAAGCATATTTATATTACAGTTTCAAATTAAACAGTATTGTCATCATCCTTCACATGTTGTAAATGCAAACAATCACACAGTTTCTACAAGGCACATACACACCCTGTTTGCATTTCTTATTATATCCTTTCAATAAAATTTCAGTTCAAACAGATAATGGAAATAATACAATATTCTATTGATAGATATTCGAACTGTAAGTATCAATTTCCAGACTGAGTTTTCATAATAACATCTAGTTAGTTTCAATTTCCTTTTCTATCGTTTTGCAAACTTTTATACACAAGTTTTGGTTCAAACCAAAAGTCCCTGGAAAGTCCATTCACAAACTTTTATTTTCTTTTTCAAACATTAGAACACAACTTAGGGTTTGACCTATTGTTATCTTTACAATCGAATTCTCTACTATTTGAACATCATACATTGTACAGTTACTATCTTTGACAGAGTACATAAACCCTAGACAAAACATTTACAAAGCCAACCTACAACAGTATGATTTATAACACAGACCCGACTTATACATTCACGCCCTTTATTTTTCGGTTTGATACATTGCTTGAAATAAAAAAGAAATCATCATTAGGGGCATAGCCCGTTATTTTCTTTCCATAGCAAAAAAAACCCTACTCTATCGTTGTACAAAGAAATTTTAGACTTACATTACAGTTTTCGTGTTCTTGAAATAAGTTTGACAGACATGATTTATATGATAAATTTCAACTACTTAAACCCAGACAGAGACATTGTGTTATCATTCTCAAAAGACAGAGATGTAATCATTATAAACGAGCCTCGGCTCCATGTATCATTCGTATAACATAAACAAGACAAATCATGGCTCAATGGCTAAAGCCATTACAAGTTCCCACTACAAGTAAACAAAGACGATATGCCCAGAAAGCAGAAGTTACAGTATGTTTTTCCAAAACGACACATATAGGGTTTATACCCAAAACCATTATCGAAACGAGTTCTTAAAACCCTTGTCATTGACGAGCCTTACATTCTCCGGTCAACGAAGACCGATAACTTGGTAGAGAACCAAAGACCTTTAACCAAACAAAATTCACAATATCGAAAAATAGTATCATTGGATTTACAAATGGGTAGTTCAAAGTTCTCCATTCAACAAACAATGACGAGTCACGACAGGACCAACTTCTCAACCCATGAAACCTCATCAACAAAGTCATAGAACATTTATGAGGTTTGGAAAGACCGGAAGATTACCGGTTGAAGGCTCACCAACCTTGCAGAACCCTTGCCCATTCCTCTACTGCATAACCTGCAACTGACATGAAACGAAGGTGAAATTTTTAGATGACTAATACCTTTTCAAAATTGAAAGATGAAAACACTTTGAATGAATTACTATTCGTTACAGAAGAAATTACATTGCTGTAAGTACCAAAGCATTCCACTTTAACCAGCTACAGGATGATCCCACACTAAAGACAAGATGAGAACCCTCGGTCCATTTACACCAAGGCAAATCGTGGACTCAAAATTTAATGACGAGTTCTTGAACTACCAACTATTAACAATATAAACTAGATACACAGGCTATCAAATGACGCCATTGCAGAAGGAAGAGAACTGTAACCCTCTCAAACCAGAGGTCTCGAGGTCGAACCTCATACAAATTCTAGGCTAAAAATTTGGCAGCCTGTCGGCCACAGACCGAAAACAATGGAGACATTAAACAACATTTTCCCAGCTCATAAACCAAAACGTCGACCAAATTTGCTAGGGTTTGATCCAATGAATAATATCAATGTTAATCAACGATCGAAAATGTGCCAACGATGCAACAATGGGACGAATAACCCTAGCATTTAATGCACTGTCTTTTCACATGCAGAGTATAGACCACAATGGATCACGATTGAATCGTGTTACATTCCAGCTCGGAGGAGTATCACATACAACCTTTACACAGTGGTCTCAAACCTCGCCATTACAGCGTTATCACCTTACGTGGATTGGCTTTGATCCTTTTCACCGGGAGTTATCATGTCAAGACTTCAATGCAGGATCGAAGGACGATCTCCTGGTGGATCAACATTTGTATCACATTAATGAGTTAGCATCCATCAACCTGCCATCATTCATTGCATGTCAGCGATTCATTTCCCAACATCACATTTCAAACTCTATTACATGACATTATAATGTTGTATGTTATATTAAAATGAAATCCTAAGTTCAAATGGACTTTAAAGATTACATTTCACAACTTTCATGTTAATGTTTTACTCAAACGACTAGTACATAGTCCTAGGTTGGGTCGTTCTAAAAGTCATGTGGTCATATAGGATGACCTTTCAACGTTTATATGTATATTTATATAATCCCAAGGCTAGATCATAGTATTAGAATTATGCTATTATTTCGTATAACCATTCGAGGTTTATAAAGTCCCAATTTTTTTTATATGTGTACTTTTAAATACCAATATTATGACCCAGTCATTTGTTGATAGAACAACTTAGTTACAATTGACTTGGTTTCACTTTTATACCATTCATACAAATAGATACAAGCTTTTGAAAAGATTATAAGTATCACCATTTTCAACTTTGGAAAGTTATGGATGGAATAGCCTTTACATAGGAGTTTTTAGTATTACTATTGGGATGTGACTATAAGAATTTATTATTGAAGTTATTGAAATAAACAGTTTGTTGAGTAGATTTCCGATGAATCTAATGACATATTTAGTAGTAAGACTAACTAAATGATATAAATTATTACTATACTCTCTCTTATCAGCATTTTAAATGACCTTGCGATACATTTATTACATCATTGATGGAATGATACAGACGACATTTAAGCCAGCTAGTACAATGACAAAACCACCAGCAGAATGACGTACATAGATAATTCTATTTTAAATATCGTGGAGTTGTTAGACAACATCTTAAACAGTAATTGTAGCATTGAAAACCATACCTGCTCACTTCTGGAGAGTCGCAATAGAAATTATAATATTCTATTTTATTTATGACGCTGAAACTGAACTACAAGTACTTCATTCTTACCTGTTGTTTGCACATAGGACATTCAATAAGCTTTAGCATTGTAGCTAAGTAAGCTCCAGGGTACCTCGTAGGACACCCTTATGCAGCAAAGTCAAACTATCAGTATCATTGCAAAAGATAATGTGTCGCATCATTTTTTTTAACCTATTTATTTCATTGTCGTCATAATCATGTTACTAGTTATGCGTTAACAACTGTCATTATCTTATTGTTGTTAAAACAGAAAATAAGCATGCTTAGTACTAACATCTGTACAACTAATTCTATCATAATCTCAATATTTATTTCCGCAATTATTATTATCATAATTAAGGTTGTTATCAAAAATTTTAATTTTTTATGAAATTTCAAGATGTTACATGTGGTATCAGAGCACAGATTCAAACTCTAGGCCTGAATGAGGTCCAAAACACGCAACATAAAATATTTATACAGCAGGAAATTGTACTAACTTGAAAATTTAATTATTATGTTATTCCAGAAATTATTTTCAGTTACAGGTATGGAGAACTCAACTGAACATTTAAGCGACAGATTTCAGCCAAACAGTCACAGTTTGGGACAACACTATGTAGCAGAAGGTCATGGTGAATTAAATAACAGTTTGTCAGAACTGTTACGTGCTTTCCATGAATTAAAAGCAAAAATAAAATTTGTGAGACAAGATAATGAAAAGATTTTGCAAGCACAAGAACAACTAAATCAAGTGCTGTTTGAACACAGCCAAATAGAGGAACAAGAGAGAAACAATGAAGATATTTCTAAAGTTGAGGATATGCCTCACACTGATAAAAATTAGAACATAAAAATCAGTGAACTAAAAGATAGCTCAACCTCATCAGGAGATGTTATTGAAGAACGCAAAAGGAAACGTAACTATACCAGTGACAACAGTGAAGGAGATACCAAACCAAAAAGGAAAAATCATAAGGAATATGAGCAGATTTCTGGAGAGTTCAAGAAGATAAGACCTCCAACTTTCAATGGAGAAACTGAGAAAGGTGAGACAGCTGAAGCTTGGCTGTCAGGGATGAAGAAATACTTCTATATCTACAACTATTCAGAGTTCTTAAAGGCAAAAATGGCTATATATAACTTGACCGAAAAAGCGGATATCTGGTGGCAGGTCATCAAAAGGGTAAAGGGAATCAAAGATAAAGATGTAAGCTGGAGTGCTTTTAAACGATATTTTAAGAAGAAGTATCTATCTGAACAGTACTATGAAGAAAAATCTAAAGAGTTCTACTATTTGAAGTTGGGAAGTATGAACATGAAGGAAATGAACAGCAAGTTTCTGAACTTACTGAGATATGTACCATACCTCATAGAAGAAAAACAAAAAATTCAAAGGTACTCGAGCTGTTTACCTTTCAACATTAAAGACATAATTGAGTACGACAGTCCTAAAACATTGGAGGAGGCTATGAGAAAGGCAGTTTTCTGTTATGATACAAATCGGAAAAGAGAAGGAATGTCAAATTGGAAAAATCATAAGCCCAACAATTTTGAGCAGAAGAAGAAGAATTTCAGATTCAATGGAAATTCCAGATTTCAAAGGAAGAATTTTCAGAATTGAAATTCCCACGGGAACAATTCCAGAAATAATTCACAGCAGAATTCTACAACACTGAGGAATGCACCTAATAATAATACCAAAACCAGTGAGCCAAAGACACATATCAAATGTTTTGAATGTCAAGGCCCCCATTACACATCAGAATGTCCCTTGAGGAAGCGGAAGGCAAACAACATCAATTCTATTCAGATTGAACCTACTGTTGGAGACGTAGCAAGAGATATGCCAAGAATTAATGCAGCATTCGACAACAGGAAAGCAGATCATCAAATTTCCATGGTAGAGATTGAAGGTATGATACATGACCATCCTGTTACTATTTTAATTGACCCAGGTGCTAGTTTAAGTTATATATCACCAGATATTGTGGAAAGTCTTAAACTGAAAACTGAAAAGTTTAGTAAGTCATGGCTAGTTAGACTAGCAACTAGAACAAAGAGGAAAGTATCAGATTTTATAGAAAATTGTGTGTTGTCCATGAATCCTTTACAAACACAAATCAAGTTGAATATTCTACCTTTAGGTTCTTATGATATTATAGTTGGGATGGACTAGTTGGAAGCCCATCATATCATCATGGACTATTATGGAAAAAATTTTACATGCTTAAATGACGAAGGGAAAACTGTAGAAATAAAAGGCATCCCAAGGAAGGTAACCCTTAGACAGATTTCAGCCATGCAAGTTAAGAGGGCAGTTAGAAAAGGATGCCAAATGTTTGCAGTAAACGTGGTAAATGATGAGTTTATGGATAAAGAGGACAAACTGAAATTAGAAGACATACCTATCCTAAAGGATTTTAAAGATGTATTTCCTGAGGAGATACCAGGATTACCACCCAAAAGGGAATTAGATTTTACCATAGAATTAATACTAGGAGCAGTACCAAATTCAAAAGCCCCATACATAATGAATATACTAGAGTTAAATGAATTAAAATCTCAATTGAAGAAACTTATTGACAAGAAGTATATTAGACCAAGTTTGTCTCCTTGGGGAGCACTTGTCATCTTTGTTAAGAAGAAAGACGGAACCTTGAGACTGTGCATATATTATCACCAGCTCAATAAGATGACAATCAAGAATAGGTACCCGTTGCCCCGCATAGATGATCTATTTGATCAGCTGCGTGGAGCAACAATATTTTTGAAGATTGATCTAAGATCATGATATCATCAAGTATGGGTTAAGGATGAAGATATTTTCATGACAGCTTTCCGAACTCGGTATGGACATTACGAGTTCGTAGTCATGCCGTTTGGCTTGACTACTGCCCTGGCTGTATTTATGTGTCTGATGAATAATATTCTACATAAATACTTAGACAAGTTTGCGGTTGTGTTTATAGATGACATTTTAGTGTACTCAAAAAGCAAAGAAGAGCATGATGAACATTTACAGATTATTTTACAAGTACTAAGAGATCATCAACTATACGCCAAGTTTAGTAAGTGTGACTTCCACAAAGACAAAATTCAGTATCTAGGACACATAATTTCAGCAGAAGGAATCTCGGTTAACCCCTACAAGATAAAGGCCATTAATGACTGGCCGGTTCCTAAAGATGTGTCGGATGTAAGATCATTTATGGGCATTAAGGGGTATTACAGAAAGTTTGTAGAGAATTTTTCAAAAATTGCCAAACCCATAACTTCCTTGCAGAAGAAAGGGAATAAATTTGTTTGGGATCAGAAGTGTGTTGACAACTTTAAGAAATTAAAGGAACTATTGACAACAACACCTATCTTGAGGATAGCTGACCCCAACAAGGATTTTGTAGTTTGTACAGACGCATGCAATGACGAACTCAGTGGAGTCTTGACACAAGAAGGACATGAGGTGGCATATGAATCTAGAAAGCTGAAAGTACATGAAAAGAATTACTCTACTTATTATTTAGAGTTACTAGTAGTTATTCATGCCTTAAAAATGTGGTGTCATCACCTTATTGGCAGAAAATTTACATTCTTGACAGATAACATGGGTCTGAAATATTTATTAGATCAGACAAACCTGAATGCTAAACAAGCTAGATGGTTGACATTCTTAAGTGAATATGATTTCAAAATTCAGCATATTAAAGGCAAGGAGAACAAGGTTGCAGATGCCTTGAGTCATAAGGCAAAATTAAGTGTCATTTCAGCAATTAGTACTTATTCAACTGATTTAGAAAATTGGATTCTGGAAAAGAGTGAAACAGATGAAGAATACAGAAAAATGAAGGAAAAGACAACAAATGACAATTCTGAAAATTGTATGGCAGATTACAGCATGAAGGAAAACGGTTTATTACTGTTTAAAAACAGATTGTATGTACCATATACACCAGAAATAAAATTGTTGATATTAAATGAGATGCATAAAAGTCACTATTCTGGTCATCCAGGTTATCAAAAGACCATTACTATGCTAAGAAAAGAATACTATTGGCCCATAATGAAGGATGAGGTAGCAGAGTACATAGCAAAGTGTTTGGACTGTCAGAAGGTGAAGGTTGAACACCAGCATCCTGCTGGATTGTTGCAACTATTACCAATACCAAGATGGAAATGGGAAGTGATCATCATAGATTTTATTACTATATTACCTAAAAATCAGAAACAACATGATTCAATCATGGTAGTAGTGGACAAACTCAGCAAGGCAGCACACTTCATACCCATAAAGACTACGCATAAAGCTCCAGATATTGCAGAGATCTTTATGAAATGGATTTTTAGACTACATGGAATACCAAAAGTAATAATTTCAGATCATGACTCGAAGTTTACAGGTAACTTCTGGAGGTCACTGTTTAAAGGATTGAACACAACTTTAAATTTTAGTATAGCATTTCATCCATAGATGGATGGCTAGACAGAAAGAGTAAACCAAGTTTTAGAAGATTTATTAAGAATGTATGTTAAGGATCAGCCTGGTAAGTGGGAAGACTACTTGCACTTAGAAGAATTTGCTTATAATAATCACTATCATGCATCGGCCAGACTTAGTCCTTTTGAAACTCTTTATGGTAGGAAATGCAATACACCTGTTTCGTGGAATGATCCAGTAAATAGAGTTGTTTTAGGACCTGAATTATTGCAAGAGTTAGAACTAATTGTGAAACAGGTGCAAGGACATTTAAAAGCTGCCCAAGATAGGCAGAAAAGTCAAGCAGATTCAAAAAGAACTCATAAAGAGTTCCAGGTGGATGAACATGTGTTTCTCAAGGTAAGACCGAAAAAGAGTTCACTGAAATTGGGGAGCTGTGCCAAGTTGGCACCCAGGTATTGTGGTCCTTTTGAAATATGATCTAAGGTTGGAGCAGTGGCATATCAACTGGCTTTTCCACCTAACTTAAAAATACATAATGTTTTTCATATATCGTTTTTAAAGAAATATGTGCATGATACTACTCATGTTGTAAACTGGAATGATGTACAGGTGGGGCAAGACGGAGATTTTCTGGTGGAACCAGATTGTATCCTCGGAAGGAGGGAAACTATTCTCCGGAATCGCAGCATTGGGCAAGTGAAGGTGCAATGGAAGCACCTTAGCCAGAAGAGGCAACCTGGGAGTTGGAGAGTAGTATGCAAGCAGCATACCCAACTCTATTTCAGGAACACTCAAGGGGTGATTAGCCAACATCGAGGATGATGTTGAGACTTAAGGGGGGGTGTATGTCACCTACCCAAATTTCTGAGAATTATTATTTTATTTGCAAAATACTTTATGTTAAATTTAAATTACAAAGTTTTGTAATTATGATCAGTTTTGATCATGGATGAATGTAATTACTGAATATTATTATTTAAATAAATTAATTAGGAGACAAACAACCAAGAGGACTGTTGAATGAGTGTTCACTGACCCACTAGGAGGAATGGAAGTTGTTGGAAGGTATGGGACAAATGGCAGCAGTTGCATCACACCACTAGCTGTTGGTTATGGGACAACTACCCCTAAAAATAGGGCATTATCCCCCAGGTGGAGGGAGTGAGCTGGAAGCTCATTTAATGAAGCAGTAACATTTGAAAAGGCCTAGGCAGCCTATAAAGGTAAATTCAAATTGAGCATGAAGCTCTTAATCAATATTTCTACAGAATATTTTCTTCATGTGAATCAGGTGATCACAAAGAGATTCGAATAGGGAGGCTAGTGGTGATTGTAATCTTAAGTATGCAATATTGTTGAGAAGTGCCAGAGATGCTGGTGTAGTTCTATCGGATTGCTCGCTATTAAAGATTCATAAGTTAATTGCTACAGCAAGAAGAAGTCTTATTTCCTGAGTTTCTTCCTCCCGGTGGTTCAGTGAACAGGCTCGGGGGTCCTAAGACAGTACTTGACTGTTTTCAGGAATTGGTTGGGTGGAACAGTCTTCTTGGGCTGTTTGTTGCCATACAGATTTTCTCAGGTTCTACAGATTTTCTACTTATTTTTAGTTAATAATTCTATTATGTTTAGTTAACATTTTCTGTTTTTCTGCTTCAAAAAGAATTCAATCCTAGATTTGTTTAAAGTTTGAATGTTTAAGTTTAATGTTGATGTTAAATTGATAAACCAATATCTATATTTTTCCACATGCTATTTTGAAGCATCGTACTCTAGTATAGATATGCAAATTAAAAATAGATTAGAAGATAGGAAAATGCCATTGATTCGAATAGATAAAATAGTGATTGAATTATGTTTTACTATTCTGCCCTATATTTTCTAGTAGTAAAATTTACTGTATAAAATGGTCCTAAAACTACAACATTGTTTCATAAAATATAAGTATTGTTCTTTTCTCTGTGTATATATATTATAGTTTGCTCATTCTATTATTTTATATAGTATTCAAAAGTAAGTCGACAAAGCATATTTATATTACAGTTTCAAATTAAACAGTATTGTCATCATCCTTCACATGTTGTAAATGCAAACAATCACACAGTTTCTACAAGGCACATACACACCCTGTTTGCATTTCTTATTATATCCTTTCAATAAAATTTCAGTTCAAACAGATAATGGAAATAATACAATATTCTATTGATAGATATTTGAACTGTAAGTATCAATTTCCAGACTGAGTTTTCATAATAACATCTAGTTAGTTTCAATTTCCTTTTCTATCGTTTTGCAAACTTTTATACACAAGTTTCGGTTCAAACCAAAAGTCCCTGGAAAGTCCATTCACAAACTTTTATTTTCTTTTTCAAACATTAGAACACAACTTAGGGTTTGACCTATTGTTATCTTTACAATCAATTTCTCTACTATTTGAACATCATACATTGTATAATTACTATCTTTGACAGAGTACATAAACCCTAACCAAAACATTTACAAAGCCAACCTACAGCAGTACGATTTATAACACAGACCCAACTTATACATTCACGCCCTTTATTTTTCGGTTTGATACATTGCTTGAAATCAACAAGAAATCATCATTAGGGGCATAGCCCGTTATTTTCTTTCCATAGAAAAACAAAACCTACTCTATCGTTGTACAAAGAAATTTTATACTTACATTATAGTTTTCGTGTTCTTGAAATAAGTTTGACAGACACGATTTATATGATAAATTTCAACCACTTAAACCCAGACAGAGACATTGTGTTATCATTCTCAAAAGATAGAGATGTAATCATTATAAACGAGCCTTGGATCTATGTATCATTTGTATAACATAAACAAGATAAATCGTGGCTCAATGGCTAAAGCCATTACAAGTTCCCACTACAAGTAAACAAAGACGATATGCCCAGAAAGCGGAAGTTACAGTATGTTTTTCCAAAATGACACATACAAGGTTTATACCCAAAATCATTATCGAAATGAGTTCTTAAAACCCTTGTCATTGACGAGCCTTACATTCTCCGGTCAACGAAGACTGATAACTTGGTAGAGAACCGAAGACCTTTAACCAAACAAAATTCACAATATCGAAGAATAGTATCATTGGATTTACAAATGGGTAGTTCGAAGTTCTCCATTCAACAAAGAATGACGAGTCATGGCAGGACCAACTTATCAACCCATGAAACCTCATCAACATAGTCACAGAGCATCTACGAGGTTTGGAAAGACCTGGAGCTTACCGGTTGAAGGCTCGCCAACCTTGCAGAATTCTTGCCCATTCCTCTACTGCATAACCTGCAACTCACATGAAATGAAGGTTAAATTTTTAGATGACTAATACCTTTTCGAAACTGAAAGATGAAAACACTTTGAATGAATTACTATTAGTTACAGAAGAAATTACATTGTTGTAAGTACCAAAGCATTCCACTTTGACCAACTACAGGATGATCCCAGACTAAAGATGAGACGAGAACCCTCGGTCCATTTACACCAAGGAAAATCGTGGACTCAAACTTTAACGACGAGTTACAGAACTACCAACCATTAACAATATAAACTAGATACGCAGGCTATCAAACGATGCCATTGTAGAAGGAATAGAACTGTAACCCTCTCAAACCAGAGGTCTCGAGGTCGAACCTCATACAAAGTCTAGGCTAAAAATTTGGCATCCTGTCAGCCACAGACCGAAAACAATGGAGACATTAAACAACATTTTCCCAGCTCATAAACCAAAACGTCGACCAAATTTGCTAGGGTTTAATCCAATGAATAATATCAATGTTAATCAACGATCGAAAATGTGCCAACGATGCAGCAATGGGATGAATAAACCTAGCATTTAATACACTGTCTTTTCATATGCAGAGTATAGGCCACAATGGATCACGATTGAATTGTGTTACATTCCAGCTCGAAGGAGTATCACATACAAGCTTTACACAGTGGTCTCAAACGTCGCCATTACAGCGTTATCACCTTATGTGGATTGGCTTTGATCCTTGTCACCGGGAGTTATCATGTCAAGAATTCAATGCAGGATCGAAGGATGATCTCCTGGTGGCTCAACATTCGTATGACATTAATGAGTTAACATCCGTCAACCTGCCATCATTCATTGCATGTCAGCGATTCATTTCCCAACGTCACATTTCAAACTCTATTACATGACATTATAACGTTGTATGTTATATTAAAATGAAATCCTAAGTTCGTATGGACTTTAAAGATTACATTTCACAACTTTCATGTTAATGTTTTACTCAAATGACTATTACATAGTCCCAGGTTGTTGTTCTAAAAGTCATATGGTCATATAGGATGACCTTTCAACGTTTATATGTATATTTATATAATCCCAAGGCTAGATCATAGTATTAGAATTATGCTATTATTTCGTATAACCATTCGAGGTTTATAAAGTCCCAATTTTTTTTATATGTGTACTTTTAAATACCAATATTATGACCTAGTCATTTGTTGATAGAACAACTTAGTTACAATTGACTTGGTTTCACTTTTATACCATTCATACAAATAGATACAAGCTTTTGAAAAGATTATAAGTATCACCATTTTCAACTTTGCAAAGTTATGGATGGAATAGCCTTTACATAGGAGTTTTTAGTATTACTATTGGGATGTGACTATAAGAATTTATTATTGAAGTTATTGAAATAAACATTTTGTTGAGTAGATTTCCGATGAATCTAATGACATAGTTAGCAGTAAGACTAACTAAATGATATAAATTCTTACTATACTCTCTCTTATCATCATTTTAAATGACCTTGCGATACATTTATTACATCATTGATGGAATGATACAGACGACATTTAAGACAGCTAGTACAATGGCAAAACCACCAGCAGAATGACGTACATAGATAATTATATTTTAAATATCATGGAGTTGTCAGACAACATCTTAAACATTAATTGTAGCATTGAAAACCATACCTGCTCACTTCTGGAGAGTCGCAACAGAAATTATAATATTCTATTTTATTTATGACGCTGAAACTGAACTACACGTACTTCATTCTTACCTGTTTTCTGCACATAGGACATTCAATAAGCTTTAGCGTTGCAGCTAAGTAAGCTCCGGGGTACCTTGTAGGACACCCTTATGTAGCAAAGTCAAACTGTCAGTATCATTGCAAAAGAGAATGTGTCGCATCATTTTTTTAACCTATTTATTTCACTGTCGTCATAATCATGGTACTAGTTATGCGTTAACAACTGTCATTATCTTATTGCTGTTAAAACAGAAAATAAGCATGCTTAGTACTAACAACTATACAACTAATGCTGTCATAATCTCAATATTTATTTCCGCAATTATTATTATCATAATTAAGGTTGTTATCAAAAATTTTAATTTTTTTATGAAATTTCGAGATGTTAAAGATAACCACAAGACGATGGCATGTTTTGCACATGGCACACTTGGCCGGTACGATCAGCGCAAGGTGAGGATATTGCTCACACGTTGGCATGTAGGATCCTCGATGACAGTATGGCCACCCCTCTGGTTGTGGTACTTGATGAGGTCACACACACAGATGAGAGATAGTGGGACATCATTCCCATTGTCGTAACCCGGGCATGGTCCGGATATAAGTAGCCGAGGCAACTGGTAGCTTGCTACAATGAAGTTATTCCGTAGTAGAGTGGTTATGTTGGTTGATCAATTTGTGAGTTGAGTTGTGAGGAATTCTAAGGAGGCTGTGGAAATGCTTCACTTTGTTTCCCATGGCAGCACCCCAAGGGCCCTGTGAGCCCGAACGACGAGTGTCCCTGAGCGCCTTGATATGGTGGGTGCACTTACACTGTGTTATGCCCCAGTCGAGGGCCGATTCAACATGTTTAAGTACGCAGTAGTTGTTCGAAGGATCGTGCTTTTCTTGACCAATGAGGTGGTTGGGACCAGAGCTCCCCGACCATAAAAGGAACTGGTTGCTGGTGCAAAACAGATGTGCCAGAGTCATCTGTGAAGTTCGCATCTGGGTACTGTTCGTCCTCTTTTCCTTCCCGTTGGTACCATTCCAAGAGACTGGAGGATGAGTTTGAAAAGTACATGACAGCAAGTCGGGTGATGACTAGTAGATAGACCTGAGCATGCGTCGACAATCACTGTAGCAAAAAGAGTAGGACAACACCGCATGATCCAGACAGCAAGAACAGTTACCGGAACATAGTTCGAACTGCACTCTGTCCAGTAGTTGACGTGGCTCGAAGGCGAGCCACAAGATTGTGTTGGGGGCCTGTTGGCAGGAGGTTTGATGGGGAAAGATCACGATACTGCTGACACCGCGACACGCTAGAGGAGGGCACGAAAGGAGTATTTTGTGCCAAATAATACCGCAGTTGGCGGTTTTTGGGTCACTTGGACCATACATTATGTAATAGAGAGTCGGTATATTACGGTATGCAGGTTTTTGGGGTCATTTGGACCAAGTCAGTTAGATATTGGGTCAATTGTCCATAGAGTCAGTTAGGGAGTTAGTTGTAAGTGGACAAATATTGTAAGGCCAAAATCCTATAAATACATGAGAGTTGTAAGTGTTAGAGGGAGAGGGAGGAATGAGATGAAGAAGACAAGTTGGATGCGAGATCTGTGTTTTTGCCGGTGTATGATCTTGACAGTAATACAATGATGTTTTGGTACAAACTTTGTGTAATGACGCAGTGTATGAATGTTGTTTAATTCAATGTTTGCTTATTATTGCTATGATGATAATTGTTTCAATTAAGTAGTATGTTCGATGTAGAATGTGATGATAAATGCTGCGATGGTATAACTCCTTGAATGCTGCGATGAAGTGATATGTTATAACTCCTTGCCAAATGTTTAATGTTTCTGGTTAAAATACCGCAATAGAGTCCATCCAGGCAGCCACAACTCTCCTCCTCCCTCGGCGGAAACATGGTTCCGTCTGCTCTTCCTGGATGCCTTGGGTGAGACCTCATCCGCTCTGCAGGTGTTGCTAGGTGGGCTCAAACCTGCTCGGGCCAGTGCCTAGGGAGACTGTGGTATGCGTTGATAGTGAGGTGAACCCCTGTCGACTGAGGTCACGTTGGTCAACAGGTTTGGGTGAGGGTTAGGGCTAGAGTTATTGAAGGAAATTGAATTAGGGTTAGAGTTAGAGTTAACAATGATGATGAATATGGTGATGATGATGAAGACGTTGATGATGATGGTGATGGTGATGAAGATGATGATGGTGATGGTGAAGAAGATGTGATGATGGAGATTTTGATGAGGAACCTATAGATGACAATGATGATGAAGATGTTCATGATGATGATGATGAAGATGTTCATGATGATGATGATGGTGATGATGATGAAGATGTTGATGATGGTGGTGATGGTGATGGTGATGGTGATGGTGATGATGAAGAAGATGGTTTAGTGCTAGGGTTTGGGTGAGGGTTAGGGCTAGAGTTATAGAAGGAAATTGAATTAGGGTTAGAGTTAGACTTAATGATGATGATGATGATGGTGATGGTGATGGTGATGAAGATGATGATGATGATGACAAAGAAGATCTGACGATGGAGATGTTGATGAGGAACCTAGAGATGACAATGATGATGAAGATGTTCATGATGATGATGATGGTGATGATGATGAAGACGTTGATGATGGTGGTGATGGTGATGGTGATGGTTATGGTGATGATGAAGAAGATGGTTTAGTGCTAGGGTTTGGGTGATGGTTAGGGCTAGAGTTATAGAAGGAAATTGAATTAGGGTTAGAGTTAGAGTTAATGATGATGAAGAAGATGGTGATGATGATGAAGACATTGATGATGATGGTGATGGTGTTGAAGATGATGATGGTGATGATGAAGAAGATGTGATGATGGAGATGTTGATTGGGAACCTAGAGATGACAATGATGATGAAGATGTTCATGATGATGATGATGGTGATGATGATGAAGACGTTGATGATGATGGGGATGGTGATGGTGATGGTGATGGTGATGATGAAGAAGATGGTTTAGTGCTAGAGTTTGGGTGAGGGTTAGGGTTAGAGTTATAGAAGGAAATTGAATTAGGGTTAGAGTTAGAGTTAACAATTGTCACGTCCCCATTTTGACCACCATTGCATTAAATCGTAAATGATGTAAATATTGTTATTTTATCGTGGTGAGGAGCTCAAGGCCAAGGCCCTGCCATTGATTTAGCATTTTTATGTATTGACAATTAAGAATAGATGCCTATGGTTCTTGTGCTAGACAGGCACAATGCAAATTAAGACATCATGTAAATATGAATTTTAATGAAATATCCACAACTAGCTATGCAATGCAACAAAGAGATGGGGGCATGATTTTTATAAGGAATAGGGAGGGAAATTATTCAAACCCTTGAGCCAATAGTGTTAAGCCAAATTTCATTAAGAAAACCCATAAATCCCAACTACCCATTTTGACTTATGCGCCCAATCATTTAATTCTTCCAAGAGTTCGTTGAGGTAGTTAATGCCTTGGGAATGAAGAGGTATGGCAGCCAATTTCGTGCATGGGCAAGCCATCAACCTGGGAATTCGTATTTTTTCTTCTGGGGAAAGAAAACACCCACAAAATGGTGCCCAAAGCCATTCTTGACCTATGGAATTTTCTCTCTCACGAAGTCTGAGCTAGTTGGGGCTTTCTCCCTCACGTTTTCCATCTTTTTCCTGCATTTTCCAGGGCTGGGAATTCATTTTTGTATTGCACAATGGCTGGGAGGAAGGGAGTCATGATTTTGGGGTTTATGGAGGCCGTTTTTGTCCCTTAAATGCCCATAAACGTTTTCAGAATACGATTTTTCTTTCCTAGGGTTGTTTCCCCATCTTCCATTTTCATTGTTGGTTTCCCACATTTTTCTGAAGCTAATGGAAACCCCATTTTGGGCATCCCACTGTAAAAACACTTTTCTACATGCCCAACACTTGTGATTTTGTTGTTATGTGCATCCCTGTTTTGGTTGAACCTGTGAGCAAGAAATTTGGAGTGGAAGTGGACAGAATTGGCTTGATAAACCTATTGAGGAAGGTAACATCTCAAGAAGATCCAAAGGGCTGGCTACTCTTCTATGCACACCTTGGACAACATTAGAAAGGAAGGTATGGCCTGAGGGACTATGCATTGGTGAAGGGAATAATTCCTTGAGTGGGGTGTGTAGGCATTGTGGGTGCCAAGCTAGATAGATCTTGTAGAGGTATCCATGGCTCTGTGCTTGAGCTCACTAGCTTAACAATTCATTCACTCCCTTTGCCTTAGCAGCCTGATAAACCCAACTGTGGATTGGCTTGGCTGATTTTGGTGTATTTTGGCTATGTGTGAGTCTGTTGTTCCCTTTTTCCTTGTAGAAATCATGTCCAGCTCGGGGGTGGCAATTGTGCTGAGAGATTGATGAGCACAATTGGCCTATGGTTGGGTGGAACGTTGCAGTTGCATAGCCAGTTGCTAGGGACTACTTTGTTTTAAGATAAGTACTCTCTTGTATAAATTCTGCAATGTCTTTATTTAATATCTGTCATGAAAATGTTGAATGTATGTTAGATATGTAGATTATTTTAATTCCGATGTGTTTAATTACTATATGCATATGTACATGTTTTTTTATTATCAATGAGTTTTACTTAATGGATATGGGGCTATATGCCTGGATTTAGTGTCATGTTCTCTCCCTTGCTTGGTCTAATGGGAGAGTATGTGACAACAATGATGATGAAGATGGTGATGATGATGAAGACGTTGATGATGATGGTGATGGTCATGAAGATGATGACGATGATGACGAAGAAGATGTGATGATGGAGATGTTGATGAGGAACCTAGAGATGACAATGATGATGAAGATGTTCATGATGACGATGATGGTGATGATGATGGTGATGGTGATGGTGATGGTGATGATGATGATGAAGAAGATGGTTTAGTGCTAGGGTTTGGGTGAGGGTTAGGGTTAGAGTTATAGAAGGAAATTGAATTAGGTCATTTCTCTAATGTACATTTTATATTAATGGTATGGCTTGGTCTAAGGTGGTGCTCTCAAATAGCTATTTAATTATGAAATATTTAACAAGACATGAATTAAATTTAAGATAAGTGTATTGTTGAATATAGTGAGCATTGAGTATGGGGAACCAAGTCTATGAATATGTGTATTGTTAAATATAACTTTGTTGGGTGAATCTATTTGTTCATTATGTTCTAGTTGCATTGTTGGTTTTGGCTATTTGTTCCCAATGTTAGGAGTTTTTCTTTTTTTTATTTAACTTGTGTGTAGAGCTCTAGGCATTCATCTAAAATTTTCCCAATCTAGCTATCCAAATGTCATTATGTGTCATTATCCAAGATATATCTACATATTCATACACATAAATGGAAAGTGAGAAAGGGGAGAATGTAACTTTAGAGCCATCAATAATTAGCCTTTTATTAATCCCTAGCAAATATTTATTTTTACAATGTATACCTCCAGACAACTCTTTATCCTAGTTGACTAATTGAATAAAGCTACTACAACAATGCCAATAGAGGATTTTCAACACAAGGGATGGGTCTCTAGACCTCGAGCATGGTGATTAAAAAATATAAAGGTTATTAGGACCTAAATGAATATCTGCATGCTCGTGAGCCATGAACAAGTCCTTGAATCACTACATAAGCTCTCTAGACGGGATACATGGCCTTTGTTTTGGATATGGATTCCATTTGGAGGTTTTGTGCACTAAGGATGGGTCTTTAGGTATTGAAAATGATAAGGTGAGGACATATGAGGCCTCAAATCGAATATAAATGTTTTAAGTATATTATCCATCGAGATTCCCTCAACCCCCAGACATGCCCTTTAAAATAATTTTTTATCTTTGAGTGTGATATGGGTGCCAACATGAGGTTTTGACTACTAAGGATGGATCTTGGCGTCTTGACTATGGTTGAGGTGATGAAAATGAGTTTCATATGACTCCAATGAATCTTTCATGGATCATGGGGTAAAATGATGTCTTGAACCATTGAGTTGACTATGTTCAATATGTGTCTTAACCTCGAAAAATCCAAGATACTTAAATTACAAAGAGTGATTATCAATATTACCAAAACATTGAAGACATTATTAACACTAAGGGTCTATGCCAACTTGTGCAAGTAGTAGTTCAACACATTAACCATGCTTTCATTAAAGGCACATACTAACACACAAAGATCGATCCATATGTAACTACATTAACAATTCTATTTTATTGCTCAATCCAATTGCACCTATGCACACCCCTCATGTTTGAACTAATTCAAGTGATATGGTTAACCCTTCCATCCAAGCACAGATATGAACTTCTCATATATCTAGGTTAATTTGATATAATATGTGTTGCAATGCTTGTTAGAATTACAAGGTTAAGTATGGAAGAAATCATCATCTCCTATTTATTTTTTTGTACCCCTAAAGTCACAACACTTTGTAATGTAAATATCACTCCTTAGTTTGATTGGCTAGGTATGTTGTTGCTGAAAGGAAAAGATGCAAGACCCATTCAAATACAAGGGACTCATATTGAGGTCACTTGGTGTCTAGAAATAACATCTATATGTATGTGAGAACTTTTCTAGAACATTTTTATTGAAGACAAACTCATGTATGCAAAAATGTAATCAAAGACAAACTCATATACACAAGTGCAGATCCATCTATTAATATGCAAAAATGATCCAATCATGTACACTTTTTGGAAAAATGGAACATTGTTCCTAGCGTCTATATAATGGCAACTCGTGCCCCGTACAAAAAAAGGCAATTCATGCCCTATACAAAATATGCAAACTCATGTCGAAAATGCCACATCGTGGCTAGTGTACATAGGAGGGTCTCTCAATCCTCCTGCCCACCCTCAGAGCTCCCAGGTGCATCTCCAAAATCGATCTTCCTCTTCTTCATGCTAGAGGAAGCTGGGTCCTTTTGGCATCTTGGAGCACGTCCTGTTGAGCCCTGAAATTGTAACGTCCCCTTCCATCATTCCCGTGCAAGGAAGGAAACGTTAACAACACACGGGCTTATTGCAGACTTAGCCCCAATAATTTGACTCATAAACGCATGACATTTAAAAACTTATGTGTGCGGATTCAATTCAATATAAACACAACGGAATGAACATACTAGCAAGCACACAAATAGACAGTAATTGCATAACATATTTATCACAGCAGAGAATGATTCAACTTAAAGAAGACCCAATCTCATTCGTATGCCATGCATGGATTCCATACTAAGACTCTTAATTCATTTCATTAAACATGGACAATTTAACATATTGCAGAACACAAAATGCGAATAATTTATAATACACAGAACACTTATCTTGAGAAGTTGATGTCCAACGACTGGCTACGTGAAGGAAACGTTCCTCCCAACCGTAGATCTCTATCCAGCCTATATTCCTTCAGCTGAGAGATCATCCCCGAGCTAGGCTGTGTATCCACTAAGGAGGACTAGCTGGGTTCACTCACAACCATGGTTTCATTCAAGCATCCAAGGAGATAGAGGAGGGTAACGCTAAGCCAGTGAGCTCAACCATAGAGCTACAGGCATCTCAAGTGAGCTCAACAGTTAGGCACCCACATTACCTACCACATCCAACACAAGGAAGATCCCCTTCTTTGTTACACAGTCCCTCAGGAAACTCTTCCCTCCAGTGCTCTTCAGGATGGGCATAGAAAGGTCCAGCTACTGATTCTTGAGATCCTATCCTTCACTGGGTTTATCAAGCACACCCAACCTCTGCATAGTCATTCCCAACTTGATTTCTCACCATCCTGCTCACCAAGTAGCTCAAATCCGTCACTCGTTTTCTGGGCTCCAAAAACTGGGTTACCCTATTGATTTCGGGGTAGCTAGTGCTCCAGAATTCGCCCCAAGGTTCATGCCAATGGATCCTCCATTGGATTTCACTGTCCAATGCCAAATATGGACGTTTTTGGTCTTTCAAAATCTGGGTTCTCTCAAGGTCGCGATTTCTGGTTTTTCCTCACTGCTGGCACTCGTTTTTGGATGGGAATGATGCTAGCTGCCTCCACAATGGAATGGGGTGAGAATGAAGCAACCTCCCATGAGGTTGAGTGACTTCTTTCCCAAGCAAACAGAGCCCATGACTACCCATACGAATTGCAGGGCTGCCCATGCTCCATTGAAGCCATGGGATGAAATCCCAACCACTTCCTTACAACAGGAATTAATGTCACCTAGGGAAGTCAATGGGTTCTCATAGTGACAAATGGCAGCCTAGGGTTTAGTCCCATAGCCCCCTCACCACTCCCTAGTGGATACATGTGGCCCCTTCTCATTCGTTGCCTCCATAGCCAATTTTGGTATTTTATTTCAATATTAAATATTTACATCAATTTACAATATCCCATGGCTTAATAGCACGTGGGTAACAAAATATCAGCGTGTCTAATTTAAAATAAAGTCCGAGCATAAACTAGCGGGGCCTTGGCCTTGAGCTCCACGCTAGGGAAACATACCACGTGTGTATACAATATTTACATTAGAGCCAATATTTCCTAAGGGTCCAAATTGGGGTATTACATTCCCCTCCCCCTTAGAACAACACCGTCCTCGGTGTTCTCAAAACTGAACAAAAATGGGAATGCCTCCCTCATGGCATCCTCTAGCTCCCATGTAGCCTCGTCGGGACTAAGGTGTTCCCATTGGACCTTTACCTGCCCGATGGCTCTGTTACGGAGCAATGTGACTTTCTTGTCGAGGATGCGCATAGGTTCTACTTGGAACTCTCCCTCGGGTTCCACCTGTATCACATTCCAATCAATCATATGATTAGGATCATGTACATACTTCTTAAGCAAAGATACATGGAAAACATTATGAACTCTTATGCTAGCAGGCAATGCAATTCTATATGCAACTGGCCCTATCCTATCAAGGACTTCAAATGGCCCACAATATCTTGGTGACAACTTGGCACAACTCCCCAACTTGAGGGAACTCTTCCTTGGTTTCACTCTCAAATAAACATGATCCCCAATCTGAAATGACTTATGTACTCTTTTCAAATCTACATAACTCTTTTGCCTGTCCTGAGCTGCCTTTAAATTTTGCCTGATCTTAACAATTTCCTGTTCCATTTCTTTGATCATCTCTGGTCCAAGCACTACCCTGTTCACTGGGCCGTCCCAATTCACTGGCGTCCTGCATCCCTTGCCATACAATGCTTCAAATGGACTCATTCCCAAGGATGAATGGTGTCCATTATTGTATGCAAATTCAACCAAGTGTAAATAATCTTCCCACTTGGATGGTTTGTCCATCACATACATTCTCAGCATGTCTTCCAGAACCTGATTCACCCTCTCGGTTTGGCCATCCGTTTGCGGATGGTAAGTTGTACTGAAATTCAATTTAGTTCCCAATTCCTGAAATAATCCCTTCCAGAAATTGGAGGTGAACTTTGTATCACGATCAGAAATTATTGCCTTAGGCAATCCATGCAATCTGAATATCTCTCTCATGAAGATGTTCGCAATGTCACTAGCCTTGTGAGTGGAATTTACTGGAATAAAGTGAGCTACCTTCGATAGCTTATCCACTACAACCATGATTGAATCATGTTTCTTCACTGTCATGGGAAGACCTGTTATAAAATCCATGGAGATCACTTCCCACTTCCATTCTGGAATGGGTAAGGGCTGCAATAACCCTGCTGGATGTTGGTGTTCTGCTTTGACTTGTTGGCACTTCTGACACCTAGCAATGTACTCAGCTATGTCCTTCTTCATGCCATTCCAAAAGTATTGCTTTCTTGCCGCTGTTATAGTCTTCTGATATCCTGGGTGTCCAGAGTACGGCATTTGATGTATTTCATCCATCACTAGTTTCTTCAAATCTGCATTATTTGGAATGTACAACCTATCTTTGTAGATGAGGATACTATCTTCACCCAGCTGATATTCTACACACTTTTCATCCACATTACCGTGCTGCAACTTTTCTTTAATTTGAAGGCAAGTTTCATCATCGTTTTGGGCTTCAAGAACTCTTGCCTTCAAATCTTATTTGCACATACTTACTTCTGAAACATGAAATTTTCTGCTAAGAGCATCTGCAACCTTATTCTCCTTCCCTGGATTTGCTATCTTCAAAACAGGAGCGCTGGTAAGTAACTCCTTTAATTTCTGAAAACTTTTCTCACATTTTTCAGACCATATAAATTTGATGTTCTTCCTTTGCAATGAAGTGATCGGATGAGCTATCCTGGAGAATCCTTCAATAAAACTTCTGTAGTAACCAGCAAGGCCCATAAAAGATCTAACATATGAAACATTTCTTGGAGTTGTCCAATCCATGATGGAATTAATCTTCTCCGAATCCATTGCAATTCCTTCTTCTGAAATGACGTGACCCAAATATTGAATCCTCCTTTGATAGAATTCACACTTACTTAACTTGGCATACAGCTGTTGTTCTCTAAGAACTTGCAACACCATTCTTAAATGCTCCTCATGTTCTTCTTCATTTCTTGAATAGACAAGAATGTCATCTAAAAACACAATCACAAACTTATCCAAATATTTGCTGAATACACTATTCATGAGACACATGAATGTGGCAGGTGCGTTGGTAAGGGTGAATGGAACCACAGTGAACTCATAATGACCATATCTAGTTCTGAAAGCCGTCTTGTGAATGTCTTCTTCTTTAATCCTCACTTGATGGTAGCCAGACCTCAAGTCAATCTTTGAAAATAACTTGGCTTCCTTCATTTGATCAAACAAGTCATCAATTCTTGGTAATGGATACTTGTTCTTAACTGTCACTTTATTGAGCTGCCTGTAATCAATACACAACCTTAAAGTCCCATCTTTCTTCTTGACAAATAACACTGGTGCTCCCCAAGGAGACACACTAGGCCTGATATACCCTTTATCTATTAACTCTTGCAGCTGCATTTTCAATTCCACCAAATCCGGTGTACTCATTCTATAAGGAGCTTTGGAATTCGGCGCTGCCCCCGGAACAAGATCGATGGTAAAATCAATATCTCTCGTCGGTGGCAACCCTGGTACCTCATCCGGAAACACATCTTGGAACTCTTGCAATATCCTGAAGTCTTCTAGCCTTGGCCCTTTGTCCTCTAATGAATCTGGCATATGGACTGCATATAATTGACAACCCTGAAATGACAACAATAATATGTCAACTTTTCCTGGCAATTATACAAGTATAAAACATAATTTCAAAATAAAAATAGTTATCAAATCTTGGATAACTCACTGCATGCGAGACTGTAAGTCGTGAGGGGGTCTCCCTCCTCCATGATCCTATTCTCTCGGAAACGCCACCTTGAAACATTTAGAACAATCATATAAATGCTGAAACTAGATGCATATAGTAATTTTCGTTAAAATTGAATGAGATTTTCATAAACTAGTCAATCTCACCGTGAACACAATCGGCTGGTCTTCGGGGCTGGCGGATGGAGCAGTCAGCTGGATAGCCTGCTCCGATGCTAGGGTGGATGGTAAAGGGGAGGATGTATCCACATTGACGGTGGATACACCATTGGGGGGAACAGTGGAAAAAGGGGGGGTGGGAGAAGGAGGCATGGACTGGGGTGGGCGAAGTGGAGATGCACGTCTAGGGCTATAAACCCTAGCTGGCTGTAGTATGGATTTGGGCACCCTAGAAGGTGTTGAATATTGTAACTTCTAAGAATATTATATTTGTACATTATTATTCCAGAGATGTTTTCATCCCTCCGAGGTAACCCTATTATGTATCCGGAGATGATTATTCTTCCGATGGGTTGTGGTAACTAGGGTTATTAGACCCACCATGTGGGGGTCGACCCTGATCTTATATTTTAGGGGTTATTAGACTTCTCAAGGAGAGGTCAGCCCCATTAGGGTTTTTAGTTAGTCGGTAACTAATATAAATAGAGGAGGTGAGCTCCTCATTAGACACACTTGTACAACTCAGAAAAGTAGTGCACTTGTCTGGGAGGTCTGCTAAGGAGGTATAGAAGGAGGGAGCACATCTTGTATTTTGGTTGATCATCTTATTGAGGAAATCTTTGCTGGGTTTTCTACCCCATGAGGGTTTCCCAGGGCAAATTCTGTGTCTATCTTGTGATTATGTTTCTTTCAGTGATCTTGCTAGTCTATTTGGTTTAAACTTAACATGGTATCAGTCAATGACAGAAGAATATCAGTCAATAATGAAAAATGATGTTTGGGATGTAGTTCCCAAACCAAAAGATAAAAGTGTGGTTTCTTCCAAATGGATTTTCAAGATAAAACATGCTGCAGATGGTAGCATTGAAAAATACAAGGCAAGATTTGTAGCCAGAGGATTCTCTCAGAAGGAGGGAATTGACTATGAAGAAACATTTGCACCAATTGCTAGGTATACTTCAATTAGAACTATCATGGCACTTGCATCTATGATGAAGTGGAAATTACACCAAATGGATGTTAAGACAGCTTTTCTGAATGGTGTAATTGAAGAAGAAGTATACATAGAGCAACCACAAGGGTTTGAGGTTAAAGACGGGAGGACTCATGTATGCAAACTGAAAAAGGCATTATATGGTTTGAAGCAAGCTCCCAGGGCTTGGTACAGAAGGATTGACAATTTCTTAACAAACATGGGCTTTACCAAGAGTAAAGCTGATCCCAATATTTATCTTAAAGTGATGGATGATGAACCAATTATATTGTTGTTATATGCAGATGATCTATTTCTAACCGGAAATGAGAAACTGATTATTGAAAGCAAGAAGAAGCTTTCTTCATAATTCGAGATGAAAGATCTCGGATTAATGCACTACTTCTTGGGTCTAGAAGTATGGCAAGAACCAAAAGGAATATTTCTAAATCAAGGTAAGTATGCTGTGGAGATTCTAAAAAGATTTGATATGTTGGAGTGTAAAGCCATGGCCACTCCCATGGACTCCAACTTGAAGTTATTAGTTAATGACTCATCGGAATTAGTAGACCTAACTCTATATAGACAAATCATTGGGTCATTGATGTATTTAACAAATACTAGGCCAAATATATGCTTTGTTGTAAATACCCTGAGTCAGTATTTAGTAGAGCCTAGAAAGGTTCACTTAATAGCTGCAAAGCATGTGATGAGGTACCTAAAAGGTACATTAGATTTTGGTCTATATTATCTTGGAGGTCATGAAATCCGATTACATGGTTACTCAGATTCTGATTGGGCAGGTAGTGTCTCAGATAGAAAGAGTACTTCAGGTGGATGTTATGGTCTGGGATCTGCCATGATCTCATGGTTCAGCAAGAAACAATCTAGTGTGGCCCTCAGTACTGCTGAAGCAGAATATATAGCTGCCTGCTTTGCCAGCTGTGAAGCAGTGTGGCTTTGGAAGTTATTATATAGAGTGTTTGGCTTAGAAATGGATCCCACTGTGATTATGTGTGACAATCAAAGCTGCATTAAGATGACAGAAAATCCTGTATTTCACGATAAGTCAAAACACATAGAGATCCGATACTTTTATATACGATATATGGTGTAGAGAGGAGCTATCAAGCTCGAGTATGTGAACGCTGAGGATCAAATTGCTGATATCTTGACCAAACCTCTGTCTCGAGTGAAATTTGAATACTTCCGAGACAAGCTTGGTGTAGTTCAAAAGGACCCTCCTCGAAAGGGGGAGTAGTATAATCACTGATGATGAGATTGTCTCATCAAACAACAAGGTCGATGGTAAGGTTACTTGTTCACTACACCTAGATACTTAGAAATATTTAGATTTAGGACTCTTATGCTTAGAATACTTAGTTTTTTACTTATACATGCTTTTGATGATAGATGTATTAGTGAGAATACATGATTTTGATGTTAGATGTATTAGTGAGAATACATGATTTTGATGTTAGATGTATTAGTGAGAATACATGCTTTTGATGTTAGATGTATTAGTGAGAATACATGCTTTTGATGATAGATGTATTAGTGAGAATACATGCTTTTGATATTAGATGTATTAGTGAGAATACATGCTTTATATATTAGATGTATTAGTAAGAATACATGCTTTTGATGATAGATGTATTAGTGAGAATACATGCTTTTGATATTAGATGTATTAGTGAGAATACATGCTTTTGATGTTAGATGTATTAGTAAGAATACATGCTTTTGATGATAAATGTATTGGTGAGAATACATGATTTTGATGATAGATGTATTAGTGAGAATACATGCTTTTAATGATGTATTAGTAAGAATACATGCTTTTGATGATAAATGTATTGGTGAGAATACTTGCTTTTGATGATAGATGTATTGGTAAGAATACATGCTTTTGATGATAGATGTATTGATGAGAATACATGTAAGGATTGCATCATCCTTGAACTCAAGTTCTAAAGTGAGCCATAGACAGATGTCTCCGAGAAAGAAAGAGGATTGGATCATCCCTGGACTTTAGTACTAAAGAGAGCCGTAGACATGATGTCTCCGAGAATTGAAGATAGGACTGCATCGTCCCTGAACTGGGTTCAAAATGTACATGATGGGATTGCATCATCCCTAGACATGAGACTTGTCTTAAAGTGATAAGGACTGATCATCCTGGAACTTGATCGGGATTGCATCGTCCCTAGACATGAGACTTGTCTTAAAGTGATAAGGACTGATCATCCTAGAACTTGATCGGGATTGCATCATCCCTAGACATGAGACTTGTCTTAAAGGTACGTGTGAGGACTGCATCGTCCATGAACTGGGTTCAAAATGTACGTGATGGGATTGCATCATCCCTAGACATGAGACTTGTCTTAAAGTGATAAGGACTGATCATCCTGGAACTTGATCGGGATTGCATCATCCCTAGACATGAGACTTGTCTTAAAGGTACGTGTGAGGACTACATTGTCCATGAACAGGGTTCAAAATGTACGTGATGGGATTGCATCGTCCCTAGACATGAGACTTGTCTTAAAGTGATAAGGACTGATCATCCTGGAACTTGATCTGGATTGTATCATCCATGGACCTATGTCCTAAAGAGAACAGGATTGTTCACCTTGTAAAATTATCGTGTGATGATGATGCTGATGATCGTATGATGACGATGCTGATGATCGTGTGATGACGATGCTGATGATCGTGTGATGACGATGCTGATGATCGTGTGATGACGATGCTGATGATCGTGTGATCACGATGCTGATGATCGTGTGATGATGATGCTGATTATCGTGTGATAACGATGCTGATGATCGTGTGATGACGATGCTGATGATCGTGTGATGACGATACTGATGATCGTGTGATGACGATGCTGATGACATTGATGTTCCAGTAACTAGCTAAGTTATTAATGATGATGAATTGAAGAAAGCTTCCGATGATTTATAGATGTATCATGTATGATGTAGTCGATGACTCCTTGCTCCTACAGATGTTGTTATAATATCCTTCTCGTTAAGGGGGAGTGTTGAATATTGTAACTTCTAAGAATATTATATTTGTACATTATTATTTCGGAGATGTTTTCATCCCTCTGAGGTAACCCATTATGTATCCGGAGATGATTATTCTTCCGATGGGTTGTGGTAACCAGGGTTATTAGACCCACCATGTGGGGGTCGGCCCTGATCTTATATTTTAGGGGTTATTAGACTTCTCCAGGAGAGGTCGGCCCCATTAGGGTTTTTAGTCAGTCGGGAACTAATATAAATAAAGGAGGTGAGCTCCTCATTAGACACACTTGTACAACTTAGAAAAGTAGCGCACTTGTCTAGGAGGTCTGCTAAGGAGGTAGAGAAGGAGGGAGCACATCTTGTATTTTGGTTGATCATCTTATTGAGGAAAGATTTGTTGGGTTTTCTACCCCATGAGGGTTTCCCAGGGTAAATTCTGTGTCTATCTTGTGATTATGTTTCTTTCAGTGATCTTGCTAGTCTATTTGGTTTAAACTTAACAGAAGGGGAAGTGAGTGTGGTGGGGGAATATGGGGGGGGGGGAGAGCTCTGTGTTGCGGTAGAGGGATGGATGACTATGGATGGGTGGTGTGCCGTGGTCGGATGGGGGAGGGTGGGAACATGGGAAATTAATACGGAGGTGGAGCTACATATGAAATGTAAGGGGGAGCTGGATGGAACTATGGTGCTATATAGGAGGTGGGGGCTGGATGGAAGGGGGTGGGGGATGGGGCATGTATGCCAAGGGATACAACTGGCATATAAGGTGGCCGAAGGTCGAGGAGGGAGGAATAACGGCACTTCCAGGCCGAGGTGCTCACACCTGCATACACATTTATAACCTCATAGTTTAATATAGAAAAATATAAATATACACAGACAAGTCATCATATTTGAAATTAAATTTATGCTTTAATACACATGATACCTATGCACGTGGAGAACTACTCGTCCCCAGTGGCTGTGGCTGGTCGCTGGAGCCTGTGGACACCTGTGCGAACACTACAATTTTTAGACTGAATTTATAAAAACAATACTAACAATATCAAACACAATGCCAATGAGAATGACAATGATATTACTTAAAAAACATGACTACAGTTAATTTATATTCAAGTTAGATGATAGTGGTTTGATGGGCTTTGGATATTATATAACGTTTTTATTGTATTGGTGCAGTCCATTTGTTCAAGACTTGGTAAAGAACATGGTTGTGGGGATCGATTCCTTTTACCCACAATGGATTGGGCCTATGATAGGAACAAATGACCCCATTATGTGGTCATTCATTGAAGATAATGTGGCAATGAAGGTTGACAATTTATGCTTGAAGTGTTTGATGGGAAAAGTTGTCATTGATATTCAATATTCTGAAAGGATAGAAGGTGGCATGGCATGAAATTAAAATTAAATAAGGTGACAGGGCATAGAAGGTGACATGGTGAGCTTTTCCTTTTCTAGAGTCATTCCCATGAGTAGGTGAGATTTTCCTTTTCCAGAGTCATCCCCATGAGTAGGTGAGATTTACCTTTGGCCCTAAAGAGATGTGCAGTTCCTCATAAGCGAATGGAATTCATGTCCATTTACAAATTTGAATTGGAAACCTATGTAATGTGCTTGGGTTCTTGATGAAGAGTTCCTAGGTTTTGATGTCTTCTTATAGATTTGTAGTTTCCTACAAGCTTGATTCACCCAGTGGAAAAGTATTTGCATCCCTAGAGTGAGGATCTTGAGTCTCTTTATTTCCATAACATTTACATCATCATATAAAATGGCATCTCATTGTTTCAATTTGCAAAGAGGTGCTAAATAGCAATAAAGTTAGTGTGCATGTTATTTAATACACTTTAGAGTGTTGATCGTTAGAAAAAGGAAGAAAGATAAATATTTTTCATGATTAACTTTCTTACAAGCTTGAATGTGCCATGTTCTTTTGCATTGAATGAGTAATTATGTGTTCTTGATTGAATAGCTATGTTGTCAGAATGATATTGATTGAAATCATAGAAATCTTGAGTGAAATGAGTTAAATGAGTTAAATGAGTATTCTTGATGCCAAATGTTTTACCAAGTTGTATTTGAATCAAGATAATAGCAAGGCCCCATAGACCATATTTGTAAGATTATAGCTCTTCCTTATGGGCCTTATATCATTTTCAAAAACTTTAGTGACAATACATGTGATAAGTTGTTTTACGTTGTTTATATGTCTTTCCTAATAGCATGTTCTAGGAGTAGTAGTATGATTACTTTCAGTCTCAAATATTAGAATAAATTGGAAATACCGTGATAATAAAATAGGGTAATACGGACATGAGAAACATCAGGTTCTTGAATTTATAGAAGCTTGGACACTATGATTCTCTTTTTCCCAAGAGTTTTGCACAATGTAGTGAAAATTCATAGCAATAAATAGTTTTCCTATTGGTCTCGGTGGATGCAAAAGTGACAAGTACAACATCTCAGTGAACTCAATTGATGCAACAAAGTTAGCAGAAGCATAGAAGTGATTTTACCACCTTTACCATTAAAAGAACCTATTAGTAGAATACGGGGGAAAGTGATAATTACCATGGTAATATATTCTCAAAGTTTAATCTTGAAGAACACATGGTATAAGGGCATGTCAGCAAAGGTTGATTTGGTGGAAAAAGTGATGGGAATTGGAACCATTGGCACACCTATTGATCCAAGAGTCAAATGAACCATACTGTGGTCATTTGAAGATGATTTGGACAAGCAGAGTACATGGCAAAGATAACTTGGATGACATGGTGACAAATGGCAAAGAAACAATAACACACATGGCATTGGTAAAGCACAGGAAGAGCAAGCAAGCATTGAATGGTATTCTGAGGATGAAGGATACTGTGGGCATCACCAAAGCCCCAGCTGTGGGCTCATCATTGGTCAAGTAAGAATGACAGATTTTGGAAATTTCTCTCCCATTTGTATAATCATTAGAGGTCTAGGATGCCTAAAGTGAACATGGACAAATGTTTCTAGTTTTATTAGGTTTTCATGTTTTATAAGGTTTCATTTTTGTTTGGTTGGATTATATAAATTTATAGCTCTCAAATAATTTAGACAATATGATAAACACTACTGTAAAATACGATGATAATATGGTAATTACTCAGTGCTAATTAATTTGTAATTACTGAACACAAATTACTGGTAGTAGGATCTAATTATTCAAAGTAAAGAAGTTACCTTTGTGTATGGTGCCGCAATCTCCTCTGCTGCTGCCATGGCTCCATCGAGGTCAAAAGAACCGACGTCCTCCCACTTGGGGGATGGAGACCCGACACCAAATAACTGTACATTAAAACAAATAAATTCAACAATGTGCAATTCAAAGTTAAATATATTAAACAATACGATATCAAATAAAATACAATAAATACTTGAACATTAAATAAAACAATAGAAAAACTGATCCATAAAGCTCCCTATGGCATGCTGTTGCGTATTGCCATGGCAAGAATGACCACAGTGAGAACAACGATGTGCCGTTGTTCCAGTAGAACTAGAAGGCCCCGCCTGGGTTCCACCTGTACTTGGCATGTCCCAGCCACCACCCATAGATTGTGTAGCTGTCTGTGTCTCATCAATGTCCTCCCAGCTTTATGAAGACACGACCAAAAATCTGGTATGTCTAAGCAAGTGATGTGTGGCACATCTGACGGAGACATCAATCTCATATAGGTTGCTACCAAACCCGGGTGGTTGAGGAGGGGGGTTTGGCTCTCTCCTGGGTGCAGGAGGTCCTCTAAGTGGGTTGTGATGCGCCTGAGGTCAATCTTGGGCAGAGCCAAGATTGACACCCTGAAACTCGATGATGTCAAAATAGTTGACATGGTACCCTAGCTCAAACTCAACCCATAATTTTCGAAGGAAATACTGTGGGACCTCCAAATTGTTGCACGGGGGCCTATCAAACACCATGAACCACCTCTTTCTCCAGTCATCTCTCCATGGATGGTAAATACACCAGTCCATGCAAACCCGACTCCTCGTCACATCTCGAGGCTATCCTGTCGAGGAAACTATGAATTTGCTATACAACTGGGCTTTGGTGATGTTGAGGTCTTTTATCTGCTCTTTGGAGAACCCAGTGGAGTAGTGTTCCCTCATTCGAGCCCTGTATTGGATCAAGTTTGTTATCTCACTGTGTGCAATATTGATTGATTCAATAATTTTTTGCAATGCTGAAGCTAAGGAAACCCGAGAGGGTTCCTTGGTGCTGTTCAATTCATTACTTAGTGTCCTCAATTGATTTAAATCTTGGTGTAATTGATCTTCAGGGTTTTCATTCGGTTCATTGTCGGTTCCCATGTTGTCTTCTGAAGGTCGGGTTTCATTGGTTTCATCAGATGGTTCAGGTGTTGTCATCTTGTTAGGTGTAGATGGCCTGCAATGAATTTTTTTTGGTTTTTAAATGGATTCTATTTTTTTTTTTTAAATTAAAATTCAAATGGAAAAAAAAAAACCAAAAAAACAACAAATGGATGCTTTGTTCAGCACCTACCTGGAGAAATGGTTGGTGCCGTGGTGTAGGGGTGATTTGGAGGTGTTGAGGAAAAGTTGGGTGCTTCGATACGCGTTCACGAGGTCAATGTTTTCCCAATATGCGCTCGTGGGTTTGTTGAAAATGACAAACCCGTGAGCTCTATTTTTTTTAATAAAAAACACAAGGGCGCACACGCATCATTGACGTGTGTGTGTCAGTTTGTGCGTATGCATCAATAACGTGTGAGCGCACCTTTTGTCCACATAGGCTCAACCACTTGGACGTTTGGCATGGCCGAAGTAGCGATGCGTGCACGCATTTGGATGCGCGTGCACATCTCTTTTTTTTTTCCGCTCACGCGTTGTCGTTGCGGCCTTTTTGGGTACCATCTTCATGCGGGTACCCATATGAATAGTTTTTATTCACGTTTTTTCTCCAGGTTTTAAAAGTATTTTAATGGTTGTATCAACACACCTTTGGCTGTTGGATAAGAAGAAACTCCTCTTTGAGATTCTCATCACTCTTACTTTATTTGGATGTGATGTTTGGGGTTGCATCATCTCCATAGAATTATTGACATAATAGAGCAAATCTAAAATAACTTTATAACATATAATCTCAAAATTAAAGGAAATACACCATATCATATCCTCCTCATAGAATCAAGTCTACGCCCCATTGAGAACATGGCTATGACAAGGTACTTAATATACAAAAACAAATAAACATGATATACAAGACGTTTCTTGAGATTGCTTCATAATCTAGTCCCCCAAAAGTGGGACTTTAGATAGGCCAGCAAAAAGATATCTTCGCTAATTCACTAGGGAGTCATGAAGGGATCACTATGAAATAGTGATAACATTAAAAGTATTCTGACATCCAAATTTAGGGAAAAGTTGTGGTGGTCCAGAAGAGGAAATTAAGATATTATAAGAAGATGTCGGAGGGTCTCGGAGAAACCACAGTAGCCAAAATAGTCTGTCGACGTTTTGAACATTGCTAAAATGAGAAAATCAACATTGCTAAAATAACACTCACATTAAATGGCAATTAAAAATAAAATAAAATAAAAACTAAACAATTCTTTATCCTTTTTAAAATCAATAAAACAAAGTTGGTGTTAGTAAATATTAAAATCATCATATTCTCCTCATAGAAATGAAATTGTGTCCAAGTGTAAAAAATAAACTATTTATTGAAAAGATCTCTAATTATATTTATGACAGTAAAAATTAATTCATTTATTTTAATGCTGAAAAAAAAATCTACTAAATATTTTTATAACACGAAATTATATTATTTAGAAATATAAAAAAATATATATTTATAGAAGTAAAAATCAATGCATTTAAATAAATGATCAATAAAAAGAAAATGAAAATGTGAAAAAATGTAATTGTCTAATATTTTATTTGATATATTTGATAATTTAGCTTACCAATTTACGTTAAAATTCATCAAGTTACTCATGCTTGGTTCAAGCATCGATATTAAAGCCCACTAATGTACCCCATCTAATTTTAAATTAATTTTAATTATTAAAGTACATTAACTTACTTCACATTACTTTAAATAAATTAAAATTATACTTTACATAACTCTAAATAAATCAAAATTATAAAAAATAGTAAACTTTTCTATTCATTAAGAATATTAAATTTGTACAATAAAAATCAAATAACTTGAAAACATGATTCAATTATTTTTATCACATTTATAAAGAAAATATTTTTTAAAATATAATCTAATTATTGTAGTAATATTTATAAAAAAAATAATTTTTTAATTATCATCCGATAACTAATTATATATAAAATCTTCTATCAAATTAATATAATATAAAAATCCTTAATCATCATAGTACATAGTGTAATTAGCAATATATTGATAGTCATCATAATACATAGTGCAATTATCAATATATTGATAGTCATCATAATACATAGTGTAATTAACAATATATCGATAATCATCATAGTACATAGTGCAATTAGCAATATATTGATAGATGATACAAAACAAAATATTAAAATTTAATTAATATGAAATACACCAGTATAGATCCAAATCCTAGGTTTTATTAAGTGCCAAGAGGAATTAAATCTCTCAGGGTGCAAAACCTCTCCTTGAGTGCAATACGTGGGCCACCTAATCCTAAGCTCTAAAGTCTCTAGTTTAAGTCTCATATTTAATTTTTACTTTGTATTATTCTTTTTTGTTTATGGTCGACATAATATTACTTTTTACTTTGTATTATTCTTTTTTGTTTATGGTCGACATAATATTTATTACTTTTTACTTTGTATTATTCTTTTTTGTTTACTTTGTATTATTTTGTTACTCAACAAACTCAACAAACACTCGACACATGTTACAAGATCTCCCTCATACTGAACTCCTCTCGAGACAATGAAACATAATACATAATCACCATATTACAATTAGCAATATGCTCCTACACTAATGAATCTGTAATGTTTTCCTATCCACGAGTAATTTAATTAGTATACAAGCTATAAACTAGCTTATCGCGTCGTGCATCATTAACTATAAAACAGTGATTTGTTACTACGATCTGAAATCATAGTAGATAGTGATAAGCATTACGTCATGGTCAGCTTACTTCTTCTAGTAACTAGATAAGCATTACCTAGACTATAAATAAGTTGTCCAACGGTTCATTATGTCATGGTAAGCTTACTTCTTCTTGTAACTAGATAACGCATATGTACTGTCTAACCATAAGCATGGAAATCACCATACGGCTAACCAAAATATTAGAATATATGCTTCATTATGTATCATAGAGTCATAACCGCGTTTTAAGTATAAAATTATAAAGCTCACATATATATTTACTACTGTTATAGAGAAACACAAAATTTAGTTAATCTGAAACACATGAAAAACATTACCGAGGCAAAGGACCATAGTACAATTATCAATATATATATATTGATACACGATAGAAAACAAAATATTAAAATTTAGACCTCAAAAACATTCAAATGTAATTATCATTAGCATCCAAGTTACAAATCCAACAAAGTAGCTCATTCATATTGATTACTACTTTTTCATATCCAACTTACTAATCCATTTTGAAATCTATCTTTAATCGTCTATATTGATAGCATTGGCTCATCTATATAGATATCTTGCTTTGAATATATGTGCTGCAAAATAAAATATAAGAACAAATATAAACACATGCAAAACTAATTATAATTACCAGAGCCAATTTTGAAATTTCCAAGCTCATCCATACGGATATCATTTTTTTAATGTATAAGTTGAATATACAAACAAATAAATAAACTTTAACACTTTTTATTTCACAAACTTAACACTATCAAAATTAAAATTAATATTTAAAAATATCACACGTACCAGAGAGATGCATCCACCTAGAAATGCTAGCATCCGTCTGAATGAAATCTTAGACTCCTTGGCTTCACTTAGCTGGAGTCTGCTTCAACAAGGCGCACAATGTCATCCAGCAAGAGCTTAACATTGTAATCGAACATATCCATCTTATCACTTCTAAGAAAAGCCCCCAAAGATTTGAAGCCTGCAAGAACAAGTTCCACCATTTTGGAGAATGTCTTTCACAATATCCAAACTTCGCAGCCTCTCCATAGACTCAAGGAGAAATCGTTCGTCTTCATCATCAGCTGTGGTTAAGCAGTCAATCAAGAATAGTGCATGACCAAGTGCCGTTCTAAGCAGAGAAATATTCTTTTTCACTACGTGACGTCTGGGCCTCTTAAAGCTAGGGCCGCCCTGAGTTTCAACATCTACTGCATGCATCTCTTGGAAACGGGAAATGCAAATTATCACTACATCAACTATTGCTTTCACATAATATTGAAACTCTAAGACGTGGAGGTAGTTTTTAATCCAGGCAGCTTTGAGGATTGCCATTCCGTAGTAGAGGTCTTCATTGGCTATATCACTGTAAGGATGCCCAGCGAACAGATCGATAGTGATATCAATGATAAAATAACAGGTCGGATTCAAGTTTTGAAGAAAGTAGTCGATGTTACCGCAATAACATCTTAAAACCCTACTCTGGATTTTCGAGTACTCGTCCTGTGCAACATCATACAAAATGCCGATAAATGCCCTTACGCAGTTTCGAAGAGCCGCCTGCAAATGGCGGTCTTCCAAACCAATGACATCCACGATCTTTACCACTTCTGTGCACACTTCCTTGCTATCGTCATAAGGAGTGGAGAAATTGTTCAACAAATGATATATGGATCCATTAATGACCTGGAACAGGTAATCGTACCCTTTGATTGACAAGAATAAGTCCCTGTTTTCTTCGCGGTACTGGCAATAAAGACGCAACAGATTAAAGTCCCTCAACAGGGCGTTCCAATACCGTTGCAGATCTAGATGCATACTTCTCTTTTCCGAATAAGCGATTCTAACTAGATACTCAAAATTGAAAATGAGTTTCTTCAAGAGATCTTTCATCTGTCTCTTGCTCAAGACCTCGGTATAGTCAGGAATGACTGTAAATCCTAGGCTTCGGCATAGACTTTGGTTATTTTCGATGTATTGGAGCATCAGTTGTCTCAGCTCAATCTGAGGTATGACATTGCTAATAGCGAAGGGCTGGCGAGTGTATGGATTAACGGCACTGTTATTGGTGTCCCATATCTTCTCCAGTGTCCTGCGGTTGTAAAGCACCTGAGCAGGGTCTTCGGTGAGAGGCAGTCGAATTGGGTCGTAAGCAAATTCATTCACCAGAGTATCAACAAACTCTTTCGGAATGCTACTCTTTTTATCCATTTTGGTATTCATAAGCTCTACGTTTTCCGACTCCATGGTTTTAAAATCTGTCTGCTCTCCACGGGATAAATAAAATATAAAATCTGTCTGGGTTCTATGGGATCAAAAGGGGATCAAATGGTTATATCTAGCCATATTTATAATAGGCTTAATAATTAAGAACATGTATTATTTTTGTGGAGGTCACAGGTTCAAAACTTGAGGTGTAGGGTTGCTTATTGGCCTTTGTGATAAGGCTCGAAGGGTAGGTGACCTCTGGATAGAAGAAGAGGTAGGGTTGCTCATTGGCCCGTTGTGACAAGGCTAGAAGGGTAAGTCACCCCAGGATAGAGGCGGTAGGGTTGCTCATTGGCTCGTTGTGACAAGGCTAGAAGGGTAGGTGACCCCTGGATAGAGGCTCAGCTATGGGCATAGGGACTTCTAGACCCCTGCTAGTTATTGGTAAGAGCTATATAATGGCTAACCAAAACACCCCGAACTGGCTGGAATCAAATGTGAAAATAACAATTTCCAACAAGATTTTTTACTGGTTTTGGACTCAAAATTGCCGAAAAAAGAGAGTTTTTGAGGAAGATTGGATATACTTTTGGGAGGTTGCTATTCCCATGATTAAAAAAATATATATTTATAATATAGGGTTCTAGGTTAAATATGCTTTGTACATGTGTTGACTTTGCCCCTAAAATTTGTAATTTCCCTGTGAAAGCGTGTGTTGTTCGGAATTTTGTCACCTAATTTTACGGGGCTTTGTCCATTTTTCAATTGATTTAATAAATAAAATCTACAAAATGAATGTATGTGAAACTGGTTTTTAAAAAATGGCGTTAATAGTTTGCTTTTTCTTTTATTAACGTAATTTATAAAATAATGTCGGTTGATATATATGGTAAATTGCCCACTCGAATTGTAATTGCCCCGTACGAAAGCGTGTAGCTATTGACAAAGTGTAATTCGGATTTTTTTTTCCGAAATTTTGTTTTTGTGCTTCAAATGAGTTTCCTAGTTCTCTTTCGTTTCATGTTAGTGTTGGTAAATAAAAAATTGAAGTGTTTATAATAGGTTAATTTTTTTAATTTTTTATAAGATGGTATAGCGAAGAGATTTGACCCCTTTTTGGTTTTGGTGGATGAGAGGCTGATTGACAAAATCGGTCATTATAGATCATGGATTGAATATGTAGACATGTCGGATGGATCACACATGTCGGTTCTTTTTCAATTAGAAGTCTACCATGAGAAAGTTAGTTATCCATTCAAATTCAATCACTGTTGGTTAGGGGAGAAGGAATTTAATGATCTGGTCCGAAGAATGTGGTCCTCTTTGGGTTCTATTGGGTAGTTTTCTCCTATGCATGTCTTTGTTGCTAAACTAAAGGCACTTAAGTCAGAAGTGGTAGCATGGGAGAGGATATAAAAGAAGGATATTAAAGATGAACTTTCACATATTGAATCTAGGATCCATGATATTTATCATACATCGACAGATGGGATTCTCTTGAAAGAAGAAAGGACATTTATGGGGTCTTTGTTGGCAAGAAAATATTAAATATTAAATATTGAGGAAGAGTCTCGGCAGCTTAAAAGTAGGGTCATTTGGTTGTCTCAAGGGGATAGGAACACAACATTTTTTCACAAGGCGGTGGAGAGAAGAAGGAACATAAAATCAATTTGAGAGCTAAGAAGTTTGGGGGGCGACTTGATCTCGAGTCAAATATATTTGGAAGCACCAGTTGTGCAACAATTCAAGCATTTATTGAGTGATCATGGTGGAGTCTCCATTTTCAGTCAAATGTGGATGGTTCTGAATTACCATAGATAATTCTCTCATAAGGAAGGTAGCAACATTGGGTCTCCTCTCACCTTGGAAGAGGTCAAAAATGTTTTGGATGGCTTTGCCAAATCCAAAAGCCCATGCCCTGGTGGATAGGTTGTGGAATTTTATCTTGATTTCTTTGATATAATGGGCCTTGAGATTCTCGTCGTGGTTGAAGAATCTCACATTAGGGGATAGGTCACTAGCACTCTTAATTCCACCCTCCTTTCTTTGATTCCTAAATCCTCTCATCCTTCCTCATTAGATGAATACATACCTATTTTATGTTGCAATCTCCTATATAAGTTGATCTCAAAGATCATTGCTTCAAGGATCAAAGAAAATATTTCTCAGCATCTCTGAAAGGAGCAATTCTGCTTCTTGTCTAGAAGTCAGATTCTTGATGCAATTGGAGTAGCCGAGGAGGGTTTCCACTCCATAAAGTCAAAGAAGCTAAAATCATTAGTTCTCAAGCTGGATCTAATCGAATTATACGATCGTGTGGATTGGACTTTCCTCAAACTATTATTGTTGTAGAGTGGCCTTCCTTTGGAGGTCATAAATTGGGTTATGTCTTGCATGAATTCAACAAACTTTGTAGTGTTGGAAAATGGTTCCCCCTCTTCTTTTCTCAATGCCTCTAGGGGTCTTAGACAAGTGTGTTCCCTTTCTCCTTTTCCATTCCTTTTGGTTGTTGAAGTTCTAAGTTTACTCATTCAGAAATCCAGGTTGGAGGGTAGGCTAAGGGGGGTTAAAGTATCGGACTCAGTCATCGGTACCCATATTTTGTTCGTGGATGATGTCCCATTGTTTGGAAAATTTTCCTTTAATGAATGGTTGTTATATAAAGAAATACTTACTTTGATTACAGATTCTACAAGGATGTAGATCAACAAGACAAAATCCCCCTTTCTTGAGAATAGGATTGATGGGGCTACATATAACCAAATCACTATGATATTTCCCTTTCAATGGCTATATTTAGATGAAGGAAGAAATACCTAGGGTACATGCTTAAACAAAATCATTACACTTAATCAGAATGGAGTTGGATGCTAAAAAAGGTTGACAAAAAATTAGAGGCTTGGTCATACAAATGGTTGTCCATTGGTGGAAGATATACTTGTGAAAATGATGATGGAGAATATTTCAGTTTTTTTGCATTCACTCACGAAGATTGCCAAATATTTGTTGACAACTATTAGACAATTTTTTTTTCTCTCTTGTGGCATGACTATAAAAAGAGGAGGGCATTCCATCTTGTTAGATGGTAAATAATTGCCTCTACAAAAGAGAATGGGGGATGGGGATTAAAAAACATCTCCATCTTTAGGAAACACTGGTTGCTAAAATCCTCTGGAGGTGTCTATTTGCAGGAGATATTTTGGGCGAGTTGATGAGGGATAAAGATATTAATCACATGATAGTGGAGACATGGTGTAGAGTGGGGCAAACAATGTCTAACATATGGAAGAATCTCTCTGCGTCCTTTCCTGTTAGCCATAAGTAGTTATCCTAGAAAGTTGGTTGTTATCACTCAATATTTTCCTGTGGCTATGGGAGGAGATCTAGATGTAACCTTTTCAACTAGCTTTAGGTTAGAATCTAGACCTTCTAACCAAAGAGGGCTCTCTTAGCAATTTACTGACTAATGATAGATCAAGAAAATGCTCAATAACTGACAATAGAGGCCAGATTTGTAAATAAAGATAGCATTTTTTAAAGATTTGTGGCTGATACATTCAAAGAAGAACCATTGGGCATGGAGTCAGAAAAATGGAGAATTTTTCCAACTTTTGGAGACTAGCATTATAAAGTCTTTCACAGAGGCAAGGTGGGTGTCATTTCACATACAATCTTAATATTCGTAGGGTGATAGCAAAATAAATGAAACAATCCATTAATATTGAGCACCTAACAAGGATGATTTCAATATTAACTTTATAAGAGAAAAGTATTAATATTCAAGTCCGATGAACCAGATAATACACCATGAATTCTAATCCATATAATTTCACTCAAATATGTAGAAAAATGAAAAAAATGGAATGCACACAAAGAAAATAAACATTCACATAAAGGAGATTTACAGACTACAAAACAATAATACAAGAATCTCTGGTCTTTCTTCAATACATGGGCTCCAAAATATTTAGTAATCTCATAAATTAATATTTACATCCACAATGGTCTATTCTCTCTTGGATCTCAACCCTTTAAATTCTTTTTTCTCCCAATATATAGACAGATCACCAAAAATTCTCCAAGATTCAAGCTCCTTAGTTCTTCTCCCAAAATAGTAACCAATTACAAAATCATGAAACATGTGCAAACTAATTTCTAACTTCTAGGAAATGGTTACATCAAAATAGGAGTTTCGAGATCTCATTCATAATCAATAATAGCAACAGTTACAAAAGATGATGAAACATTAATACCCAATCCCTACGAATTAGGGTTTGAGTTCAAACATTGAAACTTTATACTATTCGAGTAAGAAAACTCATATTCTGCAAGGGAAAGCCTCATCTCCACGTTTGCAGCATCTTTGACCATGTTCCGATCCATTTAAGAGAAAAATAGAGTGATTTGAGCAATCTCAAACCAAACTGTGCATCTTCAGAGCTTTTGCAGCGCCAGACTCTCTTTGCATACTGTGAGCATGATAAGAGTTACTAAGACTGTGCAAAATTATGAATAACATCCCCCACTTAATTTTGATCAAAATTGATGCTAGCTGAAAGTCTACTGAGGTGCTTTGAGACATATGATAGATTACCATACCAAATAATACCTTGTTCTTATCTCCAAAATGAAATTACATTAAACACTAGTTACATCCAAAATTAGGGTTTGTGAGTAGGAGATGTCTCTGTATGCAAATTAGTAGTCCAACCTGTGTATGCTGCTATCCTTCCTTGATAACTAAATCTGCAACAGAAGAGAACATAATAGGAACTCAATATAACCAGGAACATAAAATGATAGCCATTCTTCATTGTAAGGCTCATGAGAAACAAAAAGAGAATAAGACTTTACTTCATATAACAATTCCATGCTACTTTGATGTTGATTTATCCATGTAATAGTTGAAATTAAACATACAAACTGAGCTAAAGAAAAATCAAGAGATTTTGTAGAATCCCTAATTTTATTATGACCTTTGGTGCTGCAAAACTGTGATTTCCAAAACTTTTGTAGCACTTTTCCTGTTTTTGTATTGGTGTCGTTGCAAAAGTTCCGAAACCTACGTTTTTGTTTGATAGCTTCATCTGACCATTTTTAAACTTTATCCAAGCATTGAAAGCTACATTTTAAGCATGCTTAGGCCTGACATCATCAAGTTTATCAACTGCTTCAGCAAGAAGCCTCAAATTATTCCTTGCAATAATTTCATATTTCATCATATGTACTTCTTGTTTTAAAGTTATGTTTTCTGCCTGAAGAGACCTATTTTGCTTGTATAGACTCTGAACTTGTCGATGTAAGGGAAACCTTATTCCTAACATTACTTTAGCATCCATCATATTTCTTTCATATAAATCCAAACTTTCAGACACTTCTGCCCTATGTTTTATGTCTTCCTCCTTTAACTGAACAATCATCAATTGTGCTTCCTTCAACTATATTTTTAAACTCTTCATCTCTAGATCTTCACCCTGTGATTGTACACATGGTTGGACCTTAGGAATATTTTTCCTCTTCTGTTGAATAGGAATTTTAGGTGAGGTCTTTGATGCTTCTTTTTCCACATGAGGTAACTTTCTAGTAGCTGACCTAGTTCGGGGTCTCTTAGCTTCCATTTTTTCTTTTGAAAATTCCATCTTTCTTACTTTCATCTTCTTTTCACCTTTATGGATTTATGAACTTTCTTCAATATCTATAATAACCTTAGGATTATTCACCATGGGCATCTTACCTTTGCTATGCTCCTTAGTCTTCTCTTTTTCTCTATCATGCTCACTTGAAACCCTAGGGGTCATCTTTTCCCTTGAACTTGGAGTGTTTTTATTTGTTGAGTGAGTACCAATTATTTTAGGATCATCGCCAGCCGAAAGGAGGAATGCATTCCAATCCCTGTTCAACTTTTTAATCTCTTCAAGCACCAACAGTTTGATTAATCCAAAATGAAAAATATAGTGGTATGATTTCTCAGGATTTGATTGCACATTGTCTTTCATCTTTCCCAAACTTCTATACAGGTAAACAGGAATATCTTAAAACTTTTTCCCGGTGAAATGCAAGAGTAATTTGAAATGAAACTGATAAAATGTATCAAACCTCCCTTCACATGTGAAATCTTTTATGATAGCAAATAATAGTCTCTCATGTTGCTTATACAACCCGACTTTGGGTATCACATGTGTCAAATTATCTCCCCTATGATCTTCTTTCAAAAATTCGTCATAGTTTTCCAACTGAAACTTCATGACCTTGAACCATTGTTATCCTTGATGAGGTATTTCAGTTGTAGAGGCAATGGAGTCTATTGAGACCTTGAATTCTAGAGAGCCCACCCTATTCTTGCTTCCATCAAAGTTGAGCACAAAATATTTGTCTATTTGAATGTGATACCCTTGTAGCTTCTCACAAAACATGGGACAACCAACACGCTAAAAAATTTCTTTTATATCAAGGTTTGAGTTTAACAATTATACATTTTGAGGCTCAAAACAAACCACAATGCCTCCTTTTCTTTGTTTTTCTATGTTGGTTCAGGTCCCATGCTATGTTATATGCCACACACTTGTCAATTAAGCCACTTGTAATAGGAACGATGAACACTAGGGTATGGATGTCCTAAAAGGAAACTCGACTCAACACGCACTTGGTGGATGGCACGATGTGTTAACCGACTTAAGCGACCCAAGAAATGAGATTAATGGTGATCATGGGATTTACGCACGTCATTCACATGACTGAAAAACCTTTTTGGAATCATAATTATGATTTGACATTTATGTAGCGCGCATAATGCAAGTTTGGAATCTAGCACTAGAAAGGATTAAGAACTTTGGTAGCGCACTCAATTTGAAAATGACCTCTGATGCTACAAAAGTTAAAGAAGTGTAGGTAAATGATAAAGGATGGAAAATATGGTTGGGGAAAGCTTTATCTTAGGCTTAACATGATTCTACTAAAATTTGAACATCCATTACACCCACTTTAGATATAATCATGACAATTTAAGATTGAATCAACATTACATAGACTATCAAGGAAATGACCTTACCTTTGAAAACTTTGATATGGATGTATCCAAACATGACTAAAAAATTGACAAGAATGAGAGTAGAATTATCCTACCCCTATGAAATTTTTAAGTGCTAACATCGACTCCAACTAGGGATGCTAACCTCTCTGTAAAATATCAAAGAATGCTCAGACCAGTGCCAAATCCATTGGGATGCTCCCAAACTCTAAAATGTTGATTCCTGCAACCTATTCTTGTTATGCAAAAAACTTATTCTACAAATGAACCAAACACAAACTGAAACTACAAACTAAATCACACTGAAAGAGACGCTTGTCCAGCAAGCTAATTGCACACACCTACCTTCCCTAAGTTGTCGAAGATTGTTTCTGAATCAAGTGATGCGAAAAATAACAGTGCAACCAATCAAGCAGCTGGATACTTGACTACATATTGCATTCAGCTTTTCTTGGAAGAAATAGAAATTTATAATGTGACAACTCAACTAGCCATTGGAACTAATCTGTGTGTTTATGAATAACACAAATATGGCTTCACTGATGATTCCAATAGGATTGTAAAAGGATCTTCAAGAACACGCAAAATTACCTCTCCTCGATCAACAACAAGAATAAGGTTGTCTTTGTATATAACGGCTAGTTGTTCTATTTCATTAAGCCTTTCATTTGGATGAAATTCTAAAAATTATGAACCTTGAATGAATTTTCCTATATCTTCTTTATTTCCATCATGAAACTTAAAACCATTTTTAGAAGAATAGGCATTAGTTTGTTTAATAAAATATGCATTCATGTCATCCACAAGTAAAGGATTTGAATGTTTATGATAAGCTTTAATGGAAACAACCATATCTCGTATCACAGAAGAGTCTAAAAGTATTCCTTCATGTGAATATGTCACTTTAAGAGTTGAAAAATTCTGAACAAAATTTTTATTTTCAAAAGGATTCAACGCCAAACTTTGATTTTCACCATTTTCCTCAAGTTCTAACACATAACTGTCATGTGTGTTAGCACTTGATTTTTTTAGCATGGATAGATGGTGGAATGAAGGGATAACCCAAAAATTTCTTGATGAAAACCAAGGATGGCCTTTGTTTCCCATGGCCAGGTGCTAAAGGATTAAGAAAAATGGAGATGGGGGGTGTTAAATATGCTAGGAAAGGGAAAATAATAGGGAAGGAAACATTTAAATATGGCCAAAATGACCCAAAAAGAGCCTAAGTCTATAGTCCGATGGAAATAAATGAGAAGGTAATCACTGCGCTAGTCTCCACTGTCTGATGCGCTCAAGGGAGAGATCAATGGTGAGCATGGATCATCGCATGGCCGAGTTGCGGGGGGAATAAAGGCATAGGCGGTCGCTAGGGGAGAAGTTGCCTGCTAGGTGTAAGCCTGAGGAAGCGTCGCATTGGTAATAAGTGGTAATCGGTACCGACTCAAGGGTATGCGATGCCACTTAAGCGGAAAGGAAGGTGGCTAGCCACGTGGATGGCCAAGATGGGATAGGGTGGGCCACGCAGATAAAAGGATAGGGGTCCCACGGTAATTGGTGCAATGTGACGGAAGAAACGATGAGGATTACCATAGGAGGATCTACGGTCTTTGACGATCATCGCATCGGGAAGTTGCATGCTAGATACAGGAAGGACTGGTTGTGACAAATGGGACCCATTCAACAGATGTCGACACTGGGGCCTGTTGCACGATGGAAAGGTGGTATTGGAAACCACTTAGGTGTATGCGACATTGTTTTCATGGACACGGGGTGCCAAATGAATGGTGCTGATCAGTGCGGGAAGAATGATTCGACGGTTGATAGATAAGGGTTATCAAATCAGTAGTTAAAAGGGAGAGCGGATCCGACGGTCGGGAGCAATACATGGGAGATCAATGGGCAAGACAAGTGGACATCTAGTGAAGAAGCCCAGAGGATAAGTGAACAAGGTTTATATATATAGCCTTCGATGGGTAAAGTTGACATTTTTATTTTTCTGGGGCCGGTTTGGGCCAAGGGTTTATGGTCGCAGGAAGGTCGAGGAAAGCAACATATTTTGTTGCCAGGGAGGTTGACGAAGGGCCAGTATCCAGAAATATTCCAGGGTACAGGTTTTTTTTGTGAGATAGGGCTTTCATCTTGGTACATAGGTTCGGCTTTTTGTCTCTGAAATTAGCAGAAGTCCAAAGGTCTTACGGACGTAGCAAGGCACGGAAGGTTTCGGCGGTCCTGTATTTTGTTTGTCCCTGACCGGACCGGTCTGTTCTATGTTTGTCTCTCGAAGTCCTAGATATTTGAGTCTGGAGGTCTCCCTGAAGATGTCGGTCATTGCCCTGTTTCTCCAAAGTTCTCCTGAGAGTCGACGGACCTCCTTAACTCCCCATTTCGGGCTTGGCCTCAACATTGAGGATAGCTCCCCTGCTTTGCTGATTGTTCAAAATGAATGCTGGTCTGCCCGAAGTCGAATATGGGTCAATACCAAACCCCAGTTTGGGATAGTTTCTACCAAAGGTATCCACCCACAAGAGACAGGTTTCTCCGGTACTAGTGACTTCAGGACTCAGCCCCAGATGGGGGAAGAGGTTTGAGGCAAGTAAGCAGGGAAGAAATCGCTCCCAGCCAGACGGGTGCGAAGGTAAGGTTCTCAAGGAATTATAAACATACTAATGAAGGGATCGAAAGTTAGTAGAGGCAGCCGGTTAGGAGAGCATCTCCAGAGATCAATTTTGGTTTTTCTGTCTAGTGGCCAGCTGGGGCAGTTACCATGCTTCCTTTTGTCTTCTTGAATGAGTCAAGTGCCCTTCAGTAAAAATGTTGGTAAATGTAAAGGGGCCAGAGCAAGAGGTGATAGAGATGCAGGTTGGAGGAAGGTCACTTGTGTGGACTGTTGGGTGGCCTATGTGGCTGCGAGGATGATGTGACCCACATCTTTCGGCATATGGGGGAGAAGTGAGGTGAAATGTTGTGACGTAGACAAGGCTAGAGGGATAAGCGGCTTAAAAGCATATTTTCTGCTGCCACAATGATTATCGATGCGATGGAGGCCACCTTAGCTTCATCATATGCTCTGCCATCTATCTGGAGATCTTTGCCAAGAGTGTTTTAGGTCAGCTCGAACCACGGGCATAATTTCTACTTAATTGGAAGGTTCGATCAGGTCATCATGGCGATTAGGGCCATATGTAGCCGCTGCCATCATCACAACAATTATGGATATGGTTTTTCGTCTGCTATGCGAGATCGATATATAGAAAGGATGGTACACCTGGCGACTCGGGGCATATTTCAGTTGGGATTGGATCATGGAGAAAGAGCAGGAGTCCGGAGTGGTGTTCATGCCCGAACAGGCGTGGTCTGAGGTGGAGGGAGAACAAGCTCCTTTGTCTCCTATGATGTTCAACCACATGGAATCCAGCTCTGCTAGTGAGTGTGAGGAGCCCAAAAAGCGACAAGTGCCCAAAAGAGTTCGGCGTCTGAGAAAAGAGGAGATTCCCAAAGAAGAGAGAGACATCCAGCAAGACATGGAGAGAACCCATGATCTCGCGTTCCCTACTGAAGAAGTGACACCTCCTCCACCAGTTGAAGAATAGCAGACGGACAACTCTTTGAAGATAGAGGATTTCTTTGATTCGCAAGGCCGATTGAGGACTTTGGAGTAAGGTGGCGCCCTGTTCATAATATTTTGTTTCCTATCTTAATCAGTCTGTTTTGAACTTGAAACGTATGTAATATTCCAAATTTGGGGCTGTCAAGGTGGCAGCGTAGTTTTGTTTGTTTCCAAATGACCAATTCAAGGCCGAGAGCCTATAAAATATTCGTAATAGAATAATTAAGGGTTGGAAAATCATTCGGCTAAGGCCTGAGGGGCGAGCCCGGTTTTGAGACTTTCATATTAATACAATGTGTAGTTCCTATGGTAGATTGTTTTGCAAAGATTCCTGTGTTGTTCTAACTTGTAGTTAGTCTTTTCCTTCTTCTCAATGTGCATGTGCTTCCTGTTATGCCTTTACATTATGTTTTTCATTTCATGTCTGAGATCAGTGTATAATAGTTTGGAATTCTTGGAAACACGCTCCACCTATTATCTCAGGTATTCACTAAATATTTCTACTAAATTTGATATTGAATTCATCTTTGCTGGATGCTCATATCAATGGTCTGTTCTTATTTTCCTCTTTTACCACCACAAAATATCTTTACGACGGCAAGCGAGTGGCTACCTTGCCTCTATTAGAGTAGTCCACACTATGGCACTTTTATCTGATTTATGTGTAATGCCTTGACTCCATCGCCCAATTGTTTTTCCTTGTGATTATCCCTCCAAAATTTCCTCACACTTTGTTCCATAAAAAATCTAACCTTCTGTGTATGTTTTAATTGGATATTTTTCGAGTGAGGAAGGTTGGTCTGTTTGTTCACTATTGATGCCTTTGAATATTTCCAGTCTTTCATTAATTTGCAAAGAGATCCCTCTCCGACTATGCTAGGTCAGTAGAATTAGTCCAAAGTTGGTTAGTGGTTACCCCGACTTGCCCTCTCCCCCAACCCAGGGGGTACGATTTGGGTGTTAACAAATTGGCGCCGCTATCGGGGATCGAATTGTCTTGCCATCCCTGGGAGAACGACAAAGTTTCAGATCTGATTGTTGATGGTGGGAAACAGTCAGACATCAGAAGGGTTGTACATCACCCACCTGGCGACTCCACTCATTTATTCCAAGTTCGATCTACAGAATCCACTGGAGAACGAGCCTAGCTGCCTCAGACATGGAAGAATTAAGTTCCAGGTATCAAAGTATCAATATCTTCAAAGAATCCCTATTCTTCCGTGTTGGCATCCTTTTACCTTTATGTATATATATCAAAAAATTCTTGTGTCACCAGAGATCTCTAGGTCATGAAAGAACCTTCTTTGTATATCCTTCACTTGAATTCGAAAATGTGCATTCTCCTTTTACTCCTAGATTTGATCCTGTCCTTTCATTTGAACCCTGTATAAACCATAACCAGCCTCATGAATTCTCTGAAAGTAAGGCCAATGATACCCTCCCTGCATCTACTCCTTCGCCTTCTAGATTCCAGTTAAGATACAACCCTCTAAGGCTACCCCGTGTCCTTCATGATTTCCCGCCAGGCTACCATAAACACCTCCCTGTTTTTGATGGAGAATCTCAGATGCTTACTGTAGAGAAACATGTTCAAGGCTTTGAGCATTTTCTGGATCTCTTTGAAATAGAACACGACGACGTTTGTATGAGGGATTTTGCAAAATCCCTCCAAGGAAATGTGAAGAGATGGTTTAGGGATTTGCAGCCTGAGTCTATTGATACATGGGGAGCATTGTCTAAGGTTTTTCTAGGGTTTTGGGGCAAAAGAAAGTCGTGGGATCTGGTTCTTTCAAAGTTTCATTCCATAAGGAGGCAGAAGGATGAAGCCCTGTCCTACTTCAACAGAAGTTATGCCAGTCTCTATTATGATATGCCAAAGGAAATTCATCCTTAAGAGAATGCTACAAAATTACACTATGCAGTTGTTTTTCCTCCTGATTTGGCTCTTCATCTTTTGGAGAGAAGGTCTTATGACCTACAACATATGTTCATTGATGCAATAGAGGTGGAAGAAAACCTTAGGATGTTTGGAAAGCTACCAAACCAGGGTCGCGATGAAAGGATTGAAGAAGAATTAAGGTTTGATGAAGGACATGAGCAAGGGGAATTCCCTTTATGGCCTAATTTTTCCTAGAGTGAGCAAAAAATTGATCAGCTCAGTGACATACCAGAAGAAGGTGATTCCGTTTTGTTTCACATAGATTACAATCATTCTGCTGAAGCTCCTTTTGATGATAATCATAATGGAGGTTCCAGTCCGCCGCAGTATGATGAATATGGAGAAGACCATTTGGAGATCTTCATAAGCTTCTTTGAAGTTAAGGTTAAGGATGAATCTTTGGGCGGACAGTTTCACCAGTCGGGAGGGCCAGCCAAAGGGGAAAAACTAGTGGTAGGTCCGGGGCCCACCATTGAGATTCATCAGAATAGCGATTCTCAGTAGGTGTAGACATCGTTTCAGATCAGAGCTGAAAGGGAGTACAGAATACTTGAAGAGGAATACAGAACCCTCGAGGAAGAATATGTGATCCTTGAAGAAAAATACGGGGTTCTCGAAGAAAGTCTTGGGTCCGTTGAATACCTTAGACAGGTTGACTAGGGTAGCCCACAGGATTCTTATACAGAATCCATCTCCTAGACCGAAGATGATTATAGGATCCTTGAAGAAGTATTCAGGCTTGGCCAATATCTCCGGCCAGCCGACCAGATGATCGAGGCGTTTGAAGGAGACCAAGCTGAGCAGGTGGATTTTTGTGCAGGTTTTTCAAGCTCAGAGTCTGGTCTTCAGGAAGAATGTCCCTTCCCTAACCCTTTCAATGGACATGATGGACTTTCTCTTGAGGTCCCAGAGAAGAACCGGGTTTTCAACCCAGGAATTAGGAGCCACCCGGAAAGAAAGTTGTTCAGAGTGGGTTTTTTCAATCTTGATGAGTCATGCGGGGGTTTTGGCCCGCATGAGTTTCAGGTTTTGATGGAGGTTTTTCAGAGGTACGCAACCCTGGGGACCAACCTGAGCACTGGGGAAACCAAATGGAATCAGTACGGCTTTTCTGAAAGAAAGTCTACTGTGGTGCAAGAGGTATGCGGAGCGTACCATATTTTTTATGATCTGGTGGCAGAATATATGGAGAAGTTCTGCGGCTGGAGCAAGGTTTCTGGTTTCACTCGAATGGTCCTCGTCCATCGCCATTGCCTCGAGCCATGGAACTTTGTTGTTCTGCAGTCAGTCGAGTAGGATGAGAAGACCTGCCTGGAGTGTCAGCTGCTAGACTGGTTACATTGGCACTTTTGTATTACTTAAAGCCGCGGCCTCGCAAGTAGAGTAGTCTGTATATAAATAATTCTCAAAGTTTTTGGCATTTCAAACTTCAGTATTAATTCCCAATTTGCAGCCATTTCCAGTTTGTTTTCAGAATGTATAGCTTCATTTTTGTTTTTGATTTCAAAGAGTTTCCATTCTACAATAGGATAGAGCATTTGGCTGGGGTTCAAGTTGCCACAGGATACACCACACAGCCGATTCCCCATAGGTTTTTCCATGAATGTTCTCAGGAAAACCCTCCCAAGTAGTTTGCCGGGAAAAATTTTCTTAGAGAAGCCTCCCAATGGAGAAGGCACCGGGTCTACGAGGATCTTTGCTACCTCGCAAGGAGGATAGCATCCCCAGCTGGAGCCAGTTGTTAGCACCTGATTTTTTCAGCATGGATAGATGGTGGAATGAATGGATAACCCAGAAATTTCTTGATGAAAACCAAGGATAGCCTTTGTTTCCCATGGCCAAGTGATAAAGGCTTAAGAGAAATGGAGATGGGGGGTGTAAAATATGCTAGGAAAGGGAAAATAATGGGGAAGGGAATCACTGCGCTAGTCTCCACCGTCGGATGCGTGCAAGGGAGATATCAACGGCGAGCATGGATTGTCACATGGATGAGTTGCGTGGGGAATAAAGGCATAGGCGGTCGTGATGGGAAAAGCCACCTGCCAGGTGTCATCCCGAGGAAGCGTCGTGGTAAGCGGTACCGGCTCAAGGGTATGCGATGCCACTTAAGCGGAAAGGCAGGTGGCTAGCCATGTGGATGGCTAAGATGGGCCAGGGTATGCCATGCAGATAAAAGGATAGAGGTACCACGGTAATTGGTGCAACATGACGGAAGAAATGGTGAGGATTACCCCGGGAGGATCTACGGTCTTTGACGATTGTCGCATCGGGAAGTTGCATGCTGGATAGAGGAAGGAGTGGTTGCAACAAATGGGACCCATTGGACAGATGTCGACACTGGGGCCTATCGCATGATGAAAAGGTGGTATTGGAAACCAGTTAGGTGTATGCGACATTGTTTTCATGGAAACGGGGGTGCCAAATGAACGGTGCTGATCAGCGCAAGAAGAATGATCCAATGGTTGACAGATAAGTGTTGTCAAATCAACGGTTAAAAGGGAGAGCAGATCTGACGGTCGGGAGAAATACATGGGAGATCGACAGGCGACAGAATTGGACAGCTAGGGAAGAAGATCGGAATATAAGTGAACAAGGTTTATACATATAGCCTTCGATGGGTAAAGTTGACATTTTTATTTTTCCGGGGCCAGTCTGGGTCAAGGGTTTCTGGTCGCTGGCAAGTCGAGGAAAGCAACGTATTTTGTCTCTAGGGAGGTCGACGAAGGGCCAGTCTCTAGCAAGATTCCAGGGTACAGGTTGTTTTCTAAGATAGGGCTTTCATCCTGGTACATAGGATCAGCTTCTTATCACCGAAATTAGCAGAAGTCTGATTGTCCTACGGACGTAACCAGGCGCGGAAGGTTCCGGTGGTCCTGTATTTTGTTCGGCCCTGACCGGACCAGTCTGTTCTGTGTTTATATCTGGAAGCCCCAGATATTTGAGTCTAGAGGTCTCCCCGAAGATGTCAATCGTTTCCCTGTTTCGCCAAAGTCCGTCTGAGAGTCGGCGGACCTCCTTAACCGCCCGTTTGGGCTTGGCCTCAACATTGAGGATAGCTCCCCTGCTTTGCTGATCATTCAAAATGAATGCTGGTCCGTCCGAAGTCGAATGTGGGTCAATACCAAGCCCCAGTTTGGGATAGTTTCTGACCAAAGGTATCCACCAACAAGAGACAGGTTTCTCTAGTACTAGTGACTTCAGGCCTCGGCCCTAGATGGGGGAAGAGGACCGAGGCAAGTAAGCGGGGAAGACATCACTCCCAGCCATACAGGTGCGAAGGTAAGGCTCTCAAGGAATTATAAACATATTAATGAAGGGCTCGAAAGTTAGTAGAGGCAGCCGGCTAGGAGAGCATCTCCAGAGATCAATTTCGGTTTTTCTGTCTAGTGGCTAGCTGGGGCAGTTACCATGATTCCTTTTGTATTCTTGTATGAGTAAAGAGCCCTTCAGTAAAAATGTTGGTAAATGTAAAGGGGCCAGAGCAAGAGGTGATAGAGATGCAGGTCGGAGGAAGGTCACTTGTGTGGACTGTTGGGTGGCCTATGTGGCTATGAGGATGATGTGACCCACGTCTTTCGGCATATGGGGGATAAGTAAGGTGAAATGTTGTGACGTAGACAAGGCCAGAGGGATAAGCGGCTTAAAAGCATCTTTTATGATGCCACAATGATTGTCGATGTGATGGAGGCCACCTCAGTGTAATCATATGCTCCGCCGTCTATTTGGAGATCTTTGCCAAGCGTGTTTCAGGTCAGGTCGAACCACGGGCATCATTGCTACTTAATTGGAAGGTCCGATTAGGTCATCATGGCGATTAGGGCCACACATAGGCGCTATCATCATCACAACATTTATGGATATAATTTTTCGTCCACTGTGCGAGATTGATATATAGAAAGGATGGTAGACCTGGTGACTTGGGGCATATTTTAGTTGGGATTGGATCATGGAGAAAGAGCAGGAGTTCAGAGTGGTGTTCATGCCCGAACATGCATGGTCTGAGGTGGAGGGAGAACCAGCTCCTTTGTCTCCTATGATGTTTGACCACGTGGAATCCAGCTCCATTAGTGAGGGTGAGGAGCCCAAAAAGCGACAAGTGCCCAAAAGAGTTCGGCGTCCGTGAAAAGAGGAGATTCCCAAAGAAGAGGGAGACGTCCAACAAGACATGGAGAGCATCCATGATCTTGTGCTCCCTACTGAAGAAATGACACCTCCTCCACTAGATGAAGAATCGCAGATGGATAGCTCTTTGAAGATATTGGATTTCTTTGATTTGCAAGGCCGATTGAGGACTTCGGAGTAAGGTGGCGCCCTGTTCATAATATTTTGTTTCCTATATTAATCAGTCTGTTTTGAACTTGACACGTATGTAATATTCCAAATTTGGGGCTGTCAAGGTGGCAGCGTAGTTTTGTCTATTTCCAAAGGAACCAATTCAAGGCCGAGAGCCTATAAAAGCTTTGTAATAGAATAATTAAGGGTTGGAAAAGAATTCGGCTAAGGCCTGAGGGGCGAGCCCGGTTTTGAGACTTTCATATTAATACAATGTGTAGTGCCTATGGTAGACTATTTTGCAGAGATTCATGTGTCGTTCTAACTTGTAGTCAGTCTTTTCCTTCTTCTCAATGTGCATGTGCTTCATGTTATGCCTTTACATTATGCTTTTCATTTCATGTGTGAGATCAGTGTATAATAGTTTGGAATTCTTGGAAACACACTCCACCTATTATCTCAGGTATTCACTAAATATTTATACTAAAGTTGATATTGAATTCATCTTTGCTGGATTCTCATATCAATGGTCTGTTCTTATTTTCTTCTTTTACCCTCAGAAAATATCTTTACGACGACAAGCGAGTGACTACCTTGCCTCTGTTAGAGTAGTCCACACTATGGCACTGTTATCTGATTTATGTGTGATGCCTTGACTCCATCACCCAATTGTTTTTTTTCATGTCCCAAATTTGGAATTGGGTCACAATGGCCTAATCACATTAGCCATATTCATTAGAGTTTGTAAAATTGATGTTAAGGGTCAAATAATTGCCAAGGAGGAGAATTACTAGTTTCCTAGGTTTGGGGTGGAAGCTTTGGGATTTGGAATAAGGGGGATAATAAATGATGTTTAGACATTAGAAGGGTTCAAGTATTTAATAAATAGAGTGAATAAAGAAATTCAAGAGAAATCCTAGGTGACAAATGGTTTTGGAGACATATGGAGGATGTGGGACCCACACTAGCTTGATTTTTCATAATACATGGTATCTCTCTTTTGCAAATTCGAATTAATGGGAAGGTGAACACTCTTGGGTGATTTGGTAAGTCATAACACATGTCATTGAGCATCTTAGGTCGAATTGGGAAGGATTGGTAACCTCCATGGAATATAAAGAGTCAAAGTGGAAGTTTGTGGACACTTGGGCTAGATTCCCTAGCCCCTATGACACCAATGATGGAGCATCTATGACAACTATGACAAATTGCAGACCTGACCTTTGAAATCTGACCACTATGACATGTCAGCCCCAAAAATAGGCTTAAGGAAGGCGAATTTGGGAGTTGGAGAAGCCAAAGAGACTCAAAATCGAATTTGGGAGAAGATGGAAGGTTGGAACTAGGAGACAAGTGGCAAATGTGGAATATTTCCTAAATGGAAATCTATTGAATCTATTGAGAGGATTTCGACCCTTAGAAGGATAATGTTGGTTATAAAATGTAGAAATGAAGTATGAGAATGGCTTTTGATCATTTGTATAATTTGCAATTGCATTTGTGAAGAGGGAGAGCTAGTGGATGACTAGTTTCTTGCCTTAGCCAATTTCGAGGGTGAAAGATTCCCATCCAAGTTGGTAATTGGAAAGGCCATTCAGACCTTTCATTTGGAGCTTTAATGGAGTCTTTATTTGCAGGTGTAAGCTACAGGGCATCTCATGGTTTCTTCTATTGCAGCTCACTCCTTCAACCATTTCCAGTTTTGATGGCATATTCTTGATCCTTGAGGGAGGGCATTTTTGGTGAGCTATTGTACTCTTTGGGGAAGATTTTAATGCCCCATTTATTTTTTAATATGAAGTAAATACTCTGTTCTTCATCTCCAAAAATTTTTAGGTTGAAATTCCAAGTAGAAATGTATAAATCTCATTTTTAATGGAAGAACAATGCCATTTCCCCACTACCTTGTTGTGAGCCAATGTATTGATGATGATTTCGAATGAATGGATGATTCTCTGATATATTTGTGATAAATATACTTCCATGGATGTCTTCTACAAGTTTCATGTACTGTACTTGAGCATTTGAAGCATTTTTACTCAGTTTAGTTGTATTGGGAGGTGAAATAGTGCCATTTCCCCAAGGGTCGAATTGGTGATTTTTGCAGTTGAATGGGAGAGGGTGAGAACAGTTGTAATAAACCATTAATGGTGCATATGAGACCTTAATAACATAATTAACACATTACATACCTCTGTTCATAAATTTGAGTGGGTTTGGAGGCATTTGGGAAGCCATTTTCAGTACTTACCTTAGGGGGATTTGAACCCCAAATTACTAGTAAAATTGCATACTTGGTCCAGAATATTAAGAGAGTTTGCAGAGGTATTTTGGTGGCCATATGTTATCCCTGAACATCATATTCAATTCCTAATATCATTCATACACCTTCCTTGAATATTTGAAGGCATTTGGAGTCAATTTGAGACCTAGAGACCAATACTAGTCAAAGGGAAATCACTAGTAAAGTTACCTACATTGACCAGAATTGAAAGAGTATTTGCAGAAATGTTTTAAAGGTACAAAGGCATCCATGAAACACATATTTATGTTCTAATATCATTCATATACCTTCTCATAATATTTTGGATCATTTGGGGCAAATTTGGGACCTAGAGATTGAAACTAGTCAAAGGCCGAACTAAGGAAAAAAGTGGAAAATTGCAATTTTAATAAAATTCCTAACAAGGGACATTACAGTGGTATCAGAGCATGGTCCTTGCACCTGTGTATTATGTACATACATTCAAGAATAATTGGCAGCCATGTCTTACTATTATGATGAATCCTATGAGTACAATTCTTATGAGGAATATGCAGATGCTTATGAGCAATATGAAGCAGAATGTGAATGGTATGAGGAAGAGGTGCCATCATGCAACACTTCTTATAATTTCAAGAGAAATGAAGATTATTCTTATGACTTTAAATCTGATGAATATGAGTGTGTCACACCAACCAAGGATAATTCTATGAGTGAGTTCCAAAGATGGAGAGCAAAATATAAAACCTTGCCCCAACAATATCAAAAATATCAAGAATATCTTACTTTTAGCAAAAATACATAAAATGCCATGTCTTTTGAGTACTATGCTGAACATGTTTTTGAAAATAGGCCCAAAAATGAAGATGTGGAGTTAGTGAAGAAAGGTTTATGCCCTTCTTGTAAAAATCCTTGGAGCGAGTATCATATATGTGTGCATGAAATGATGTCCTCCTTGAGGAGAGCTTTTGAGATTTATTCAAGAAGAGATTCCAAATATATTGATCCTAAGGAAAACAAGGGGCAAAATGCATCAGCTTGCTTTAAGGAGCAAAAGGAAGAGACATCACAAGAGCATGAAGAAGATTCTATTGAAAATATGGAAGATCATTTCGAGACACCTTCTAGCTTAGACATGAACCAAAGAGCATCTATTGATGGATGCTTAAACTATGAAGGAGTACCTACTGATGGGTGCTCACACCTCTATGTTGGTGACATAGAGATCACTTTTGAAAGTGTTTCTACAAGTACAAGTTTCATTAAGCATGATAATGAAGACCTTGTAGCAGTTGAAGAAGAACCAAGATCAACTTCCCCATCACCACTTGAGCTTCATGAAGTTGGTCCAATCAAAATTGAAGAAGATGAGGAGGTTCATTTGCAAGAGCCTCATTTTCTTGAAGGGTCCTTAAAGATGAATGAAAATAAGATCCAAGAGTCCCTCAGCATTCTCCATGACACTCAAGCATTGGTGTCAAATTCTTGTTGGAGAGCTACTTCATTGGAGGAAACATCCTTCCTTGAAGACATGGAGAAGATTCAAAGAGCAATGTGCCACATCAAAGGTAATTTCATGTCTTTGCTTTTTGATAGAAACTATTTGTTTGAGCTTAATGAATTGTTACATGATGCATACTTGAAGAATAATGAGGATATTCATAAGCTCACAATTCAAAATGAGCAACTTCTTGAAAAGTTGCAAGATACTTGTTGTTTCTCCTATGTTTCAGATTGTCAAATGGTAGATTGTTTGGAGGATTCTCATGACATGGTGGATCATGAGAAATGTGGGAATTTGAATGTGCTTAATGTGTTTGAAGATGAACTTGAAGAGATCCAAACACTTGATGTGGTGGAAGAGGAACTTGAATTGTCTCTTGATGAAGCTTATGCAATTTTTAAAGAAGAGCATGATTCCTCTACATTGGAACCAATCTATGACAAAGGATTCCCACTTTTGAAGGAGCTGCATGATACTACCCACATGTATCCTTCCCATGATGAAACTCCTGAACTTTTTGATCATTTGGGTGAGTTAGTACATTCTCCTACATCCTACAATTCCATGTTTTGCAGTATTAGTCTCAATGAAGCATGGGTGAAAGGGTTCTTTTTGATGGTGCCACATGAGGAGTATGGAACTCCAAGATTTAACTTTTATGATGACATGTTTGGAGCACATTCTTATTCACATTTGCAGCAGCATAATTTGTCACTTTATGATGATTCACATCTACATGGATGCACCTATGATATAGATTTGAGTCACTTGAAGACTCATGGTTTTTCTTGCTCAACACTGGGTTCATTTGATGTTAGAGGAACTTCATCCAACACTTGTATGAATAGATTTCTGATGGGAGAACATTTTTGTTGGAAGCCACATACTTTGTTACATTTTTATGATTCTCACATTCATGGATGTATGGGTGAGACTTATTTGAGTCATTTGAAGTCTCCTTGTTTTTTCTGCTCATTATTTGGTTCAGATTTTAGTGGAGATTCTTCATTCACTTCTTGGATGAAAGAATACATGGCTGAATATTTTGATGCATATCACATCCTTTTGGAGCAGCATTATAGGACATGGGATCCTCACCTATGTCATTGGAGCAGATTTGATTGGTCACTTGAAGCTTGTATGCACTTGGAAAATGGTGGTCTACTTGCTTGGAGGTATAAGCACTTTCATGACTCTTTGATGAAGCATATCCTTGATGTACATTTTCATTATGTTGTTATGTACTTTGATGATATATATTTGGTACTCATGATGTTTGGAAGAATGCATACAATAAAATGGGATCCAGGAATCCTCTTATCTAATGGTGTAGGTTGGAGAGCACTCTTAATTGTTGGGGTGCAATACAAGTAATGGGACCCTAGAATAATTTTTGTCTCATTGGTTTCATTTTTTGGGGTGAAGCAAGCAGTATGGGAGATGGATTCCCCACTTAATAAAGTGATTTTAATCAGAGTAGTGTAGCAACAAGCATGGTGGTTTCTCTCTGAAATATTCATGGAAACTCAAAGACTCAAGGTTTGGCAATTCAATGGCAACTTCAAAGAATTATACAGAAAGCAGGTTCTTCAACACCCATGTTTGAAATTGCTTGAGGACAAGCAATATTGGGAAGGGAGGATTTGTCATGTCCCAAATTTGGAATTGGGTCACAATGGCCTAATCACATTAGCCATATTCATTAGAGTTTGTAAAATTGATGTTGAGGGTCAAATAATTGCCAAGGAGAAAAATTACTAGTTTCCTAGGTTTGGGGTGGAAGCTTTGGGATTTGGAATAAGGGGGATAATAAATGATGTTTAGACACTAGAAGGGTTCAAGTATTTAATAAATAGAGTGAATAAAGAAATTCAAGAGAAATCCTAGGTGACAAATGGTTTTGGAGACACATGGAGGATGTGGGACCCACACTAGCTTGATTTTTCATAATACATGGTATTTCTCTTTTGCAAATTTGAATTAATGGGAATGTGAACACTCTTGGGTGAGTTGGTAAGTCATAACACATGTCATTGAGCATCTTAGGTCGAATTGGGAAGGATTGGTAACCTCCATGGAAGATAAAGAGTCAAAGTGGAAGTTTGTGGACACTTGGGCTAGATTCCCTAGACCCTATGACACCAATGATGGAGCATCTATGACAACTATGACAAATTGCAGACCTGACCTTTGACATCTGACCACTATGACATGTCAGCCCCAAAAATAGGCTCAAACAAGGCGAATTTGGGAGTTGGAGAAGCCAAAGAGACTCAAAATCAAATTTGGGAGAAGATGGAAGGTTGGAACTAGGAGACAAGTGGCAAATGTGGAATATTTCCTAAATGGAAATCTATTGAATCTATTGAGAGGATTTTGACCCTTAGAAGGATAATGTTGGTTATAAAATGTAGAAATGAAGTATGAGAATGTCTTTTGATCATTTGTATAATTTGCAATTGCATTTGTGAAGAGGGAGAGCTAGTGGATGACTAGTTTCTTGCCTTAGCCAATTTCGAGGGTGAAAGATTCCCATCCAAGTTGGTAATTGGAAAGGCCATTCAGACCTTTCATTTGGAGCTTTAATGGAGTCTTTATTTGCAGGTGTAAGCTATAGGGTATCTCATGGTTTCTTCTATTGCAGCTCACTCCTTCAACCATTTCCAGTTTTGATGGCATATTCTTGATCCTTGAGGGAGGGCGTTTTTGGTGAGCTATTGTACTCTTTGGGGAAGCTTTTAATGCCCCATTTATTTTTTAATATGAATTAAATACTCTATTCTTCATCTCCAAAAAGTTTCAGGTCAAAATTCCAAGTAGAAATGTATAAATCTCATTTTTAATGGAAGAACAATGCCATTTCCCCACTACCTTGTTGTGAGCCAATGTATTGATGATGATTTCGAATGAATGGATGATTATCTGATATATTTGTGATCAATATACTGCCATGGATGTCTTATACAAGTTTCATGTACTGTACTTGATCATTTGAAGCATTTTTACTAGTTTAGTTGTATTGGGAGGTGAAATAGTGCCATTTCCCCAAGGGTCGAATTGGGAATTTTTGCAGTTGAATGGGAGAGGGTGAGAACAGTTGTAATAATTCATTAATGGTGCATATGAGACTTTAATAAAATACTTAACACATTACATACCTATGTTCATAAATTTGAGTGGGTTTGGAGGCATTTGGGAAGCCATTTTCAGTACTTACCCCAGGGGGATTTGAACCCCAAATTACTAGTAAAATTGCATAATTGGTCCAGAATCTTAAGAGAGTTTGCAGAGGTATTTTGGTGGACATATTTCATCCAAAAACATCATATTCAAGTTCTAATATCATTCATACACCTTCCTTGAATATTTGAATGCATTTGGAGTCAATTTGAGACCTAGAGACCAATACTAGTCAAAGGAAAATCACTAGTAAAGTTACCTACATTGATCAGAATTGAAAGAGGATTTGCAGAAGTATTTTAAAGGCCCAAAGGAATCCCTAAAACACATATTTATGTTCTAATATCATTCATACACCTTCTCAGAAGATTTGGGATCATTTGGGGCAAATTTGGGACCTAGAGATCAAAACTAGTCAAAGGTTGAATTAGGGAAAAAAAGTGGAAAATTGCAATTTTAATAAAATTCCTAATAAGGGACATTACATTTTCCCTTGTGATTATCCATCCAACATTTCCTCACACTTTGTCCCATCAGAAATCTTACCTTCTGTGTATGTTTTAATTGGATATTTTTCGAGTGAGGAAGGCTGGTCTGTTTGTTCACTGTTGACACCTTTGAATATTTCCAGTCTTTCATTAATTTGCAGAGAGAGCCCTCTCCGACTATGCTGGGTTAGTAGCATTAGTCCAAAGTTGGTTAGTGGTTACCCCGACTTGCCCTCTCCCGCAACCCAGGGGGTACAATTTGGATGTTAACAATGTGTAAGAACTGATTCTTCATTAAAAGTAATCTCGTTGTTTTCTTGAATAACTGGCATGAGAAAATTTTGAATCGTTTAAAAATCATATTAAGTCAATTAGTTTTGTTTCTTGTTCCTATAAAACATCTAAAGGCTGATGAATGTGTTCATCAAGATCATGAAAAGGAACATGTTTGTCTACATCAAAGTGTTGCTCTAATCCATTTTCATCCAAAGGAATAGTTACAATCTACTGGAAATTGTCCTCATTCTTTTCTCGGTCATTTAAAATATGAAAACACTGTTCAATATCTTCATAAAAATCAGAGGAAAGAACATGATTTTCATCAGTAAAATTCTGCTCGGTTTGATTTTCAACCACAAAAGAAGCTACTGCTTGTTGGCAATTTTCTTGAGTATCATGGCAACTAATCTATATTATTTCTTCTTGATGATAAAAGGGTTTTCACGCATAACTTCTATAATTTCATCATCCATAAACACATCATCACCATAAACATTTTCTATATTTTGAATGAATCTTTCAAAATAATCACAATAGTTTTCAACCAACAACAAATATGGATATGATACTTTAAAATACTCAAAACATACTGTGTGGAAATCCTTTAAGAAACATATACTAGCTGATGGTAAATTTTCATACCAGGATCTTGCTTTTCCTTCCGAACTATCCATGATCATTTTCATCAAGTAGTCTTCATGCCATTCAACTTTTAGTTTACGTTCATGCATATGAAACTTGATCATATGCAAAGAAGCATCATCACCTTCCCCATCTTTGAATATTGGCAGATAATTTAACCAGTCTATACAAGGAATACGATTTGGGAAACCTGGGATATATGAACGATTCATAGGAGAACACCTTACAGATATAGAAGGCATCTTCGGACAATGGAGTCACTAGTGATTCTTTGAAATATGGATTCTCACAATGGATTCTCCTGGTGAATGATGTACAACCTACTTGTGTCTAACTACCATTCACCATCAACAATCAACATTGAACCTGTGTCGTTCTTCTCCAGGAAAATGAAAACTTTTGGTCCCCAACAACGGCACCAAGATGTTATCACTGAATATTTTCCTCTGTCCATGGGAGGAGATCTAGACATAACCTTTTCAACCATATTTAGGTTAGAATCTAGCCCTTTTAACCAAAGAGGGATCTCTTATCAATTTACTAATTAATGATAGATCAAGACAATGCTCATAAATGGAAACTGAGACTATATTTGTAAAAAAAGATAGCATTTTTTTTAGATTTGTGGTTGATACATTTAGAGAAAAACCATTGGGTATGGAGTCAGAAAAAATGGAATTATTTTACAAATTTTGGATACTAGCATAAAGTCTTTCACAAAGGCAAGGTAGGTGTCATTTCACAGACAATCTTAATATTTGCAGGGTGATAGCAGAATAAAGGAAACATACCATTAATATTTAGCACCTAACAAGGATGATTTCAATATTAACTTTAGAAGAGAAAGGTATTAATATTCAAGTCCAATGAACTAGAGAATACACCATGAATTATGATCCATATACTTTCACTCAAATATGTAGAAAAATGACAAAATGGAATGCAGACAAAGAAAATAAACATTCACATAAAGGATATTTACATACTGCAAAACTACAACACAAGAATATCTGCTCTTTCTTCAATACATGGGCTCCAAAATATTTATTAATATCAGAAATTGATATTTACATCCATAGTGGTCTATTCTCTCTTGGATATCAACCCTTTACAAGTCATTTTTCTCCCAATATATAGGCAGATCGCCAAAACTTCTCCAAGATTCAATCTCCTTACTTCTTTTCCCAAAATAGTAAACAGTTACACAATCATGACACATGTGCAAACTAATTTCTAACTTCTAGGAAAGGGTTACATCAAAATAGGAATTTCGAGATCTCCTTCATAAGAAATAATAGCACCGGTTACAAAATATTATGAAACATTAATACCCAATCCCTACAAATTAGGGTTTCAGTTCAAACTTTGAAACTTTATCCTATTCGAGTAAGAAAAATCCTATTCTACAGGGGAAAGCCTCATCTCCACATTTTCAACGTCTTTGGCCATGTTCCAATCCATTTAAGAGAAAACCTGAGTGATTTGAGCAATATTGAACCAAACTGTGCATCTTCATAACTTTCGTAGCGCTAGACTATGTTTTTACACTGTGAGCTCTACAAGAGTTACTAAGACTATGAAAATTTTTGAATAACATCCCCAACTTAAATTTTTATCAAAATTGATTCTTGATGAAATTATGCTAAGGTAATTTGAGACATATGATATATCACCATACCAACTGATACCTTATTCTTGACTCCAAAATGAAATTACATTAAATTGTAGTTACATCCAAAGTTAGGGTTTGTGAGTAGGAGTTGTCTCTTTATGAAAATTAACAGGATGACTTGTGTATGCTGCTATCCTTCCTTGATAACTAAATCCATAATAGAAGAGAACATAATAGGAACTCAATGTAACCAGGAACATAAAATGATAGCCATGCTTCATTTGAGTACCCATTAGCAACAAAAAGAGAATAAGACTTTACTTCATGTAACAATTCCATGCTTCTTTGACGTTGATTTATATATATAATAGTCAAAATTAGACATACGAACTGAGTTGGAGAAAAATCAAGAGATTTTGTAGCATCCCTAATTTGATTATGACCTTTGGTGCTGCAAAACTGTGATTTCTAGAACTTTTGTACCAGTTTTCCTGTTTTTGTACCGACGTCGCTGCAAAAGTTCCGAAAACTACATTTTTGTTTGATAGCTTCATCCGACCATTTTTAAATATTCTCCAAGCATTGAAAGCTACATTTTAAGCATGCTTAGGCCTGACCTCATCAAGTTTATCAACTTCTTTAGCAAGAAGCCTCAAAGTCTTCCTTGAAATTATTTCATCTTTCATAATTTGTACTTCTTGTCTTAAAGTTATGTTTTCTACTTGAAGATACCTATTTTGCTTGTATAGAATCTGAACTTGTCGATGTAAGGAAAGTATTCTTCTTAACATTCATTTAACGTCCAATAGATTTTTTTCATATAAATCCAAACTTTTAGACACTTCTTCCCTATGTTTTATGTATTCCTCTAACTGAACAATCATCAATTGTGCTTCCTTCAACTGTATTTTTAAACTCTTCATTTCTATATCTTCACCCTATGATTGTACATATGGTTGGACCTTAGGAATATTTTTCCTCTTCTGTTGAATAGGACTTTCAAGTGAGGTATCTGATGCTTTTTTTTCCACATGAGGTAACTTTCTGGTAGCTGACCTAGTCTGAGGTCTCTTAGTTTCCATTTTTTCTTCTGAAAAATCCATCTTTCTTCCTTTCATATTCCTTTTACCTTTCTATCTTTCTGTACTTTCTTCAGTATCTATAATATCCTTGGGACTATGCCCCATGGGAATCTTAGCTTTTCTCTTATCATTACTCTTCTCTTTTTCTCTATCATGCTCCTAACTTAAAACCCTGGGGTCATCTTTTCCCTTGAACTTCGAATCTTTTTCTTTAGTACCAATTATTTCAGGATCATATCCAGTGAAAAAGAGGAATGTATTCCAATCCATGATCATCTTTTTAAGCTCTTCAATCACCAACAGCTTGAATAAGCCAAAATGAAAAATATAGTGTTCTTCTTTCTTAGGATTTGTTTGCACTTTGTCTTTCATCTTGCCCACACTTCTATATAGGTAAAAAGTAATATCTAAACAAATTTTCCTGGTGAAATGCAGGATTAATTTGATATAACCAACACACTGGAAAGATTCTTTTATATCAGGGTTTGAGTTTAACAATTCTACATTTTGGGGCTCAAAACGAGCCACGTCGCCTCCTTTTCTTCGTCTTTTCTATGATAGTTCGGGTCCCATGCTATGTTATATGCCACACACCTGTCAATTAATCTAGCTATAACAACAATGATGAACACTAGGGTATGGATGTACCGAAAGGAAACTCAACTCAACACGCACTTGGTGGATAACACGATGTGTTAGCCAACGATGTGGATAACACGATGAGCACCTGAGTGGGCATAATGGTTAAGAACATGTGTTATCTCCGAGGAGGTCACAGGTTCAAAACCGGCGGGGGGTAGGGTTGCTCATTGGTCCGCTGTGACAAGGCTCGAAGGGTAGGCGACCCCTGGGATAGAGGCTCTCCCTTGGGATAAAGGGTCTTGGGACGTCTCGGCCCCTGCTGAGTCACAAGTTTCTGGTATATCTGGCTTGCGGGCGTTGGATATACCCTTGGGAGGTTGCTGTTCCCATGGTTAAAAAAAAAAAAAACTTAAGTGACCTAAGAAAAAAGATTAATGGTGATCACGGGCTTTACAACACGTCATTCAAATGACTGAAAAAACTTTTTGAAATCATAATTATGATTTAAAATTTCTATAGCAACATAATGCTAGTTTGGACTCTAGCGCTACAAAGGTTTAAGAATTTTGGTAGCGCACCTAGTTTGAAAATGACCTCCGATGCCACAAAAGTTAAACAAGTGTAGTGAAATGGTAAAGGATGGAAAATATGGATTTGGAAATCTTTAGCTTAGGACTAACATGATTCAAGTGACATTTGAACATCCATTACTCCCATTTTAGATATAATCATGACCATTTAAGCTTGAATCAACATTACATAACCTAGCAAGGACATGACCTTACCTTTGAAAACTTTGACCTGAAGGTATCCAAACATAACTAAAAAGTTGGCAAGAATGAGAGTAGACAGATCCTACCCCTATGAAATTTTTAAGTGTTAACATTGGTGATGGTCAAAAGGTTCTTGGTAGAAGGGATCCCTTCATTGGGGGTGAGGTTATTTACAAGCTCTCAAATCCCCTGATGGATTATCTCAAAAGAAATTGAAAATCCTTCATGTTCCAATTTGCTAATCCGGTTGGAAATTCTCATTCTCTTACTAATTGGCTTCAGGATTTGAAGATTGGTCTCAGTGGTGACATGGCCATAGAGTGGTCCCTTTTTATCTACAGTCTTCAATGTTGTGGCATTTTCCTTTATGAGAATCAATACACTTTGGTTTGGTCATGGGGTTCCTTTTTTGGAGAGGTTTCTACTAAAATGGAACATGAATCCCAGTTCCATTTATCCTTGATCAACTCTAGTTGGTGGCATCACAACTTGTGGGAGTGTCACTTCCCATCGAAGCTAAAAAATTTCATCTGGTTCATTCTATAGGATAATATCCTCACACGGGATACCTACTTGAAGAGAGGGGGTGTCAATCCATAGATTTTTCGATTATGCAGAAATTCCAATGAAACTTCTCGGCATCTTTTATGTGGTTGCATTTATCATGTATATTTTGGGATGAATTATTGGAGTACTTGAACATTACAAGAAATAGGGAATCTACATCCATTATCATGATCCTCAGCTCATGGAAAGCTTCAAATCCTCCGCACATGATGTTTCTAGTCTTTGTATTGTGGCACGTTTGGATACACCAAAATGGGGTGTTATTTGAAAACTGGGTCCAAAAATATAAACAGGTGGTTTTTTCGATCACGAGATCTTATAATGAGTGGAAAGGGTCTACAAAGTATCCGAAGGCTCGAACACTTGTCCCCCTGATTATGAATCATCTTACACCTATTGCCTTGTTTTATGGATCCTATGAGGAGTGACAGTCCTTAAGTTGCATGGGTGGTATCTTGTTGTGGATAAGGATCACTCGATTTGTTTCTAGATGAGTTGTGGAAGCGGTTCAAACACCCTAGATGAATTATTGGAACTCTAGGCACTCTTATTCTGGCTAATGACATAACCATTCATTCATTGCAGGTGTTTGGGGATGCCAAGGTCATCATTGAATGCGAAGCCAAAAATAACAATGTACAAGTTGCTATTTTGGACAAGTGGATGCTCAGGATTTGAGCATTGCAAGAATAATTTAATGATATATCCTTTAGACACACATATATATAGAATTCAATAACATTGCGAAAATATTATCTAAGAAGGACCTCTGCTCTCGTGAGGGCCTTATATTTACTATAGAGACTCACCTTGGATCTGATATGATTCACTCTTCGCACCGGTTGTTATGATTTTTATTCATTCCAAAGTCTCTGGATTTGCAGGACACTATGATAATTATTTAAATATACTCTATGTTAGTGTGATTGGAGGACTTAAGCAACTAAATCTTTTTTGTGCATTTTCCTTGGTGGTCTCATAGACATTTATATTTTTGTAAGATACGAGTTTGTTATTGTTGTACACAAAATAGTTTGAAAATTGTTTTAATTATTGTATACATTGATTCATATTTATTAATAGCAAGTATGCTTTTTTCTAGTTGTGAAAAAAAAGAATTTTTTATTTTTCAATGTTATAACAGTTATACATTTTTTGTCTCATGGTGTTTAACATATTGTCCACTTCTGTTTTCACTTTGTAACTCATGAGATTTTGTTCTTACTTTAACATTAGAAAGAATTCAAAGTAATAATTAGTTGATATCAGTTATAAATTTGTGTTTTAAAAATAATTTTGGGATATTTAATAACATTTTATTTGATATCAAAATATCAAATTAATAAAAAAAGTAATTATAAGAAAGTTATATCCCTCTAAGTTTCCCAAGTGAAATATAATTAATCAAGCATAAATTCCAAAGTAACTTGAAGAGATGTGAAGAAAAATAAACCTAGTTACTATCTTTCTTTCATATAAAAGAAAACAAAAAATGGGAATTTTGATCACCTAAGTGGATTTTAGTGATTTGTTCCCCTTTTTATCGCATATTTTAATAAAGACAACAAAGTGTGACATATAATAGAGTAAAGTTGTAAATATAGCTATAATAACTTCCCTGGTAAAGGAATTGTTTATTCAATTATTCTTTTTGAACCATAACTTTGCATTATATATAAGCAATGGATTTTGTTGGTTCCATGGTAGCCACACCTTGATCTTGAACAATATCAATGCTTATACTTTCAAACTCTATTTTTTTTGTCTCCTTAATAATGAAACCCAAGGTATATAGGGAAAGCATATAAATTAGTTACGTTGTTCTAGTCTTTGGATAATCAATATATTTGCAATTCATCCATATTGGTCTAGTTGATTCTATATACTAGTGTCACCTAGTTGTAATCCCATGTTGCGCTCGACTATTTGTTTAATGGTCGTCCTGGTAGTCATTATCATAGGTACAGAAAATACAGTATTTGAAGCATCTAGGATTGTGATACACAATGTCTAGGGGGCAACACCATTGATTTTGACCTCTCTTCCAATGTCAGCACCCCACCTTCTTCTTCAACTGGTCGAATTTCCCTCGACTCAGGTAGGAATTTTGGTTGGTCGACCATTTATCCTAACTTCTTCATACTTCTCTTATTGTGTAATGGACTGGAAATCTCCCTCAACTGCTCTTGTTTTTTGTATCTTTTTTCTCTTTCTATTCTCTGTATATCTCCTGTTTATTTATGGATGAATGGACATTTGTTTCATAGCAGTGGACACGAATTTTTATAGGCCTTCATTTTTTTGTCGACTGGCCTTATTCTTTTAGAACATATCTTGTTTGGTGCTTTTCGACATTGTTCAGGGCCTTGGATATCTAAATGGTTTCTTTATGGCCAAAGGCACAATATTCTTCTATAAAACATCATTCCAAAAGCCTTGATCAGGCACATACATATTTCTCAAAACCACTTCATGGTATTGACATTCTTAATCATAGGCCAATGATACCATTAAGAGGCCATGTGTGGTTAGTGTAGGAAATCATCATATCTCTTTCTGGATAGAATATTCCTTTAGGGCCCAAGGTTCAGGTCTCTCTCTTTCTGACTATATCTCTAAACTAGCTATGGGTTATATGTTTTAAGGGTTGGGTGTTTATGAGAGTTTAGGGTTGATGAGAATTAGAGGTTATAAGGGTTAGGGGTTAATTTTTATTTGACTAGTCACTTTAGAGATTAGAATTATGTGGTTAGGATTATAGGAGTTAAGAGATATATATCATTATGTCTTAGTATTTAGTATTTTTAGGGGCTATACTAGTTTACTATTATAATGGGCCAAGAGTTATGGTGGTTCGTTGTACTAGGGACTAGGGATTCTAGTGGCTAGGGAGTAATGGTCTAGGGTTTGGGGATTGAGATATAGGGGTCATGGATTTATGGTTACAAGGATGAAGATTTATATGTACATGAGGATAATGCGAGTTAGTGATTTTGTGTAATAGTATATCTCCTAACCGTTGTGGTGAAGGAGATAAGAGAGGGGTGAGGGAGGGAGGAAGGATTGGGTAGAGTGGAAGAGAGTTGGGGGGATTGGGTGTATAGGAAGAGAGGGGGGTGGTGTTTTAGAGAGGGAGGGGGGGTTTAGTGAGAGATAAGTAAAAATCAAGGTGTGAAAAAGAATGCGTATGCGCTTCCACATGTGCGCACACAAAAATGCATTCACAAAACTACACATGTGCACAACTACACATGCGTGCATATATGTGTGCACGCATTTGCACACACGCATGTTTGGATTCAAATTTTTTTGGCGCCCTTGCAGGTTTGGTATTAGATTCGTATTTCCAAACCTTGAGGCTCGAGCTGAGTGATGGCAGAACACACCAATTTCTGTAACTTCATGTTTTTCACGCTAAGTTCTACATATGCTCCACTAGTGCACTACTGATGAAATTGCACACACTTGTCGAGCTCTGTGTACGGATTCTAACTATATATTTTTTGAATAGATCTTTTATTATTTTTTATTTTTAATTCATTTTTAACTGCACTCATGTCAAATTTGTAAAAAACATAGGTCATTTATTTGGCCTATACCTTTTGATCGGCTTACCTATTTCGAGAGCAAAAAAGAACCCGCACAAGAGTACAAGAATACCTACAAGCTAAAAATAATAATTTGATTATGTTCAGACCATGATATAGTGGACCAACACTCGACCATGTCGTTTTAAGGCTTCACTGACTTTCATAATTTAAAAAAAATATAAAATTAACTATTAAAATTTTGGAAAAATAACCCTGCACAAGATTCGTCTGTTGCCTACGTCTCTCATATTGTTTTCCTCATAAATTGAAAATTTACATAACAAAACGGTGGACCAACACAAACATATGCATTATGTTTTAGAGAAAAAATAACATACCAATCTTAAAATAATGACATTTTGGGGTGGTTATACCACATTTCCATAAATAAAACTTATATATTCCAGAAGGTGATATGTTTTTCTACGTTTCATCTTTTTACACCTAATCCTAAAAAAATTTGTAGGTACATATAATAATTCATTTTAATGATAAGATTTATGTTTTTCCAGCATGCCATTGCAACTAACGTGTCATATGTGGGTATCATTACCTTGCACCAACCAATAATATGTTTATTTCGAAGCCTTCTTTTTAATATGTTTGAGCATTGAAATGTAATTTTACAACAATCCAAGTAATCATCTTAAGGTACGATAGACCATAGTCAGTCTTTGGACGTTAACTACCACCACCACCATCATCATCATCATAACAATGTATATGAATACTTTTTATTCACGTTTTTTCTCCAAGTTTTAAAAGTATTTTAATAGTTGTATCAACACACCTTTGGATATGGGATAAGAAGAAACTCCTCTTTGAGATTCTCATCACTCTTACTTTATGTGGATGTGATGTTTGGGGTTGCATCATCTCCATAGAATTGTGGACATAATAGAGCAAATCTGAAATAACTTTATAACATATAATCTAAAAATTAAAGAAGATACACCATATCATATCCTTCTCATAGCTTCAAGTCTATGCCCCATTGAGAACATGGCTATGACAAGGTACTTAATATACAATAACAAAATAAACATGATATACAAGAGGTTTCTTGAGATTGCTTCATAATCTAGTCCCCAAAAAGTGGGACTTTAGATAGGCTAGCAAAAAGATGTCTTGGCTAAGTCACTAGGGAGTCATGAAGGGATCACTATGAAATAATGATGACATTAAAAGTATTATGACATCCAAATTTAGGGAAAAGTTGTGGTGGTCCATAAGAGAAAATTAAGATATTATAAGAAGATTATTAACAATAATCTAGAACATCAAAAGTATCTCTATATTTTAACTGGAAAAAATGAGAAAATCAACATTGCTAAAATAACATTCACATTAAATTGCAATTAAAAATAAAATAAAATAAAAACTAAACAATTCTTTATCCTTTTTAAAATCAATAGACCAAAGTTGGTGTTAGTAAATATTAAAATCATCATATTCTCCTCGTAGAAATGAAATTGTGTCAAATGGAAAAAAAATCTATTTAATATGTTTATAACATGAAATTATATTATTTAGAAATATAAAACAAATATATTTATAGAAGTAAAAATGAATGCAATTAAAGAGATGATCAATAAAAAGAAAATGAAAATGTGAAAAAATGTAATGGTCAAATATTTTATTTCTTATATTTGATAATTTAGCTTACCAATTTAAAATTCATCAAGTTATTCATTCTTCATTCACCAATCGATATTAAAGCCCATTAATGTACCTCACCTAATTTTAAATTAATTTAAATTATTAAAGAACATTAACTTTAAATAAATTAAAATTATATCTTACATAACTCTAAATAAATCAAAATTATACTAAATACTAAACTTTTCTATTCATAAAGAATATAAATTTGTAAAATAAAAATCAAATAACTTGAAAATATGATTCAAAGAAAATATTTTTTAAAAATATAATCTAATTATTATAGTAATATCTATAAAGAAAAAATATTTTTTTAATTATTATACTATAACTAATTATATATAAAATCTTCTGTCAAATTATTATAGCATAAGAAATCCTGAATCATCCTAGTAAATAATTACCATAATATAATTAGCAATATATTGATAGATGATACAAAACAAAATATGAAAATTTAGTTAATTTGAAACACATGAAACATAATACTAATCACCATAATACAATTAACAATAATTAATAGATGATACAAAACAAAATATTAAAATACACATAAAACATAGTACTAATTACCATATTACAATTAGCAATATATTGATAGATGATACAAAACAAAATATTAAAATTTAGTTAATGTAACACACATGAAATACATTAGCAATATATTGATAGATGATACAAAACAAAATATTAAAATTTAGTTAATGTAACACACATGAAATACATTACAAATGCAAAGGGCCATAGTACAATTATCAATATATCCATACATAATACAAAACAAATAATTAGAATTTAGACATGAAAAACATTACAAATATAAATCATTATCATCCAAGTTACAAATCCAACAAAGTAGCTCTGATAAGTACTTTTTCATATCCAACTTACTGATCCATTTTGAACTCGTCGATCATTAGCGGTCGATCATTAGCGGTCGATATTGATAACATTGATATAAATATCTTGCTTTGAATATATGTACTGCAGAATATACGAACAAATATAAACACAGACAAAACTAATTATAATTATGAGAACCAATTTTGAAATCCAGGCTCATCCATATGAATAGCAATTTTAAATATATGAATTGAGTATAGTACAAACAAATAAATAAACTTAACAGAGAGATGCATCCACCTAGAACTGCTAGCATCCTTCTGAATGAATTTTTAGACTCCTTCGCTTCCCTTAGCTGGAGTCTGCTTCAACAAGGCGGACAATGTCATCAAGCAAGAGCTTAACATTGTAATCGAACATATCCATCTTATCACTTCGAAGAAAAGCTCCAAGAGATTTAACAACGTGGTTTCTTCTCATGACACTAAAACCGTCTTTTATATAAAGTGTTGTTGTAATATTTAAACCTAATCGTAACTGAGATGACTCCAAAAATTTGAAGCCTTCAAGAACAAGTTCCACCATTTGGAGAATGTCTTTCACAATATCCAAACTTCGCAGCCTCTCCATAGACTCAATGAGAAATCGTTCGTCTTCATCATCAGCTGTGGTTAAGCAGTCAATCAAGAATAGTGCATGTCCAAGTGCCGTTCTAAGCAGAGAAATATTCTTTTTCACTACGTGACGTCTGGGCCTCTTAAAGCTAGGGCCGCCCTGAGTTTCAACATCTACTGCATGCATCTCTTGGAAACGGGAAATGCAAATTATCACTACATCAACTATTGCGTTCACATAATATTGAAACTCTAAGACGTGGAGGTAGTTTTTAATCCAGGCAGCTTTGAGGATTGTCATTCCGTAGAAGAGGTCTTCATTGGTTATATCACTGTAGGGACGCCCAGCGAACAGATCGATAGTGATATCCATGATAAAATAACAGCTCGGATTCAAGTTTTGAAGAAAGTAGTCGATGTTACCGCAATAACATCTTAAAACACTACTCTGGATTTTCGAGCATTCGTCCTGTGCAACATCATACAAAATGCCGATAAATACCCTTACGCAGTTTCGAGGAGCCGCCTGCAAATGGCGGTCTTCCAACCCAATGACATCCACGATCTTTACCATTTCTGTGCACACTTCCTTGCTATCGTCATACGGAGTGGAGAAATTGTTCAACAAACGATATAGGGATCCATTAATGACCTGGAACAGGTAATCGTACCCTTTGATTGACAAGAATAAGTCCCTGTTTTCTTCGCGGTACTGGCAATAAAGACGCAACAGATTAAAGTGCCTCAACAGGGCGTTCCAATACCGTTGCAGATCTAGATGCATACTTCTCTTTTCCGAATAAGCGATTCTAACTAGATACTCAAAATTGAAAATGAGTTTCTTCAAGAGATCTTTCATCTGTCTCTTGCTCAAGACCTCGGTATAGTCAGGAATGACTGTAAATCCTAGGCTTCGGCATAGACTTTGGTTATTCTCGATGTATTGGAGCATCTGTTGTCTCAGCTCAATCTGAGGTATGACATTCCTAATATCGAAGGGCTGGCGAGTGTATGGATTAACGGCACTGTTGTTGGTGTCCCATATCTTCTCCAGTGTCCTGCGGTTGTAAAGCACCTGAGCAGGGTCTTCGGTGAGAGGCAGTCGAATTGGGTCATAGGCAAATTCATTCACCAGATTATCAACAAACTCTTCCGGAATGCTACTCTTTTTATCTATTTTAGTATTCATAACCTCTACGTTTTTCGACTCCATGGTTTTAAAATCTGTCTGCTCTCCCCGGGATCAAATAAAATCTGTCTGCTTTAGTGGATAAAAAGCTTATATCTAGCCGTATTTATAATAGTAAGCCGTATTTATAATAGGTCTAATCATTAAGAACATGTGTTATCTCTATGGAGGTTACAAGTTCAAAACCTGTGGGGTAGGGTTGCTCATTGGCCCGTTGTGACAAGGTTCGAAAGGTAGGAGACCCCTGGAATATAGAGGGGGTAGGATTGCTCATTTGCCGGTTGTGACAAGGCTCGAAGGGGGTAGGCGACCCCTGGATAGAGGCTGTTGGGTTGCTCATTGGTCCGTTGTGACAAGGCTGGAAGGGTAGGTGACCCCTCGATAGAGGCTCACCTATGGGCATAGGGACTTCTTGACCCCTGCTAGTCATTGGTAGGAGTTGAATAATGGCTAACCAAAATGTCCCGGACTGACTTTTAAAATAAAGCAATTAATCTAGAACAAGCCATCCCAATTGCTGAAATTAGAAAAATGCGAAAATAACAATTTCCAGCAAAAATTTTAACCAGTTTTGGACCAAGTCATTTATCCTACTTACGAGTATATCTGACTTGGGAGGAGCCTTTAGATATACTTTAGGAGGTTGCTATTCCCATGGTTAAAAAAATATATATTTATAATATAGGGTTCTAGGTTAAATATGCTTGGTACATCTGGTCACTTTGCCCCTAATATTTGTATTTGTAATTCCCCTGTGAAAGGTGTTGTTCGGAATTTTGTCACCTAATTTTACGGGGTTTTGACCATTTTTTAAATGATTTAATAAATAAAATTTACAAAATGAATGTATGTGAAACTGGTTTTTAAAAAATGGCGTTAATAGTTTGCCTTTTTTTTATTAACGTAATTTATAAAATAATGTCGCTTGGTATATATGATGAATTGCCCACTCGAATTGTAATTGTCCCGTACGAAAGCGTGTAGTTCGGAATTTTTTTTACGAAATTTTGTTTTTGTGCTTCAAATGAGTTTCCTAGTTCTTTTTCGTTTCATGTTAGTGTTGGTAAATAAAATATTGAAGTGTTTATAAGAGGTTAATTGTTTTTATTTTTTTATAAGATGGTATAGTGAAGAGATTTATACCCTTTTCGGTGGATGAGAGGTTGATTGACAAAATCGGCCATTATAGATCATGGATTGAATATGTAGACATCTTGCATCACATGTCCGTTCTTCTTCACTTAGAAGTCGACCATGAGAAAGTTAGTGGCTTAGGGAGAAGGACTTTAATGATCTAGTATGAAGAATGTGGTCATTTTTGGGTCCTATTGGGCAGTTTTCTCATATGCAGGTCTTTGTTGCTAAACTAAAGGAACTTAAGTCAAAAGTTGTGGCATGGGAGAAGATGTAAAAGAAGGAGATTAAAATGGACTTTCACAAATTCAATCCAAGATCCATGATATTTATCAGACATCGACGAATGGGATTCTCTCGAAAGAAGAAAGGACATTCATGGGGTCTTTGTTGGCAAGAAAATATTAAATATTAAATATTGAGGAAGAGTCTTGGCACCTTAAAAGTATGGTCATTTGGTTGTCTCAAGGGGATATGAACACAACATTTTTTCACAAGGCGGTGGAGAAAAGAAGGAACATAAACTCAATTTGAGAGCTAAGAAGCTCAGGGGACGACTTGATCTCGGCTCAAATATATTTCGAAGCAGCGGTTGTACAACACTTCAAGCATTTATTCAGTGATCGTGGTGGAGTCTCCATTGTCAAATAAATGTGGGTGGTTCTGAATTACCATAGATACTTCCCTCATAAAAAAGGTAGTAGCATTGGGGCTCCTGTCACCTTGGAAGAGGTCAAAAAGGTTTTGGATGGCTTTTCCAAATCCAAAATCCCAGGCCCCGGTGGCTGGGTTGTGGAATTTATCTTGCTTTCTTTGATATAATGGGCCTTGAGATTCTCGCTGTGGTTGAAGACTCTCACATTAGGGGACAGGTCACTAGACCTCTTAATGCCACCTTCCTTTCTTTGATTCCTAAATCCTCTCATCCTTCCTCATTAGACAAAGACAAACCTATTTTGTCTTGCAATCTCCTATATAAGTTGATCTCAAAGATCATTGCTTCAAGGATCAAAGAAAAGATTTCTTAGCATCTCTGAAAGGATCAATTATGCTTATTGTCTAGAAGTCAGGTTCTTGATGCAATTGGAGTAGCCTAGGAGGGTTTCCACTCCATAAAGTCAAAGAAGCTAAAATCCTTAGTTCTCAAGGTGGATCTAATCAAATTATATGATCGTGTCGATTGGAATTTCCTCAGACTGTTATTATTGTAGAGTGGCCTTCTTTTGGAGGTCATAAATTGGGTTATGTCTTTCATGAATTCAACAAACTTTGCAGTGTTGGCAAATGGTTCCCCCTCTTCTTTTATCAATTCCTCTAGGGGTCTTAGACAAGTGTGTTCCCTTTCTCCTTTTCCATTCCTTTTGGTCGTTGAAGGTCTGAGTTTACTCATTCAGAAAGCTAGGTTGGAGGGTAGGTTAAGCAAGGTTAAAGTCTCGAACTTAGTCATCATTACCCATATTGTGTTTGTGGATGATGTCCCATTGTTTGGAAAAGGTTCCTTTAATGAACGGTTGGTATATATAGAAATACTTACTTTGATTATAGATGCAACAAGGATGTAGAGAAACAAGACAAAATCCCCCTTTCTTGAGAATAGGATTGATGGGGGCTACACATAACCAAATCACCATGATATTTCCCTTTCAATGGCTATATTTAGATGAAGGAAGAAATACCTAGGGTACATGCTTAAACAAAATCATTACACTTAATCAAACTGGAGTTGGATGCTAAAAAAGGTTGAAAAAAAAATCAGAGGCTTGGTCATACAAATGGTTGTCCATTGGTGAAAGATATACTTGTGAAAATGATGATGGAGAATATTTCAGTTTTTTTACATTCACTCACAAAGAGGTAAGGGATGGTGCAAGCTAATGTTGGCCACTCATGACACGTTAGTTGCAATGGACTTCTAGAAAAACGAAAATATGAATGTCGAAAAGCAATATTAGAGCTACCTACACAACTTTTTGGAATATGGCGTAAGAAGATGAAACGTAGAAAATCGGATTACCTTCAGGAATATATAACTATTATCTATGGAAAGTAAGTATAACTACCAAAAAATGGGGTTATCTTAAGGTTGGTATGTTATTTTTTTAAGAAAAAATAATGAATATGTTTGTGTTGGGCCCCATGTTTGGTATGCAAATAGTGGAATTTTGTGAAAAAATTATATAGAGTCGTAGATAATAGGTCGTTCTAGTGCAGCGCTATTTTTACATATTTATTTATGTTAATTTTTTTTTTTAAAATTAAATAAGTGAGCCAAGCCCTAAAATGACTAGGTCGAGCGTTGGGCCTCGATATCATGGTCTTAACATAATCAATGAAATTTGTTTTTTTCAGGATGTAGGTCTTTGTGTGTACTTGTGCGGGTTCTTTTCCGTTTTCAAAATAGGTGAGCCAATCAAAAGTTATAGCCGGAAGAAATAAACTACTTTTTGTGTAAGATGGACGTTAGTCCAATTAAAATTAAATACAAAATAGAAAAAAATAATAGATTTAATAAAAAATTACATATTCATAATCTGCACACATTGTTCTACAAGTGTGTGCAATTTCATCAGCAGTGGACAAGTGTAGCATACACAGAATCATGTTCGAAATAGAAGAAGTTATAGAATAAGATGTATTTTGTTATAATACATTCTGAGCCACTTGGTTTGGCAACCCGAACCTAAAACCAAAGCGGCCAAGTCATCCACCACATTTGTGGGAAAGGAATTGCCCGCCAAAATTTATAAAATTAAACAACGCATACGCATTATTTTAAATACACGCGTACACACTAAAAGTGCGTATGCACAAATAACGTGTATGCACAAAAAGTGTGTACGCACTATTTAGTGCGTACGCGCTAATAACGTGTGCGCACATTTGCTTACTAATCCAAAATGTAGTTTTGTTTTTATCTTCATCTATCTCAAACCCCCCTTCCACCCCTCTCCCTAACTCTAATCCTCCTCCTCTCCTTTGTATGTTCCTGTCCCTCCCTAACCCTCCTCCCCTCCACCCCATTTCAATCCCTCTCTCTCTCTCTCTTTCTCTCGCTCTCACTCTCTCCCCCTTCAGTCCTCCTCTATCTCCCTATATACTTGAACTTCCTCTTCTTCTCCCTCTCCCTATCCTCTACCTAAAATTCCTCTCCTCCTTTCTCTCCCTCCCATCTCCATCTCCCTAACCATAACCATCATCCTCTCTCTCTCACTCATCCCGTCTCTTCCTAATCCCCCTCCTGCCCCTCCTCCTCCCCCCTATCTCGCTATCTCCTTAACCATGCTCCCCTCTCCCCCTAACCCTCATCTTCTCACTCTCTCTCTATAATAGTTATCTCTTTCTCTCTACTTAACCCTCCTCCCCATTTTCTCCCCCCTATGTTCCTATCTCTCTCTCTTTCTCTCTCTCACTCACTACAAGGGAAATACCTTGTAGCGGAGGTTCCTCGTAAATTGGCCTTTTATACTTCCCCTAAGCCAATGATCAAGGTTTTACTGAGAAGTGTAGGGAGGAGTAGGATGACTTGGCCTCCAAGAAACCTTAGGGGATTATCAATATATAAGACAAATACAGGAAAAGGAGGCTTAATAGAGATAATTTCACTGACATAAATGATGTCTTTTCCATGGGTGACAAGACCCCCGATGTCACCATCTAGACTTATGTTGATATCATGCAGCAGAGGCCCTCAAGAGGGAAACAAAAGAAACCCTAAGGCTAGTTGTGAAGAAGCACCAGAAAGAAGATGAACATAAGGTGAAGGATAAAGATGGGGTCACTCAGGCCCCAGTGGCACAGCTTTCCTGGAAGCGAAGGAATCGATGGGACCAAGCTCAAGATTAGGACAATGCTACGAAGAAGGAAGAGGCTTCGTTGGACTGGGATGCCCCCGATAACACTCATTGGATTAGCAGGTGGGATGGTACACTGGAGAGAGAAGAAGGCGTAAATGTAGAAAAAGTATATTGAATAATGTAGAAGATGATAAATGAATACAAAGGGCTGGGATTTAAATAAGACTGTCTTGCACCTTTTCACCAAAGGGCATGACTATTAATATTAATTATATTTAATATTATTTTATTGTAACATTGCCTTCCCCTGAAGGGAAGCTTTGTCCTCAAAGCTTATTTGACGATAATTATTACGTGAACTGCCACATCGTCTCTGATGTGGACACCTGTATGGTATGCTATTGGTGGGTTTTGTCCCTGGTTCTATTTTGAATATGTGTTCGATTTTTCTGTTTGGTGGGAGCTCCATAGGTAGCTTTTGAGACACCCTGCGATGTTTCTGAATCGGATTTTGTACCTTTGGTTGTTTGTCCCTATCTCCTTTACTTGTTAGAAGCTTCATTTCTTGACATTGAAGTATGCATGTTGGTGCGTCCTTCTGAAGTAGATATTCTATTGATGTGATGTAACCAATTGTGTCGGCGTTGGTTGGAACCCGTATAATTTGTGTGTTTTCCCAAACGCATGGAATTAAATAAAATGCTTTGGGTGATTTGCGGAGTATGTCCCTAAGGTGTGTAACCATTGTATTCCTAATACTATGTCGACTCCTCCCAATGACATTGCAAAGAAATCTGATTCTAAGTTATAATCTTGTATCTGTAACTTGAATTGGTGACATTTCCCTACGTTATCAATCTTCTTGCCATCTGCTACCATAACCTTCATGTTAGGAACTGGGAAAACAAATAGGTTAAATACCTTAGCAAGGTTGACATTAATGAAGTTATGGGTGCTAATAGAATCGATGAGAACTGTGACATCATTCTTTTTTATATGTCCTCTAAGCTTCAATGTTTGTGGTTGGGAGATTCCAGTAATAGCGGCTAATGAGATTTGTGGGGTGTCATCCTCGATTTCTGTGTGGCAGTCTTGTTGACTCTTTGCATCGTTCTTGACTTCCAACTCTGCTTCACAGGCATACAATTTATTTTGTAAGCATATGTGCTTAGGATCCCATTTTTCTCCACAGAACTTACATTTCCCTTCCTTTATTCTTTGGGCCTCTAAAGTGGGCTTCGTTCCTTCCATAAGTTGAGGCAGTGTATATCTTGTATTTCCTGTGAATGTTGATTGGAGGGGGTTCTTTTTGGAGTCGTCTCGGTTGAATTTTGTATGAACGGATTTGCTTTCAATAATCTTGGCTTTACGTTGTGCTTCCTCCATGGTAGAGATGTTATGTACCTCTAGTTCATCACAGATGTGTTGTTTTAGGCCGTGTATGTAGGTCTGTAGTCATTGGTCATCAGTTAACTCTGGAACTTGAGTTGAGAGTGCTTCCCACTCACAGGTGTACTCATCGACACTGCTTTTCTATTGTAACCTTGTGATTTTGGCAAAGAAGTCTTTTTCTTCAATGCCTTGGAATCTTTTAATGAGGTCGTTCTTGAAACTAACCCAGTTGTGAGAACATATTCTTGCAGTTTTCTTCCACCATAAGTACCAGTTGTAAGCATTGCCTTCTAGATGCATGGAGGCATATTTAACTTTCTCCTGTTTGTAATGGATATTGTGGATGTATAAGTATTCCTCGGCTTTGTTAACCCACGCTATGCACTATTGTTCGTCCCTGTCGTATTTGGGTAGCTCAACTTTCACCATATTTGGCGTCCTTGTGTATATGAGAATGATGACGACATGTTGAAAGGATCTGGCTGCCTTGGTGTTCTGGGAGAGTTGGGATCTTTTGGTACTGGTAATATTTCCAAGATGGCTTTTAAAACTGCCTCATTTTTATTTTGGTTGTCTTGTAGAGTGAGAACGGAATTCTCTATTCGTGATGTGATTTGTGTCCAAGTCGTTGCCAAATTTTCACTGGTTTGATCGATCTTTTCCTAGAGTTCTTCTTAATCTTCTCATTGATTGAATCGAATCGGGCGTTTAATTCACTCATTGATCTGGTGATTGGTGGAATCTTCTCGGCGCTAAACGTGGATTTATTTTTATTTGCTGTACAATGCCAGCTCGCCACGATTTTTTTTTTTAACTAATTATAATAATAATAATAATTATTATTATAATATAGTTTTTTTGTTTACATTAATAATAATATTAATAAATATTATTAATATTAAAGTATTAAAAAAAAATTAAATAGCCGACCGTGGATGATGGAGGCAGCATTAGGGAGGTGGAACAATGGCAGAAGGGAGGAAGGTGGGCGAATGGTGGGCGGCTGAATGAGGGGTGGGAGCAATATGATGAGTGATGTGGGTGTTGGAGCAGAAGGAAGGGATGCAGGAAGAGTTGTAGTTGCAGGAGAAGAGCGGGAAGTGGGGGGTGTGAGCAGCCAAGGAGCACGAGGGCGTGGAGCTACGTAGGGGGTGGTGGGGGTGTGAGGGTTGCGGAGGTGTGGCGTGGGAGCATGGGGAGTGATAGCTGGATGGTGGGTGATAGTGGAGATGATGGGGAAGGGGAGGATGGAGGATGGAGTAGGCGGATGGAGAGGCGGCGTGGTGTGGAGTGATGGGATGCTATGAATATTAAATATTGTATTAAATTAATCAGTAAATTATTAATTAGTTTAATTGAAGGGACGTAACTCTTCTTAAGAATGCTCAAACCTTATAAAAGGAGAGCTCTTGTAAAGTGTTAAGCATCTTATCAATTCAATAATATATCTTTTATTCAAATATGGATCTCATGTCCTAAATTTTCTATGCATTTGGTATCAGAGCCTGGTTCGGCATCAACTTCTGCACTCCAGGATCTAGCTGGGATCCTTGTCCATTCTCAACTCACTCAACTCACACTTCCATCTCACTGCTCCTACTCCACACCTATCTCCTTTGCCAGCTTCACTTCTCCACACAATGCCACTCCTCTACACCCGCGACCTGCCACTACAACGCCCAGCTCTTCTTCTCACGCCAGGACGTTTCCCTACTCCCCAATTACCACGCTCGGACATTCACTCCTCTGCACGAACGCATCCCCTTTTCGTTCTTCCTTGTTCCAGCCTCCTCATCTCCACCAACCACCACAATTCCATTCCTCGCACTGCCATCTATCACACCCCCGCTCTTGTACAACTGCGCATTACTTCCCCATGAACGTGACTGCACTTCACTCCATGTCCTTCCATGCCTTTTCACCGCCGTCTCTCCGATGGTTCCCTACAACCACAGGTTGCTGCATCCAACGCCCTATTCGCTTCCACCCCTCTTCCAGTCTACACATGCCCACACGCATTCCCTTCGCTTCCACCCCTCCTTCCTTCTACCCTCGTTGCTCCATCCCCTCCACCTTAACTCTTTCCTTCGTCCCAGTGCCTTCCTTCTACCCTTCCCTGCATTCGCTCCTCCCACACCTGCGCATCCACCTCCAACCTCGTCCATCCCCTCCACCATAACGCCTTTTCCCGCTCCTCTCACGCTCCCTCCATGTCAACTGGCCGACCTTCATCCACACACCCACCATAAACCTAATTTTTGATAAAAATTAAATATTATATTAATATTTAATTTTATTAAAAGTTTCATTCCCAAATTATAAAATATATATAATATTTAAATATAATAATTATTATATTTATTTACTTTTACCCATATAATAATTATTGTCCTTACAATAATTTTTATTAATTAACTAAATCCTACCAAAATTGGCTCCAATTATTCACCACCACACTTAAGAAGCATGATGACGAAGTTAAAAGCTCAAATTGCGAAAATAGAGAAGGATTTCCAAACTTTCAAGGAAATGATCACCAAGAGCCAGGAAGCGCTTAAGAAAGAAATTAAAGATGAAGTCATTCAGGTAATGGAGCAGAAAATAGATGACAAGTTCGACATTATGAGCAAGGAACAAAAAATGTTAGACCAAAAAGTGACTGAGAGCCAGAAAGGTATCCGGGTGATATTACAAAAAATGGATGATAAGGACAAAAATCATAAACAACATGGCTCGAATATGTCGGTTACCCCATCTTCCAATTCTGAGTCACCAGAACGTAACAGGATGAAAGGTACTCAATACCAACCATTCATAATGTACCCGCCGAGAGCAAAAATAGAAATGACGAAATATAACGGAGGAGAAGACCAATGCGTTGCTTGGTTGAATAAAGCAGAAAAGTATATAACATTACAATGGACGAATAAAAGGTCAAGTATGCTTCAATGCACCTTGAAGGATATGCCTACAACTGGTATATGTGGTGGAAGGGAGACAACTTCGCATACACTTGGAACTTATTCAAGAATGATTTCTTAAAAAGGTTTCAAGGAATCACAGAAGATGAATTCTTCTCGAAACTTACTAGATTACAACAAAGGGGAAGCGTCGAAGAATTCATGCATCAATGGGAATCCCTCGCTACCAGAGTATTTGGGCTATCCGACAAACAACGGTTGGAAACCTACTTGGGAGGACTAAAACCATACATACAAAAAGAGTTTAAAATGCATGACATAACGAATGTCGAGGTAGCAAGACGAAAAGCAAAAGCAGCCGAGGCCAAATTTGACAGTTTCCAATCAAATAAAGGGAAGTCATACTCACAAAGAAACATCTAGTCGACTCCAGAGGATGATACAAACAAATACATCCCTCTTCCTAGAAGGGACGATAGGAAGAGCCTCGAGAATCAACGAATGAGGGAAGGAAAATGTCGACGATGTGGAGACAAATGGAATCCTCAACATAGGTGTCCCCCCTAGGATAGCTCAAATAAATTATATACTTGTGAAGCAGAGGAGAATAGTGAATCAAAGGAAGAAGAAGAAGAAGAAGAAGAGCCAGAAAATGAAGAGGAGGAAACCGCAAATATGGCAGCCGGGAACGACAAGACCCCCAAAATCTCCCTAGCAGCCATGACAAGCATTAGTCAACCACAGACTCTCAAGTTAAAAGGGCATATAAAAAATGAGAATGTTACAGTGCTAGAAGACACTGGAAGCGCTCACAACTTTCTTGATATAAGAGTGGCACGAAAACTCAAGTTGTTCGTACATCCAGTTCTAGACATGAAGGTGATGGTTGCAGATGGCAAGAAGATAAAAAAAGTTGGAAAGTGCCACAAGGTGAGACTTCAAATACAAGACTTCGAATTGGAATCAGAACTCTACACCTTACCGTTGGGAGGAGTAGACATCGTTTTGGGAGTCCAATGGTTACAAACATTGGGAACATATTCTGCCAATCATCAAAAACATTTCATCAAGTTTAAGTGGCAAGGGAAAAATTTTAAGTTATATGGTTTTCATCCACCAAACACACAAGTAGTTTCATCTCAGCATATGGAAAAACTCATTCGGAAAGGGGCATCAGCATACGTAATACAATGTCATCAACTGGAAGGAAAAGAAGAGGAACCAAATGAGTTCAAAAAGGAAATCCAAAAATCACTCCAGAAACATGAACACATATTTCAAGACTTACCCATGCAGCTACCACCAAAAAGGATTATAGAACACATAATTGATATTAAACCGGGGTCAAATCCTGTCAAGGTTAAACCATATAGGTATCCCCACCACCACAAAACAGAAATAGAAAGGTTGGTTCAAGATCTACTGAATTGTGGTGTCATCACCAAGAGTAGAAGCCCTTATGCAGCTCCATTCGTACTAGTACGGAAGAAGGATGGATCGTTTAGATTATGTATAGATTATAGAGGATTAAACAAAATAACAATTAAGAACAAGTTTCCAATCCCCTTCATCGATGACATGCTGGATGAACTTCATGATGCAAAATATTTTTCGAAACTCGATTTAAGGTCAGGGTACTATCAAATCAAGGTCAGATTAGAGGATATCGCAAAGACTGCTTTCCAAACTCATGAAGGACATTATGAATTCAAAGTAATGCCTTTTGGGTTAACTAATGCCCCTGCCACATTCCAGGCAACTATGAATGAACTATTTCAGCCATACCTAAGGAAATTTGTGTTAGTATTCTTCGATGACATCCTTATATATAGCAAGACATGGAAAGAACATTTGACGCATCTAGAAGAGGTTCTATCTCTTATGAAGGAAAACCCGTTCTATGCAAAAAAATCAAAATGCACATTTGGGAAGTAAGAAGTGGAGTATCTCAGTCATATAATTTCAAAGGAAGGAGTTAAGGTGGACCCAAAGAAGATCCAAGTGATGAAGGAGTGGCCCGAACCAAAGAATGTTTCAAAATTGCGAGGATTTTTGGGATTAACAGGTTACTATCGAAGGTTCATCAGGAACTATGCACACGTCACTACCCCACTAACAAATCTCCTAAAAAGAAATTCTTTTCAATGGGATGATGAAGCAAGAAGATGCTTTGAAACGTTGAAACAAATTATGTCTTCAACTCCCGTTTTGGCAACACCTGATTTTGCAAAACCATTCGTAATCGAATGTGATGCTTCGGGGTTTGGGATAGGAGCTGTTCTAATGCAAGAAGGTCATCCAATCGCTTTTGAAAGTAGGAAGTTGAACAAAAGAGAATACCTACAGTCTAAATACAACAAGGAAATGCTTGCCATCATGCATGCATTAAATAAATGGCAACAATACCTTTTGGGAAGTAAATTCCTAATCTGAATAGATCATAATAGTCTACAACACTTGTTACAGCAGAAGACATTAACAACCGAACAACAAAAGTGGATAGAGAAAATATCTACCTTCGATATGGAGATCCTACATAAAAGGGGGAAGGACAATGTAGTAGCTGATGCTTTATCAAGGAAAGATGAAGAGATACAAGTCTACGCCGTATCCATGGTGATCCTAGAATTTTTGGACGAAATTCGTAAGGAATATGCCAAGAATTCAGAGGTTTGCTCCATAATTAACAACATAAATCAGTATCCGAAGTTTGAATGGAAGAATGATCTCTTATGGTACAAAGGATGTATTTACTTAAGTTCCAATTCCAGTTTTAAGACCAAGGTGCTTAAAGAGTCACATGACTACCTAGCCGTTGGTCATGTAGGATTTTTTAAAACCTACTATAATGCAAGGCAATCATTCTTTTGGAAAGGTATGTATGCCGACATTCACAAGTATGTTGCAGATTGTGACATTTATCAACGAAATAAAATTGAGAATATCTCAAGTCCGGGGTTACTCCATCCGTTACATATTCCAAATAAAAAATGGGAGGAAATTTCAATGGATTTCATTGAAGGTCTACCCATATCAGATGGAAAAGTCAAAATACTAGTTGTGGTAGACAGGCTAACCAAATATGCACATTTTGTCGGAGTGAAGAAAATTGATTCAGCAAAAGAAACAGCCGAAGCTTTTTGTAAAAATGTCTATAAATTACATGGTTTTCCGAAGATTATAGTAAGTGATAGGGATGCCAAGTTTAAAGGGAACTTTTGGAGAGAGTTTTGCAAGCAAATTGGAATGTCTCTTAACATGAGCTCAGCTTATCACCCCCAAACAGATGGACAGACAGAAGTTGTCAATAAATGCTTAGAAACCTACCTCCGTTGTTTTGTAACTGATAAGCAAAATAAATGGTTCCAATGGCTACATCCTGTGGAATGGTGGTATAATTCTACTTATCATACATCTACAAGAATGACACCATTTCAAGCCCTATATGGATATGAACCCCCAAAATGGAAGGATTTCATTACCAACCAAGAAAGGGTCGCATCAGTAAATGACCATTTAGAAGAAAACCAAAAGGTTGTCCAAGTACTTAAAGAGAATTTGAATACTGCCAGGAATAGAATGAGACAACAAGAAGATCAACACCGAATAGAACGAGAATTTGAAGTTGGAGATTGGGTATTTGTAAGACTACAACCCTATAAACAATTATCACTTAAACAGGGTGGAAAAAAATAAATTGGCTCCACATTTTTATGACCCATATCAAATCAATAAGAAGATTAGTCAGGTGGCATATGCGTTGGAATTGCCAACTACAAGTCGCATCCACAATGTTTTTCATGTTTCATGTTTAAAAAAGATGATAGGTCAACACCAGAAGGCACAAACAATACTTCCCTTGTTAGATGAAGAAGGAAGAATCATATTTGAGCCAGAATCTATCATTGCTACTAGAGAGAAGAGATTAAGAATGCGAGTCATTAAAGAATACCTCATTAAATGGAAAAATCTTCCCGAAGAAGATGCAACATGGGAATCAGAACAATTTCGACAGTTACATCCCTCATTACCATTTCTTTGAGGATAAAGCTCTTTAAAAGGGAGTGGCAATGCTATGAATATTAAATATTGTATTAAATTAATCAGTAAATTATTAATTAGTTTAATTGAAGGGACGTAACCCTTCTTAAGAATGCTCAAACCTTATAAAAGGCGAGGTCTTGTAAAGCGTTAAGCATCTTATCAATTCAATAATATATCTTTTATTCAAATATGGATCTTGTGTCCTAAATTTTCTGTTGCATGGGAAGAGGAGCAGCGAAGTGGGGAAGTCACAGAGGGAGGTGGCAGCTGGTGGTGGACGGCTGCGTGAGTGCGGGGAAGGTAAGGAGGAGGTGGGTGCAACAGAGGTGGGAGTGGTGGAGGATGTAAGGTGGTGGGATGGTGTCGAGAGCTGACAGGCTCTGATACCAATGGAGAGAGAAGAAGGCATAAATGTAGAAAAAGTATATTGAATAATGTAGAAGATGATAAATGAATACAAAGGGTTGGGCTTTAAATAAGTCTTTCTTGCACCTTTTCACCAAAGGGCATGACTATTAATATTAATTATATTTAATATTATTTTATTATTATTTTATTGTTACATACACCTACTGTATGAAGGATGAACAGTGATGCAACTTTGGGCATTGATTGGCATAACATATTAGCAGGTGGGATGATAAACCTACCCCAGGAAGGGTTAACAGTGATACGACTCTTAAGTATCTACCAAGTGAGTAACTGCTCAAATAGAAGATGAAACAGTTCCTTAGTAAGAATGTAAAACTAAAACACTAGAAGCTGAATGGTGTTGAGATATTGTAACTTCAAAGAATATTATATTTGTACTTTATTATTCTGGAGATGTTTCATTCCTCCTTGAAGATCTTATTGTATATCCGGAGATGTTTATTCCTCCGTCGAAATGTGGTAACTTGGGTTATTAGACTTCCCTAGTGGGGGTTGGCCCTGTATGTGTTATGTGGGTCAAAGGGTTATTAGACCACCCTAGAGGGGTCGGCCCAATCAGTTGTAGTGGGGTATTTAACCCATTGGTTAAATACGAGCCTACATGTCTTGTGTAAAAGACAAGTCAGAGTAGTGTATAAATAGAGGAGGTGTATTCCTCATTTAACACACACACTCACTCACTTGAGAGTAGCGCATTTGTGGAGGAGAGGTCTGCTATTGTGGAGGAGGAGATCATGTCTCAGGGTTACATCTTTGTATTTGCTGGTCATCTATATTGAGGAAGCTTTGCTGGGTTTTCTACCCCATGAGGGTTTCCTAGGATAAATCTGTGTCTCTTGTGTTTATGTTGTGCTTGTTGTTTCTTCAATGATCCTGTATATGCTATTATTGTGAAATGGAATGTAATGCTGCTATTTTCAAAATTGAAGTATGCTAGTTTGTTCAGCTCAGCAAGACACATCCCTCCATCCATTAAGAAGTGTGAAAGTCAAAGATTGAATTTTTAGGGTTTCTCTAGCATACCCTAATCAAGCTCCAGATCAAGTTTCAGGGGGAGTTGAGGCTAAGGCCTTACATAAGAAGACTACAAGAAGTCTCGATAGGTATGAATTAAAAAGGTTCAGGTATGTCTTGAAATATGATTCCTAATTAAGTTCATAATGTGTTTGTCTTCATATTATTTATTAGTACAATCTTGATTAATGTTAGAATTGTCTTATCACCCTAGTAACAGTATGAATGCATCGAAGACATTCATTGATTAGGGCTATATGATTGTACTAATGCATTATGGTGTTGTGTGAGGTTGATGTTGTCTGCTAACAAGATACAGGTACATCACAAAAGACAAATCAAGTTCCATGACCATGACAACATGAAGACAAAGACTCATCCATAATCTTTGTTCTACTTATGAGGTATGTATGAATTTGTTATATTATGCTTAACCTATGAGACATGCAGGTTCTAGCTTAGGATCTCTAAATCATTGAAGAGATTGTTTAGGTATGTTGTACATAACTAAGCAGGTATACTAATCCAGGTATGTTTTCCTATGTCAAGTTAGAATCTTAAGTTGTGTTAGGATCCCTTATATAAGTATACTTGGTATGATTGGTTATGCTTATTCATAAAGTTAGTAATCAAGGGTTTATGCATATTATGTCTCTTATCTTGATGATTTAATTAACCAGAAGAGTACTATGATCAAACAAGAATATGCATGAGTAAAAGAAGACTTCCTTGAAACCCTGAATACTAATGATCATGACTATACATATTCAAGATTATTTAGAATTAGAATGTTTTGAGAATATACTAATGAATGTATGTTTGTGTATGAGATCATGAGGATGACACTAGTGCACACTTGAGCATGCACAGTGGTACAGAATGAATAGAATTTCAAAAGACATATAGAAGATCAAGCGGGAGGCAACCACACAAACATAAAAGATAAGTATTTGAGTTGTTATTTGAAATAGTAAATGATATTGCTTGTATGCATATTTGTATTCCTAGAATATATCATGCTGAGTGTAAACATTCATAGAGCATTGAACAATATACTACTAATATGCATATGATTGGTAAGTTGGACAAACATTCCATTGTTGCTTGTCTAGAATGAAACCTCTTTGCTGACATGCTGAGAGCTGTGCACACTCTCAATAGTATGTTCTGGTAGAGATGGAAGGCATCTAGATAGCCACTGTATGCATACAGGATATGGAAAAGTGTTCTGCCAAAGTATTGGTCAAGATAGTTGCATATCTATGTAAATGATATCTGTATGCATAATAGGTTATCATGTCAACATGATTTCATGATTATGAAGTATTACTAATCATGTACTTAATTTTGATATGTAGGAAAGATCATGAAGAATGATGAACACCGAACAAGTGATGGATGTTCAACAAGAAGATTTACAAATCAAACAAAATATAGAAGGCTCATTGCTAGAAGATTCTCTTAGAAAGGGGAAGAGAATCATGACAAGATGTTTGCTCCAAGTAGATAGATAAGACCATTCTCTTAATGGTGTAATTAAAGAAGAAGTGTGAATCAGGTTCTGTATGGGTACCTAGGATCGATAATCAATTGATGAGCTTAATGATCACCATGGGTGATGTGGATCTCAACCTTTGCTACAAGGTTGAATATGGCTTCTATACACATATGACATGGATGCAAGAAGGAAATCACCACAGAGTTTGAATGATATTGAGGCTCATATCAGTAGACCCATCTAATGAGAGATGGCACAGATATATGGCTACAGAAATGAAAAAAGAAAGATCTCAGATTGATGCATTACTTCCTAGGTCTAAAGTATGGCAAGGCTTAGAAGGAATCTTTCTCAACCAGGGAAAGTCTGCTGGGAAATACTAAAAGGACTTGATGTGTTGGAATGGCCACTCTCATGGATTCCAACTTGAAGTTGTTAGCATATGACTCATCAGAGTTAGTGGATATAACTCTGTACCGACAAATTATTGAGTCATTGATGTGTCTAACGAATACTAGGTCAGATATATGCTTTGCTGTGAACACCTTGAGTCAGTATCTAGTGGAAAATAGATGTGTTCACCTGTTAGTTGCAAAGCATGTGATGAGGTACCTAAAGGATACGATAGACTTTGATCTATGTTATCTTAGAGATCATGACTTCAGATGGCTACATAGATATTGATTGGGCAGAAAGTGTATCAGATAGGAAGAACACATCGAGAGGATGTTATTGTCTAGGATCAACCATGATCTCGTGGTTTAGCTAGAAGCAGTCTAGTGTGGCTCTCAGCACAAGCGGAATATATGGCTGGTTGCTCTGCTAGTTGTGAAGCAGTATGGCTTCTGGATTGTTTGAGTTAGAGATAGACTCAACTGTGATCCTATGTGACAAATAGAGTTGTATCAAGATGGCAGAGAATCCAGTGTTCCATGATATGGCGCAAAAAGGAACTATAAAGTTTGAATTTGTAACAAGTTACCGATGTACTAACCAAACCTCTACCTCAAGTGAACAAGTTACCGATGCACTGACCAAACCTCTACCTCAAGAAAAGTTTGAGTATTTTCCGAGACAAGCTTGGTAGGACCCTCCTCGAGAGGGGGAGTGATGTGGTCACTTATGACGAGATTGCCTGCATCGACAGTAAGGTTGATGACGTGTATACTTGTATTAATGATATTTATACTTATATTGGTGATGCCGACAGAGAGGTTGGTGGATGGTCCTTAGACAGGGTCTAAGTTGACGAGGGGATTGCATCATCCTTGAACACATGTTCTAAAAGGATCCGTAGACATATGTCTCCGAGAAAGAAGAGGGATTGCATCATCCTTGAACACATGTTCTAAAAGGATCTGTAGACATATGGTCTTCGAGAATCAAGTCCGTAGTGGACAGGAGAGGATTGCATCATCCTTGAACACATGTTCTAAAAGGATCCATAGACATGATGTCTCCAAGAATGAAGTCCTTGGTGGATAGAATAGGATTGTATCATCCTTGAACTCAAGTTCTAAAGTGAGCCGTAGACAGATGTCTCCGAGAAAGAAAAAGGATTGAATCATCCCTGGACTTCAGTCCTAAAGTGAGCCGTAGACAGGTGTCTCCGAGAATAGAAGATAGGACTGCATCGTCCCTGGACCTTGTTCAAAATGTATGTGATTGGATTAATCATCCTTAGATAGTAAATCCAGTAATTCCGAAAGGAAGGATAGTCTTAAATGTGATTGTGATTGGACTAATCATCGTTAGACAGTAAATCCAGTAATTCCAAAAGGAAGGATAGTCTTAAATGTGATTGTGATTGGACTAATCATCCTTAGACAGTAAATCCAGTAATTCCGAAAGGAAGGATAGTCTTAAATGTGATTGTGATTGGACTAATCATCCTTAGACAGTAAATCCAGTAATTCTGAAAGGAAGGATAGTCTTAAATGTGATTGTGATTGGACTAATCATCCTTAGACAGTAAATCCAGTAATTCCGAAAGGAAGGACAGTCTTAAATGTGATTGTGATTGGACTAATCATCCTTAGACAGTAAATCCAGTAATTCCGAAAGGAAGGACAGTCTTAAATGTGATTGTGATTGGACTAATCATCCTTAGACAGTAAATCCAGTAATTCCGAAAGGAAGGACAGTCTTAAATGTGATTGTGATTGGACTAATCATCCTTAGACAGTAAATCCAGTAATTCCGAAAGGAAGGACAGTCTTAAATGTGATTGTGATTGGACTAATCATCCTTAGACAGTAAATCCAGTAATTCCGAAAGGAAGGACAGTCTTAAATGTGATTGTGATTGGACTAATCATCCTTAGACAGTAAATCCAGTAATTCCGAAAGGAAGGACAGTCTTAAATGTGATTGTGATTGGACTAATCATCCTTAGACAGTAAATCCAGTAATTCCGAAAGGAAGGACAGTCTTAAATGTGATTGTGATTGGACTAATCATCCTTAGACAGTAAATCCAGTAATTCCGAAAGGAAGGACAGTCTTAAATGTGATTGTGATTGGACTAATCATCCTTAGACAGTAAATCCAGTAATTCCGAAAGGAAGGATAGTCTTAAATGTGATTGTGATTGGACTAATCATCCTTAGATAGTAAATCCAGTAATTCCGAAAGGAAGGATAGTATTAAATGTGATTGTGATTGGACTAATCATCCTTAGACAGTAAATCCAGTAATTCCGAAAGGAAGGATAGTCTTAAATGTGATTGTGATTGGACTAATCATCCTTAGACAGTAAATCCAGTAATTCCGAAAGGAAGGATAGTCTTAAATGTGATTGTGATTGGACTAATCATCCTTAGACAGTAAATCCAGTAATTCCGAAAGGAAGGATAGTATTAAATGTGATTGTGATTGGACTAATCATCCTTAGACAGTAAATCCAGTAATTCCGAAAGGAAGGATAGTCTTAAATGTGATTGTGATTGGACTAATCATCCTTAGACAGTAAATCCAGTAATTCCGAAAGGAAGGATAGTCTTAAATGTGATTGTGATTGGACTCATCATCCTTAGACAGTAAATCCAGTAATTCCGAAAGGAAGGATAGTCTTAAATGTGATTGTGATTGGACTAATCATCCTTAGACAGTAAATCCAGTAATTCCGAAAGGAAGGATAGTCTTAAATGTGACTGTGATTGGACTAATCATACTTAGATAGTAAATCCAGTAATTCCGAAAGGAAGGATAGTCTCAAATGTGATTGTGATTGGACTAATCATCCTTAGACAGTAAATCCAGTAATTCCGAAAGGAAGGATAGTCTCAAATGTGATTGTGATTGGACTAATCATCCTTAGACAGTAAATCCAGTAATTCCGAAAGGAAGGATAGTCTTAAATGTGATTGTGATAAGGACTAATCATCCTGTAAATAGATTAGGATTGCCTCGTCCCTAGACATGGTGAAATGTCTTAAAGTGATAAGGACTAATCATCCTATAAACAGATTGGGATTGCCTCGTCCCTAGACATGGTGAAATGTCTTAAAGTGATAAGGACTAATCATCCTGTAAACAGATTGGGATTGCCTCGTCCCTAGACATGGTGAGATGTCTTAAAGTGATAAGGACTAATCATCCTATAAATAGATTGGGATTGCATCGTCCCTAGACATGGTGAGATGTCTTAAAGTGAGAGGGATTGATCATCCCGTAAGTTGATCTGGATTGTATCATCCATGGACCTATGTCCTAAAGAGAGCGGGATTGATCTTCCTGTAATATGATCATGTGTGTTGCAGAGTATGATGCTATGTATTGATGATAGATGTATTAGTGAGAATACATGCTTTTGATGATAGATGTATTAGTGAGAATACATGCTTTTGATGATAGATGTATTAGTGAGAATACATGCTTTTGATGATAGATGTATTAGTGACAATACATGCTTTTGATGATATATGTATTAGTAAGAATACATGTTTTGATGATAGATGTATTGGTGTGGATACTAATACAGATGATCCAGATGCTGTAGATCGAGATGATCTAGATGTTGTAGATCGTGATGATCCAGATGCTGTAGATCGAGATGATCCAGATGCTGTAGATCGTGATGATCCAGATGCTATAGATCGAGATGATCCAGATGCTGTAGATCGAGATGATCCCGATGATGATGATCATATGATGATGATGCTGATGATCGTGAGGATCCAGATGTTGATGTTGTTGTAGCTGTTCGAGTGCTGCAGAAGATAAAGACTCAGTACTGAAGATGTTGATGTTCCAGTATTGAAGATGTTCCAGTAACTGCTTGAGTTACTGATGATGTTGAGAAATCTTCCAATGATTTATAGATGTATCATGTATGATGTTGATGACTCCTTGCTCGTGCAGATGCTGTTATAATATCCTTCTCGTTAAGGGGGAGTGTTGAGATATTGTAACTTCAAAGAATATTATATTTGTACTTTATTATTCTGGAGATGTTTCATTCCTCCTTGAAGATCTTATTGTTTTCCGGAGATGTTTATTCCTCTGTCGGAAAGTGGTAACTTGGGTTATTAGACTTCCCTAGTGGGGGTCGGCCCTGTATGTGTTCTGTGGGTCAAAGGGTTATTAGACCACCCTAGAGGGGTCGGCCTAGTCAGTTGTAGTGGGGTATTTAACCCATTGGTTAAATACGAGCCTACATGTCTTGTGTAAAAGACAAGTCAGAGTGGTGTATAAATAGAGGAGGTGTATTCCTCATTTAACACACACACTAACTCACTTGAGAGTAGCGCATTTGTGGAGGAGAGGTCTGCTATTGTGGAGGAGGAGATCATGTCTCAGGGTTACATCTTTGTATTTGATGGTCATCTATATTGAGGAAGCTTTGCTGGGTTTTCTACCCCATGAGGGTTTCCCAGGATAAATCTATGTCTCTTGTGTTTATGTTGTGCTTGTTGTTTCTTCAGTGATCCTGTATATGCTATTATTGTGAAATGGAATGTAATGCTACTATTTTCTATCTTAGCATATTAAATCTTAACAAATGGTCTTGTTCTCTGTTGGCATTCTTCTAGACATGTGAAATATGTGAATGTTTTATGCGAGGAGGGATAGGAGGAAGCAGCCATAGAAGGGATTAAAGGAGCAAAAGCGTAAAGATGAGAAGTAGAGCCATAGCAGTGACGTTTTTTTCTCGATTATGCCAATGTATAGGTTGGGCTTGAAGTAGTAGTGCATGGCCCTATTAATGTAATTTGGAGCGGCATGAGTAATAAATAAAAACTTTCATACATTTCCTTATTCCCATTAGTTGCACAATGTTTGTATTTATTGTGCGTCTCTATGCTTGGACAGATTGACTTGGTTGTTGGTTCGATGGTAGTTTTGTTGTTCAGATGACTGAAAAACCTTTTTGAAATCATAATTATGATTTGACATTTTTGTAGCGCACATAATGCAAGTTTGTACTCTAGCGCTACAAAGGTTTAAGAATTTTGGTAGTGCACTCAGTTTGAAAATGACCTCCGATGCTACAAAAGTTAAACAAGTGTAGTGAAATGATAAAGGATGGAAAATATGGATGGGGAAAGCTTTAGCTTAGGCTTAACATGATTCAATTGACATTTGAACATCCATTACACCCATTTTAGATATAATCATGACCATTAAAGCTTGATTCAAAATTATATAACCTAGAAAGGACATGACCTTACCTTTGAAAGCTTTGATCTGGAGGTATCCAAACATGACTAAAAACTTGGCAAGAATGAGAGTAGTCTGATCCCACCCATGTGGAATTTTTAAGTGCTAAAATTGGTGATGGTCAAAAGACTCTTGGAGGAAGGGATACCTTCCTTGGGGGTGAGGGTATTTACAAGCTCTAAGATCCCCTGATGGATTATCTCAAAAGAAATTGAAAATCCTTATTGTTCCGATTTTCCAATCCGGTTAGAAATTCTCATTCTCTTACTAGTTGGCTTCAGGCTTCGAAGATTGTTGTCATTGGTGACATGGCCATAGAGTGGTCCCTTTTTATATGTAGTATTCAATGTTGTGGCATTTTCCTTTATGAAAATCAATACACTTTGGTTTGGTCATGGGACCCCTCTTTTGGAGAGGTTTCTGCTAAGATGGAATATGAATCCTAGTTCCATTTATCCTTGATCAACTCTAGTTGGTGGAATCACAACTTGTGGGAGTGTCACTTCCCATCAAAGCTAAAAATTTTCATATGGTTCATTCTAGAGGATAATATACTGACATGGGATACCTCCTTGAAGAGAGGGGGTGTCGATCCATGGATTTTTCGATTATGCAGAAGAATGAAACTTCTCGACACCTTTTTATGTGTTTCCATTTATCATGTATATTTTGGGATGAATTAATAGAGTCCTTGAAAATTATTAGAAATTGGGAATCTATGTCCATTATCGTGATCCTCAGCTCATGGAAAGCTTCAAATCCTCCACACATGATGTTGCTAGTCTTTGTATTGTGGCACATTTGGATACACCAAAATGGGGTGTTATTTAAAAACTGGGTCCCAAAATATAAACATGTGTCTTTTTTGATAATGAGATCTTATAATGAGTGGAAAGGGTCCACAAAGGACCTGAAGGCTCGAACACTTGTCCCCTTGATTATGAACCATCTTACGCCTATCTCCTTGTTTTATGGAGCCTCTCAAGAGTGACAGTCCTTAAGTGGCAGGGGTGGTATCTTGTATGTGGATAAGGATCACTCGATTTATTTCTAGATGGGTTGTGGAAGTGGCTCAAACACCCTAGATGAATTATTGGAACTCTAGGCAGTATTATTTCTGGCTAATGATAGAAACATTCATTCATTGCAGGTGGTTGGGGATGTCAAGGTCATCATTGAATGGGAAGCCAAAAATAGAAATGTACAAGTTCCTCTTTTGGACTAGTGGATGCTTAGGATTTGAGCATTGCAAGAATAATTTAATGATATATCCTTTAGACACATATATATAGAATTCAATAACATTGCAAACATATTATCTAAGAAAGCCCTTTGCTCCCATGAGGGCCTTTTATTTACTATAGAGGCTCACCTTGGATCTGATCTGATTCACTCTTCATACCGACTGTTATGATTTTTATTCCTTCCACAGTCTTTGGATTTGCGGGACACTATGATAGTTATTTAAATATACTCTATGTTAGTGTGAATTGAGGACTTAAGCATCTACATCTTTTTTGTGCATTTTCCTTCGTGGTATCATAGATATTTATATTTTTGTAACATATGAGTTTGTTATTGTTGTACACAAAATAGTTTGAAAATGGTTGTAATTATTGTAAACTTTGATTCATATTTATGAATAGCAAGTATGCTTTTTTTTAGTTGTGAAAAAAAAAGAATTTTTTATCTTTCAATGTCATAAAAGCTATACATTTTTTGTCTCATGGTGTTTAACATATTGTCCACTTTAGTTTTCACTTTGTAACTCATGAGATTTTGTTCTTACTTTAACATTAAAGAGAATTCAAAGTAATAAATTAGTTGATACCATTTATAAATTTGTGTTTTAAAAATAATTTTGGGATATTTAATAACATTTTATTTGATATCAAAATATCAAATTAATAAGCAAAGTAATTATAAGAAACTTATATCCCTCTAAGTTTCCCAAGTAAAATATAACTAATCAAGCATAAATTCCAAAGTAACTTGAAGAGATGTGAAGGAAAATAATCCTAGTTACTATCTTTCTTTCGTATAAAAGAAAACGAAAAAATAGAATTTTGATCACCTAAGTGGATTTTAGTGATTTATTCCCCTTTTTATCGCATAGTTTAATAACGACAAAAAAGTGTGACATATAATAGAGTAAAGTTGTAAATATAGCTGTAATAACTTCCATAGTAAAGGAATTGTTTATTCAATTATTCTTTTTGAACCACAACTTTGCATTATATATAAGCAAAGGATTTTGTTGGTTCCATGGTAGCCACACCTTGATCTTGAACAATATCAATGCTCATACTTTCAAACTCTATTTTTTTTGTCTCCTCAATAATGCAAGCCAAGGTATATAGGGAAAGCATATAAATTAGTTACATTGTTCTAGTCACTGGATCATCAATCTATATGAAATTCATCCACATTGGTCTAGTTGATTCGATACACTAGTGTCACCTAGTTGTAATCCCATGTTGTGCTCAACTATTTGTCTAAGGGTCGGCCTAGTAGTCATTATCATAGGTACAAAACCGACAATAGTTGAAGCATCTAGGATTGTGATACACAATGTCTGGGGGGTCAACACCATTGCTTTTGACCTCTCTTCCAATGTCGGCACCCCACCTTCTTCTTCAACTGGTTGAATTTCCCTCGAATTAGGTAGGACTTTTGGCTATTCGACCATTTATCCTGACTTCTTCATACTTATCTTATTGTGTAATGGACTGGCAATATCCCTCAACTGCTCTTGTTTTCTGTATCTTTTTTCTCTTTCTATTCTTTGTATATCTCTTGTTTGTTTATGGACGACTGGACATTTGTTTCGTTGCAGAGGACTCGAATTTTTACGGGCCTTAATTTTTTCATCGACTCACCTTATGCTTCTTTATTCAGAACACATCTTCGATGACCCCCCCCCATTTCCGAGCCGACTCTTATTGGGAGATAGATGTGATCTTTGCAATGGTCGTAATTTGTTTAGGAAGTACTCCCATTGTCGTTCGTTGACAATCCGCTCCCTCTCATTTTGATTATTTTCCCACTGTGTCATCGCGTGCTATTCTAATGGTATTTGAGGTTCAACTATGTATCCGACGTCTTTTTTAGTGTAAAAATTACGTCGGATTTTATCGGCATATATTCTTTCCTCAATGGCTTGTTCTTCACAAAAGTCTTTGCATATTTTTTCAAACCATTCATAGAATATTGTTCTCCCTCCGTTATAAATACTTTGCATTAACAACTTTTCATTATGGACATCCAATTTGGTCATGAACAACTATTAGGAACTTCTTTATCTCAGAAGGAAAAGTCTCTATGAATTTTCCGTGGGCTTCAGTGAAGAATTTATGCCTTTCCCGCGGTAATGTCAGCTTATTCCGTCTTGCATAATTTTGAATATAGTTTGCTACTTTCTTGTCCCACCACTGTTGAATCTGTCATGTCCCAAAAATTTGCATTAGGTCACAATGGCATACGCCCCTTGGCCATAGTCATGATAGTTTGTCAAATTGATGCTAAGGGTCAAATAATTGCCAAGCATGATGTCCAATGTTGGATACTTATCTCTTCTTTAACTTCCTTTTATTGACCTAGGTTCGACGTAGTTATGGGACCAAAAATAATACTTCTCCACCGTCCCTTTTGGCAACAACCTGCGAACAAAATGAGGTCTCACCTGAGGAGAAATTATGGGGGATTACAGAAGCCAGTTTCTGTAACTAGGTGATGTGCGGTGATGGGACTAGCTTTGGCGAAGTTCTCTCCACTTTGCATATAACCTTGTTGGGACTGTGCACTTCGTAACTACTACAATTCAATGTAACAACACAACTCCAAGACCGCGCTTCTAAAAAATCGCACTCCTTATAGAATTCGCTGACTTAGTGTTTATCCATATAACTTATGCATTCAACTCACTCATAATTACTTGCGCATTTAGTTATACACATTCAATACTTAACATATTATTCTCATCCACCATACATGTGAAAATACATATAAAAGCACGAACATACATAAACATAAGCATGAATGTAAAAATAAACATAGATATACACAATCACACTCATTCATTCACATAACACACTTATTTACGTGGTTCACCCCTAGGAGGGGAGCTACGTCCATGGGAATTGTTGTTTATATTAATGGGAATCATCAACAGTTCCAGTCTACGCACACAGCTGCAAACTCTTCTCTCTACAATTGGGTCTCTACGCACTTAGTTGCAGAGCCTCTTCCTCTCTTCTTGCTCTTTACAATACTTAGTCTCCTCAAAGACTCTAAGACCAAAATAATACCAACCATTACCTTACAAAATTGCCCCTTTTATAGATCATGCCCAAGGGTCACGTCTTTACAATCATTGTGGGCCAAAATTCCTATAGTACCCAAAAATCCCCCCCAAAATGGTGTGGTTACCACGCTAACCAGGCCTGTCATAGTCAACAGCTACTTCACTTGAATTCGGCCTCCTTTCTGCGCCGCTTCTCACTCTAACTCTTATTTTGACAACCTCAGTTCTAACTACGTACTAGTGCATCCCTTTTCGTTGTTCTTCTTCTTTTGTCGCTGTCGGTCCTCCGCTCTGCTTCTAACGGTTTTCACCGCCCTAGTTGTCTTAGTACTTTGTCTGTACTAAGGAGACATGTTGCTTTCCTCCAAATCTGCGCCGCTCCTCACCCTGCTCCCGGGATTTGTGGAGTCGTTTACCCAAAATAGGTCGCTGCTGGACCTCACTTCGCTTGTACCTCTTGCCAAAAATAACTACTGCACTAGAGCTACGCTTCATCAAAACTGTGCCATACAAAATTGGACTTTGTTTTTCCACTACGCTTACTTGGACTTCACTTCACCAAAATTTGTGCCAACTTGGGCCATGCCCAAAAGGCCCCTAACACTTAATCGTGGATCATCTATGATCCACTTGGCTATAGCTGTGCATCCCCTGGGGGACTCAATATTTTAGTGAAGTCTTGAAGAGTTGCGCTTAGCTTCACAATTATTTCCTTTGTTTCCTTCTCGAAGTCCTTGGCAGTTTCCAACATCTCCTATGAGACATCTTCCGGGGCATGCTCCTTTACCATCTTCTCCATGGTGCGGAGTTCTTGTAACTTTTCATCGATTTCCTCTGAGAGAGAGAGAGTGCCTCTTCCTGCATTGGCTATAACCTCGCTGAAGTATCAACCTCCTTATCCCTCGAAGCTTTCAGTTCTCTCTGCAAGTCCTTGACTTCTTCAAACTTCTGGATTCTCTCTCTGGGTCTCAAGTTTTTCATGGCTGCATTCACAGAATCCAGGTCTATATGTCATTGATGCAAGTCATCTTGGATTTGCTGTAGGGAAGGATCCTCCTGTAGCGTAGTCCATACCTTAGTATATTCCTCGAGTAATTATTGGCATTTCGCTATTTCTATGGAGATGTTCTCTGTTGAAGCCTTTAGTGCTGCAGCTCTTGCTTCTACCATGTTCGATGTGGTACGAGGCAGTTTCTGAGTTTCGAGGCTAGCAACCCATTCCTTGTTGGCAATCTACATATCCTCCATATCTTCTTTAAGAGCGCTTACCACATTTCTGATCTTAACTATGGTATCTTCTTTCTCCGGCTGCACTTCACATTTTGGTTTATGCACACATAACGTGGAAACATTCTCTTCCATCCTTCTTCGCTTCTCATGTGCTTGAGCAAGTTCTCTTGTTTTCTGTGCACATACCTCTGTCAACTCTTTGTAGCTCTCTTCTAGATGTAGGTTTTGATTTTAAGAGACTATGTCTCTATCTCTCATCTCTTCTACAACCTGCAGATGCACATTGTGAAACCCATCAGTAGGTATCATAACGACGTTAATGTCAAGGTACTCCAACCTCTTCGCGCCTTCGGTTAACTAATCATTCGGGAAGATGATGTTAATCGACTGCATTCTGACTAAGAAGGGTTTCATTGTCAAGGTAGGCGGCCTTTTGTTTCTTTGAATGGGCTCACTCGACTTTCTTTCTGAGTTAGAATCTTGAAGCAAGTCCTTTTGGACTTGTTCTATCTTTGCAACCATGCTCTTAAGCTCTGCAAGGTTCTAGTTCATTTGCGCTTGAGCTTCTTCGCTCTTGCTGTATTTTAGAGTGAGAGACTCTTCTATATGTTCACTTACGTGCAGTGCAATTCAGTCGTAGTCGTCTTCATGTAGCTGCGCCTCTGGTGGAGTCTTGGTCGCCCTATGTTTCTTCCTGGGTCCTTTCTCTGGTCTCAAACTTCCGGGGTCCTTTCTCTTTTCCCCTGTTTGTGCCTCATCTTTTCCTGTCTCCTCTTCATCCAGTGGATATTTAGCTTTGATTTCCTCCGATGTGGTATGTATTTCCACTGGTGCATCAACCTTCCACTCGTGTGGCCAATATTCTATAACGAGCTCGATCTTCTACGCATCAAGCTGGTAATTCCCTGGGAGCCACTTTGGATTCTGTTTCTCGGCCCTTGGCTGAATATAGATAAAGTGCAAGTCAACCTTGAATATCAATATTTGGATATACACGGACACTAGGTCCTTTGAGATCCATGGAATGTGTTGTATCACATTGCACAACTTCCTGTAGTAAGTAAACATCTGTTCATTGTTTACGCGTTGTCTGTCAGGCCATGCATTTTCCCACATGTTGCCATATTTTTCTGCTCAAAAATCTGCTAACATTACTAGAAGGTTGTGATGGTACAAGGGCTCCTTCCGGCCTATAAAAGAAATTATCACAAGCAACCAAGTGTAGTGAAATGGGATGCCAGTATCTTGAGTCTCGCGTACATCGTCCAAGAACTCGTCCAATAAGTAACTTTCCCAATTGTATGGCGTTTCATCCTTGGTCTTCGTAGCTAGGAGAACTACTATGGCCGACACCTCCGCTGGTCTTCACTTTCTCAATAATTTACCTACTAGCAACTAGAAAGTGAACCACATAGCTAGGTCCTCAATTCCGTTTGTGAGATAACCCCAGCTCCCCTTTACCAATTTATACTCTTCCTTCATTCACTTGGAAAGATCTTTTCTCTTCATCTTTCCCACAAAATCCACTGTGGGATCATCACCTTGCTTGCTGAGATGGGTGATTCGGTGGACGAGGTCAATATTTATATCGATACTGTGATCGAGCCACAGATAGCCCTGCTGTGTACATGACAACAAAGTGCGCACCACCGCAGTACACTTGGGACTTTAGTCAAAATGTGGTATACGCATGAGATTCAACGATCCATATGTCACTAATAACTTGAGCCAGTCGTACATGATGATAATAGGTTTCCCCATTTTCTCATCATACCTTCAGCACATATATTGGTCAGGATGGAATTGAGGATATTTTGGATCTTTAGGGTCCTTCCCCTCTAAGACATCATGATCTAAGAACTTACATCCTGCTATCTTGCCGAGTAAGTTCTCACGGATACGCACATGGATGGAAATCGACGGTAAAGGAATGTCATATTGTGGATTCTTGAATAGGTGAAACGCTGGTGCTTCAAGCCTTCTTGGTGGGACATACTCATGTGTGAGGTAGATTGGCCTGTCCCCTGGTGGTAGCGGTGGTTCGGGCCTCGACATCTAATGCAGGAGCATCGATGCTGAGTCAACAATGTGATTGTGTGGTCACATGTTGTGGCTATCATGGAGACGAATTGTTCTGATGTGGACAACATGATCTATTTTGTAATGATTCGAGATCACAGGAGCATGTAACTATCTGATGCGTTGTCTATTTTTTGGTAATATAGGACATAGTGGCGAGTTGATACTCTCTGCGTGGAGATCAGGCCAGTTTAGGAAAGTCGACTGAATAATGATGAAGACCTGCCATCATGGGGGGTGTCAAGTTGTTAGGTTGTTGAGTGGTACGGAAATTCTGTTAGAGGACCGAACGCACAAGTAGGGCAGAGTAGAATGAGCTAAGGGTTGGTCAGCCTGGGGGGTTGTATTAGTCATGCTGGATGGAATGTAGTTTTGGGATGCTTATCCGTGAATTAATTTAGAATTTCTGTGTGTTTGAGAAGTGTTTATGTACATTTGAATCAAGAACACTTTTAGTTTCTGTCAGGTAGAGATGTGTGCATTTATGACCTGATTACTATGTGAATGAATCTATGTTTCACGTTCATATGATTCCCGTGTGTAGTAAAGAAAACCCTAAATGTTTGTAGACCGATCACCATTAAGTAGCATAACTAGATTTCTTGTGTTTATTTAGTTTTCCCTAATATCCAGACGAGAGTTGAGTTGGGTTGATCATTTCCATGATCAATCAGCCAAGAAATCACAGATCCATAGAGTAGAACCAGTGAGTTGCAGTCGGACGGTTCAGATCTAAGCCGAGGCGAAGATCGACGACGGAGGAAGGTACCAATAAGTGAAGTGGGGCAGAAATTAACCTTTCTGCAAGCCTAAGTGAAGGATCCCACCTTGATCATAGATCAACGACCGAGATCAGATCCATAAAGGATCGACAGGGGAGACAACACCCTGCAAAAGGAAGAAGTGTGGAGGTTAGCGGTGAAGTGTTGCGGAAGTTAAGTTTTAGAGAGTCTTTGCGGAAAGACTTTTCGACGAAGTTGGAAGAACACCCCACAATCTGCAAGTGCAGAAGGACCATTGTAGAACAGACGTTGCAGAAGGGAGGTTGCGGGAAGGCAATTGCGGAAGGGTGTTGCAATTGCAGAAAGAAGCATTTCAGCAAGGCAATTGCGAGAAGCCTATTTTAAACACTAGAATCACAGGAAGATTGCGGAGGAACCATTTTGAGGGTAAGGGCTGTTGATTGAGCAAGGATTTGGCTGGTTGGCTAGCCAAGTGGGTGATTTTCCTTCAGAGAATCGCGAGAATTCTTGGAAGGGTGCGGGTTGGACAACTGGGGTCATTCTGCCCCCATCAGTTTTGGTATCAAAGCACAGATTGTTTGCTCAACACAGCAGAGGAAGGACATGGATGCACACATGGGGAGAGCAAGATTTCGTGGTAGAGGATAATTGGAAATAAATGCCGAAGTCATGGAGGAAATGAGAGAAATATGAGCGTGTATGGAAGCTATGGAGATGGGTCGACGGAGAGATCCAGAAGTAGGAGACGTGAGTGATCCTGAATAAGAAGACCAAGGAGAAGAAGCAACACCTATGCAAGAAATACTGGAGTTAAGATACTTTCGGTCAATTCTTGGAGAAACTTCAAGGCCAAAACATGAGTTTCCTACCTATGAAGGAAGTCTCATTGCTGAACACCTCATTGATTGGTTCAGTGAGTTGGACAAGTACTTCTAGTATGACGAAGTTGAGGAGAACAAGAAAGTCCGGTTTGCAGTGACGAGGTTGAAAGGACATGCATCCTTATGGTGGGATAGTGTACAAGCTGAAAGGAGGAGAAAGAACAAACCGTTGATAAATAACTAGGATAGAATGGTAGCTAAGATGAGAGCCAAATTCTTACCAAAGGACTACCAGTTAACTTTATATAGACAAATGCAGAACCTTAGGCAAAGATTATTGACTATAAGAGAATACACAGAAGAATTCTACAAAGTAAACCTAAGGGCAGGCTATGTGGAAGAATCCGCAGAAAAGACTGCTAGATATGTCAATGGTTTAAGAATGGAAATTCAAGATGAGATCATCATGATATCACCAAGAATGATGGAGGAGGCATATCAGTGTGCCTTGAGAGAAGAAGAAAAGTTATTAAGAAAATAAAGCTTCAATAGAGAGAGCGGCTCAGCCCAAGGACGAGGAAAAACAACTGGGAGAGGAATATTTGTAGCCCATAGAGGGGGGTCTAGCAATTCACACCAGCATGGACACCAATATAGAGGAAGTAACTCCAGAGAGAGAGGACCTTACCAAATAGGTAGAGGTAGAGGAAGAGGCAGCGGAACTGTCTATAGATGTTACAAGTGTAACAAGTTGGGGCACAGATCCTTTGAGTGTCCAGACAAGGAAAACGTAGGACAAAGAGGATCCTATGTAGCTCAGAATGAGCAACAACAAGAACAAATAATAGTGGCTGAGAATATGCCAGAGAAGGGAGAATCCTTAATGATGAACAAGATCTTATTGAAACCTGAAAAGGAGGAAGTGGAACCTGTTCAAAGGAAGGCTTTATTCAGAACTATGTGTAAAGTCAAGGGGAAGTGTTGTAAGATGGTGATTGACAGTGGGAGCACTGAAAATCTTATTTCCACATAGATGGTGTAGAAATTGAGTCTGAAGAAAACCAAACACCCTGTTCCATACAAAGTATCATGGTTGGATAAAGGACATCAAATACTAGTAAGTGAACAATGTGAAGTTGATTTTCAAGTAGGTACATACAAGGACAAGATTACATGTGATGTTATTCCCATGGATGTTTGTCATATTTTGCTAGGGAGACCATGGCAATTTGATAAGAAGGTAGTACATGATGGTAGGAAGAACTATCATAGTTTTGTGCAAGATGGAGTAAAACATATTCTTCATCCTTTACAAGGAGAGAGTTCAACAGAGCAACACACATCTAAAGCTTTGATGTTGACAGGGAAGGAGTATTGGCAGCAGATTGATGAGAAGGAATTAAACTATGCTATAGTATGTAAGCCTAGAGTGGTAGTAATAAAGACTAACATTACAGATATACTTGAGGAGATTCAAGAGATGCTAAGTGAGTTTAGCGACATTGGGGTAGGTCACCATATTGATTTTATTCCTGGGGCGAGCTTACCAAACAAGGTAGCATACAGATTGACACCTCAAGAAAATGAAGAAGTTAGAAGGAAAGTACAGGGATTGTTAGACAAGGGGTTGGTTCAAAAAAGTCTGAGTCCATGTGCAGTACTAGCAATACTTACCCCAAAGAAGGACGGTGAGTGGAGGATGTGTACTGACTCCAGATAAATTAACAAGTTACCATCAGATACAAATTTCCATTACCAAGGATGGATGACATGATGGATTTCCTTAGTGGGGAAACATGCTTTTCAAAGTTAGATTTGAAGAGTGGATACCATCAGATTAGAATTTGAGAAGGAGATGAGTGGAATACAACCTTTAAGACAAATGATGGGTTGTATGACTGGTTGGTTATGCCATTCGGACTGTACAATGCACTGAGTACCTTCATGAGATTGATGAATGAAGTCCTGAGTGATTTCATAGGTAAGTTTGTAATAGTTTACCTTGATGATATTTTGATTTTCAGTAAAACAGAAAAAGAACACCTGCAACATCTAAAATGTGTCTTGGAGAAGTTGTAGAAGGAAAATTTGTTGATAAATGTGAAGAAGTGTACATTTATGAAATCAGAACTAGTGTACTTGGGTTTTGTTATCTCAAGGGATGGATCCAGAAAAAGTGCAGGAAATCATTGATTGGCCTTCACCTTGGAACATTTTTGAAGTAAGGAGTTTGCATGGATTGGCAAGTTTTTATAGGAATTTTATAAAGAATTTTAGTGGTATTTGTGCACCTATCATTGAAACAATCAGGAAGGACAGACCACCATTTCAATGGACAATAGAGGCTGAAAGGAACTTTTAGTTCTTGAAGAAGAAGATTACTGAACAACCAGTACTGAAGTTGCCATATTTCAAACACCCTTTCCAAGTAAAGTGTGATGCCAATGGATTAGCAATTGGAGCTGTACTCAGTCAAGAAGATAGACCTGTAGCATACTTCAGTGAGACGTTGAATGATTCAAAACATAAGTATTCATCTTATGAAAAAGAATTATATGCTATTGTCCAATCACTGAAGCATTGGAGACATTATCTGATGCCCATAGAATTTGTTTTGTTTTCTGATAACCATGCATTGCAATACATCATGCATCAACCTAAGTTGAATCAGAAGCATGTCAAGTGGGTTTATTTCATGCAGAACTTTACCTTTGTGATAAAGCACATAAGTGGGAAATCAAATCGAGTGGTTGATGCTTTGAGCAGAAGGAAATTAATGGTGCAAGAGAATCAGATCCAAGTCTTAGGATTTGAGCACTTAAGGGATTTGTATGAGACTGACATTGATTTTCAGAATGGATGTAGGGCTTGTAGAAATCCTGTGGAGGTAGACCGAGAGTCATGGATTGAGTATATTTTGCAGGATGGTTTAATCTTCAAAAACGGTAAACTTTGTATTCCCAGATGTTCCATGAGAGAGAACTTGATACAGGAGAAACATAGTGGAGGAATGGTAGGTCACTTTGGAAGTGATAAAACCTTTGGTCAGTTAAGCCATTTCTATTTTTGGCCAAATATGAGGTCGGAAGTGGAGAAGTTTGTGAGCATATGTAGGATATGTTAGCATGCCAAAGGAAGAAACCAAAACAAAGGCTTATACACACCATTTCCTATTCCAACTAGGCCTTGGGATTCTGTGAGTATGGATTTCATTTTGGGTTTTCCAAAAAATCAGAGAGGAAATGATTCTATTTTTGTGGTGGTGGATAGATTCACTAAGATGGCACATTTCATTCCATGTTATAAAACCAGTGATGCCACACACATCGCTAACTTGTTTTTCAGTGAAGTGGTGAAGCTACATGGTTTACCCAAGAGTATTGTATCTGACAGAGATGTGAAATTCACAAGTAATTTCTGGAGAAACTTGTGGAAGAAGTTGGGTACCAGATTGAACTTCAGTTCAACATATCATCCACAGTATAATGGTCAGACTGAGGTGGTGAATAGGAGTCTAGGTAACATGTTGAGAAGTTTAATTGGATAAAATCCAAAGCAATGGGATAAAGTGTTAGCTCAAGCTAAGTTTGCATATAATGACTCACCAAACCGAAGTACGTGAATGAGTCCATTCCAAATTCTGTATGGGATGCACCCAAAGGGAGTGTGTGAAATTCATGATTTGGGTCAATTGGAGAAAAGAAGTGTAGATGGGGAAGAGTTTGCAACAAGGATAAGTAAATTGCAAGAACAAGTTAAGGAAAAGTTACAGCAGAGTAACAGTAGTTACAAAACCAGAGCAGATTCCAAGAGAAGAGAGAAAAACTATGAGGTAGGATATTTGGTTTTAGCACATCTCAGGAAAGAGAGATTTCCAAAAGGAGAGTACAACAAGTTGAAGATGAAAAAGATTGGACCTTGCAGGATACTCAGGAAATTTTCAGCAAATGCATATGAGTTGGAAATGCCAACAGGGGTTGGTATATCACCTATTTTTAATGTTGCAGACTTGTATGCTTATGTAACAGATGATATAGGACAAGTGCCAGAAGTGGAAGATCTTCAGTGGCTGAAACAGATTCCTATGGTCCAACCTTCAGAAATTGAGCATATCTTGGAGATTAGAGTGGCAAGAAGTACCAGACAGGGGGACTACCTGGAGTACTTGATCAAGTGGAAGGGACATCCTATAGAGTATTATACATGAATGGATGCTAAAGAATTGGAAACCAAGGGTTTATCAGTAGCTGTATTTTTGAACAGGGGTTCAAAAATTTTAACGTTGGGAGTCTGATGTAGGAGCATCGATGCCAAGTCAACAATGTGATTGCGTGGTCACATGTTGTGGATAGCATGGAGATGAACTGTTTTGATGTGCACAACATGATCTGTTTTGTAATGATTTGAGATCGCAGGAGCATGTAACTATCTGATGCGTTGTCTATTTTTGGGTAAGATAGGACATAGTGGCGAGTTGATAGTCCTTGCGTGGAGATCAATCCAGTTAAGGAAAGTCGACTGAATAATGATGAAGACCCGTCGTCATGGGGGGTGTCAAGTTGTCAGGTTGTTGAGTGGTTCAGCGATTCTGTTAGAGGATAGAATGCATAAGTAGGGCAGAGTAGAATGAGCTAAGGGTTGGTCGGTTAATTGGTCATCCTCGGAGGTTGTATTAGTCATGATGGATGGAATCTAGTTTTGGGATGCTTATCCGTGAATGAATTTAGAATTTTTGTGTGTTTGAGAAGTCTTTCTGTACATTTGAATCAAGAACGCTTTGAGTTTCTGTCAGGTAGAGCTGTGTTCATTTATGACCTGATTTCTGTGTGAATGAATATCTCTTTTGCGTTCATATGATTCTCGTGTGCAATAAAGAACACCCTAAATGTTTGTAGACTGATCACCATTAAGTAGCATAAGTAGGTTTTTTGTGTTTGTTTAGTTTTCCCTAATATCCAGACAAGAGTCAAGTTGGGTTGATCGTTTCCATGATCAATCGGCTGAGCAATCACAGAGGCATAGAGTAGAACCAGTGAGTTGCAGTCGGACGGTTCAGATCTAAGCCGAGGAGAAGATCAAAGACGAAGGAAGGTCCCAAGAAGTGAAGTGGCACAGAAATTAACCTTTCTGCAAGCCTAAGTGAAGGATCCCTCCTTGATCATAGATCAACAGCCGAGATCAAATCCGCAAAGGATCAACGGTGGAGACAACGCCCCACAAAAGGAAGAAGCATGGAGGTTAGCGGCGAAGCATTACGGAAGTTAAGTTGCGGAGAGTCTTTACGGAAATCATTTTCTAGGAAGTCGGGAGAACACCCCACAATCCACAATCCGCAAGTTCGGAAGGACTGTTGCGGAAGGGAGGTTGCGGGAAGGAAATTGTGGAAAGAAGCATTTCCGCAAGGGAATTTCGGGAAGGCTATTTTAAACACCAAAATCACAGGAAGATTGCGGAGGACCCATTTTGAGGGTAAGGGCTGTTGATTGAGCAAGGATTTGGCTGGTTGGCTAGCCAAGTTTGTGATTAGACTTCATAGAATTGCAAGAATTCCTAGAAGGGTGCAAGTTGGATAGCTGAGGTCATTCTGCCCCCATCAGCATCCCTCCTTCCTTCGGCTTCTTAGGGTCCTTAATCGATTGCTTATCCTTTCTCTGCATGGCTTGTACGTGGCGCGACGAGCTTCTTGACCTAGAACCCCTTTCTGGAACAAACTTTTTGATGGGTGTTTTCATTAACCCCGCAAGGCCTGAGTGTTTAAAATCCCTCACAACCTGTTAGATTGTTGACTGCTCATACATCCACTTGGAAATTGCTTTGTATGTTCTCAAGATTACTTGTGCTCTCGCTGGTAAAAACTTAAACTCTTCTTGCGGAAAAAATGAAAAATCAAAATAAATCCCGTGAGTCTGTGCTTAGCGCTATTTATAGGCGTAGTTAACCTTGAGGCGTGCCCACAAATGGCTAGATCAAAATTAAATGTTGTGACCATTGGCCAAATCCACCGAGGATCTTGGTCCTTTCCTTCATTAAATGCGTCAGAAACAGCTAAATTTGCGTTAAATGCAAAAGCGGCCGTTGGAAAAAAACACTATATAATAGTTATTTTTTCGACCAACATTTTAATGGCTAGTTCCTCCAAACTTCACTCATGGCTCAGAAAAAATTTGCGAAGTTCCTCTGCACACTTATGCTCCTTCATTTTTAACTTTGCATTTGTGCTTCCTATTTGTACTTTGCTTCAGAGCTTCCGACGTGCACTTCGCATCACAACATCCGACGTGCACTTTGCATCATAGCTTCCGATGTGTACTTCGCATAAAATATTTCATGTGACTTCGTGTTTCAACAAAATTGTGTACAGAGTCTGCGCAAATTTTAGTGTCCAATTGTAACTGTACTTGTCACTTAAAACTTTCTTCGTTATTGATCAACTGAGGTCTGGAGAAGTAGGACTATCCCTATAGGGTTTTAGTCTACTTCCATTAATAAGACTTGGTAGAGTTACTCCCATTAATGTGGCTAGCTGAACTGTGCCACCATTATTAACATTCTTGACAACATATGGCCCTAGCCAATGCATATTAAATTTTCCAGGAAACTTCATGAATCTTCTATCATAAAGGAGGACAAGATCTCCTACCTAGAATAATTTTTGCTTCATATGCCTATCATGCCATGCTTTTTCTTTGCCTTTTTGCACTTGTTGGTGAAATCCTGCAATGAAGTGATCTTCTTCTAGCCCAACTAAGTGGAGTATCCTTTCTTCCATTGTCTCATCATCTGCCATGTCTATGGAAGCCGCAATTCTCAAACTTGGTACTATGTATTCCATTAGCATCACAATTTCATGTCCATATGCTAACCTGAAGGGTGTATGACCTGTCAACTTCTTGCAAGTTGTCCTATATGCCCATAACATAGCTAGTATTCGCAGATCCAAATCATCCCTATTTGTATTACATACCTTAGTCAACGCATTTTCCAATACTTTGTTAAAAGCTTCAACAATTCCATTGGCCTGTGGATGATATGGTGTGCTCCTTTGATGGTAAATATGAAATTCCCCAGTCAGGGCTTCGATAGTTCTATTCAAGAAGTGAGTTCCCTGATCTCTCATTAGGATCTTTGGACATCCAAACCTTGTGAGGATGTTTTCAAAAATGAACTGCGCAGAAGTAACTGCGCTATAGTCCTTCACTGCTTTTTCCTCTACCCATCTGGTTAGATAGTTTGTAGTTGTAATAATGTATCACGAGCCAGTTCATTTTCTTGGTGGATTGATAGGTCCCAAAAAATCAATAGCCCACTTATCGAATGCTTGCAGTGTTAGCTGTGGCATTATTGGCATCTGTAATGTCCCTAATGTGAAATTAAGCACAACAGATCTAATTCAACAAGTAAATCAATTACAAAGATGAAACTCAGAAAATATGCGTAAACTGTGCAAAAGACTTGCAGCAGTGCTCTATTGAACTTAGAAGTAGAATAAAATACAAGATGCAGTCACAATGACAGAATAATTCAAATTAACCAAGGAGGTCATTCGAATATACTACATAGAGCAGCTTGGCTCCACTAGGAGTCCTCATCATCAGATCAGGAAAGTCATCAATGCACTAGTAACAGTCAACCAGGTGTCAAACTAAGTCTAACTAGCACATGGAGGCACTAATTGAATGAAGGAGGCTCAGTGGAGGGCGAATGGGAGGCTAACTGGAGTCGGAATAGGCAAACTAGTCTCACTGGGGGTCCAACGGAGTGATACAATCAGTTGAGGAGTCAATCTAGCCTTAAATCAAGGAAATAACTCAACTAACTGAAGTGAATTGAGTGGTAGGTGAGAAGTGGGTGCCTTACTGACTAGGAGGGATAAAAATACAAGGATAGAAGCTCCTGGGGCTATCAAAATGGGGACTAGGTGCTGGGTGACACCAAACTGATGACTGGGATGCATGCAATTGCATGACATGCATGCTGCATGAAAAAATGCATGCTGACATAAAACTAAATGATGAATATATCTTAACACCCCCCCTCAAGCTATACTATGTAGTAAAAAAAAAAGATAGGGCTCTGGTAACTAGACCAAAGGTCACCCCAATACAATAATCCAAAAATGCTAGAAATAAATCTAAGTGAGGAAAGAGGGAAAACCCAATGGGAAGAAAGTCCCCCCTCAAGTTGAACATAGAAGGATCTAATCTGTCTCCACCATGATGGAACTCACCCCCAACAGTGATTGGAGGTAAGAGAACTTCTTCTCAGTGAAGCTCTTGGTGAAGATGTCTGCAATTTTCTCATCGATAGGGCAATATTGCAAAACAATGGTTTTGTCATGCACAAGATCTTGGATGTAGTGCATGTGGATCTCGATCTGCTTGGTCCTATGTCTCTAAACTAGATCCATCGATATCTTGATAGCACTTTGATTGTCACAAAAAATGACAGTCGAAGTAGTACTACCAATATCAAACTTTGACAAAATACCCTGCAACCAAACTACCTGAATGCAAGCATTGACTTCTCCTCGATACTCTGCCTCTGCTGAAGATAATTCCATGGCTTCCTGCTTTTTGCTTGAACAACAAATAGGCCCAGTTCCAATCATGAAAACATAACCGTAAGTGGAATTCCGATCAATACTATCACCCGCCCAATCTGAATCAGTGTACCCAATCCAATCTAGCTCACAATCTGCAACATAGTGTATGCCAAAGTGTTGAGTACCCTGCACATAGTGTAAGATCCTCTTGGCTTCCCTCCAATGGAGATCATGGGGATGTTGCATATATATTGATACAACACTCATGGAATAATATACATAAGGCATTCAGTGTGTCATGTATAGTAGAGAACCGATCAACTGTCGATACAATGTAGAATCTGCAAGCGGTGTAGAATCTCCCTCCTCATGAACACTGATTCCTGAGGGGAATGGGAATGGGGCTGCCTTACAATATGACATATTGAATTTTTTTAACATGTCTGAAATGTATTTTTTCTAAGATATGGTGATCCCATCAAAATTTTGAGCAATCTCAAGCCCCAAAAATTGTTTTTACAAGCCCAAATCGCTCATGTCAAAATCTAGATTCAAAGCGGTTTTTAACTTGTCGATTGAACTGAGAGTGCTACCAGTTATCAAAATATCATCAACATAAAGAACTATAATCAGAAAATTACCTCCAGTTTTTTATAGGTACACATTTGGATCTGATTTACACCTTCCAAAGCTTTGCGAGAGAAGGAAGGAGTCCATCTTAGCATACCAAGCTCTTGGGGCCTGTTTTAAGCCATACAATGACTTCTTCAATCTGCATACTAACTTTGGATCTGATATATATACTTATGGGTGATTCATATATATTTATTCTTTTAGATATCCATGGAGAAATGCACTCTCCACATCCATATGGTTCACTTCCCAGTGCTTGGATGCGGCAATAGCTAAAACAAGACGGATCAAATCCATCTTTGCAACCGGTGCAAAGGTCTCCTTGTAGTCCACTCCTTGGACTTGGGAGAATTTTTTTTCAACCAAACGAGCTTTGTATTTGCAGGTTGAGCCATCAGCAACAACCTTTGTGTGGTAGACCCATTTACATTGGACTAATTTCCTCCCAGGCGGAAGAGAAACTAGCTCCCATGTAGCATTCTTTTGAAGAGAACTGTACTCTTCATCCATGGTTGTTTGCCATCTCAGATCTCGGTGGGGATTATAATATGATTTAGGATATGAACCTATCATCAAAAATCATTTCTCAGATAGCAAAGGATCAAACAAAGAAAGAGCCATACCTGCTCTTTGAAAGTTTGCTCGAGTCCTCCTTGGATCGACAGGATTTCCAATGTTTGGACCAGTAGAATTGAGTGTATTTTGGACCCACTTTGGCAAGTGTTGGGGCACAAATGGATCAGCTTCTGAACCTAATATATCATGTTCATCAAATTCTGATAAAATATCAGAAATATCAAAACCAATACTTTCATCATCTTCTCCGAAATCTTCTTCTGGTGGAGGCGGTAAATCAATAGTTTCTTCCTCGAGTAGTTCTAGATTTTGAAGTGGTTCTTCAAATATGACACTTCGCTCAATGAATATCTTTTTGTATATGATATCCATTAGTTTGTAGCCTTTTTATTCTTCATCATATCCCAATAGGATGCATTCAACACTTTGCGGATCCAAATATCTTCTCTTTTTAGATGGAATTCTAGCCCAAGTGGTTGAGCCAAAAACCTTGAAATTTGACACATGAGGTTTGTGACCTGTGTAAGCTTCGAAAGGTGTAATATAAATCAAAGATGAATGTGGAACCCTATTTTGAATGTATGTAGGAACATTCATGGCCTCATCCCAAAGGTTTTCAGCCAAACCTTTTGATTCAATCATTCAGGTTGCCATCTCTTTCAGTGATATGTTCTTCCTTTTTGCTACACCGTTCATCTGAGGTGTCTAGGGAACTGTGTGGTGGATTTGAATGCCGCTTTCAGAAAAAATTTGCAGCAGATATGGTTTGATATATTCACCTCCATTATCAGATCTAAGAGCTTTTATCTCCTCTCGGTGGCAGTATCAACAAAAGCCTTAAAAAACTTGAATTTTTCTTGTACTTCCGACTTGTTTTTGAGAAAGAAAACCCATGTAAATATGGAGAAGCCATTGATGAAAGTAAAAAAATACCTTGATCCATTCATGGAGGTATGTGGAAGCGGACCACTGATATCAAAATGTATCATCCCCAAAATGCAAGAAGCTCTGCTAGCTTTTCCTCGGTCAAATTTGTGCTCGAGGTGCTTCCCAATGATGCAACCTTTGCATATTCCCTTTGAGGATTTGATCATCAGAAGGCCATCAACCATTGAATTTTTCTGTAGCAGCTGCAAATATTTATAATTTAGGTTTCCAAACCTCTCATTCCATAGCCTAATAGCCTGATTTCCATGAGTCAAAAGAGCGGTGGGTTTGTCATGCGGCAAAAAGTGTGAAAATTCATATACTTTTGAAGCATGATTTGCTTTTCCGACCGCAATAATTTTTCCACTTTGAATATCAGAAATTTCAACTTTGTTAGGGAAGAATACAAATTTATTTGGTGAACCAGTGTGTGTCATCTGATAAACAGAAAGAATATTCGAAGCTAAGGAAGGAACATAGAGAACATTGTGAAAACTGCCATTCTCCAAATGAATGGTTCCTTTTCCCTTTGAAGAGATCTAAGAGTCATCTCCCATGTGGATGGAGATGGTGCTGTTGGGATCAAATGATGATAGAGAATATTTATTTTTATCCATGTGTTTCGAAGCTCCAGAATAAATGAGTAGAGTGAGAGGAGTCGAAACAATTTCCATGAGTGCATGACCTCTCTTTCGATGATCATTTTTCTCCTTCTTCCTTGCACCGTCCGGAAGGGTTATGTTGTTTTTCTGTAAAAGAAGGGCCATTTGATATATGGTTTTCTTCATGCATGAGCTTTCAGGATGATATCCCTTGCTGCAATAAGAACATTTAGATTTATCTTTTCCCTCTTTCCCTTTTTGCTTGTTTCTTGAACTGGATGGCTCATCCGATTGCTTTGTCTTCTCTCCTTGATTAGATGAATCAAACTTTGGATTCTCTATATTTTGCTTCCCTTTTCCATTCATAGATTTGGATCCTCCAGCAAAAAATGCTTGATATTTGGAGCATATGGTCCCCATTTGAATGAGTTTATCATGCTCCTTTGTCACAGATTCAATTAAGGAACTTAAGGTAGGCATTTTCAAATTTGGGATTGTGAGCTTCCCGGAATTGAAAGTAGAGACAAATACCGAATAATCTTTTCCAAGTTTTGTGAGAATAGAAAGAATAAACTGTTTATCTTCCTTTACAATTACACTTTGCTTCAATTACAATACCAAGTGCTTGAATTTGGTGAATAAATCATTTATGGTTTCAAAATTCTTAGGATTCAAAACAATCAATTCATTTTCCAATTGAAAAGACCGCATCTCATCTTGATTTCCAAAGAGCTTCTCAAGTTTCTCCCATACTGCTTTTGGAGTAGACAATCCACTGAGGTGGAAATGAAGATCCTTGGAAATATTGAGGCAAAGAAGACCATATGCTTCATCCAATTTGTTGAAGTGTTTGGATTTCTCAGTGAGTGTATTTGGCTCAACTTCAAGGCCCATGGTGACTCTGTAGTACCCTTTTGAGTGCAACACAATCTCCATGTCATCCTTCCATTCAAAATAATTGAAAGGAGTGAGAATCTTTGAAGAAGAAGAATCCATCTCAATGATAGTGAATGCTAATGGAGGAGTGATAAAACCTGCAAATCATAAGAAAACAAGAACAATAAGGTCGAACAATCCACCCTTTTTAGAGTTGCATCACACCTGGCATAGGAGATCAAGCAAGCTTGAATGTCCAATGATTCAAATCCATAAATTCAGTGGAAAACTCACGGCTTCTAGAGTGGATTGGAGAGAAAATTTCAGCAGTAGTGAATGCACAAGAGAGAATGCATGCCACAACTGTGATATTTTTGAGCAAAAGTCACTCAATCTTCATGTCAAACACCTGCAGAAAAGAAGTCTTGTCCCTGCCATGGCTCTGATGCCATCTGAAATTAAGCATATCAATCTAATTGAAGAATTAAATCAATTACAAAGATGAAACTCATAAAATATGTGTAAACTGTGCAAAAGACTTTCAACAGTGCTCTATTCAACTCAGAAGTAGAATGCAATACAAGATGCAGTCACAATGACTAAATAATTCGAATTAACCAAGGAGTTTGTTCGAATATACTGCATAAAGTAGCTTGGCTCCACTAGGAGTCCTCATCATCAGATCAGTGGAGTCATCAATGGACTAGTAACGGTCAACAAGGTGTCAAACTGAGTCTAACTGAGTGTGGTAGGTGTAACCGGCACATGGAGGCACTAACTGAATGAAGGAGGCTCAATGGAGGGCGAATGGGAGGATAACTGGAGTCAGAATAGGCAAACTAGTCTCACTGGGGGTCCAATGGAGTGATACAATCCGTTGAGGAGTCAATCTAGCCTTAAATAAAGGAAAGTGCTCAACTAATTGAAGTGAATTGAGTGGTAGGTGAAGAAGTGCGCCCTTCTCTGGTGGTAGGTGAGAAGTGGCTGCCTTACTGACTAGGAGGGATAAAACGGAAAGGACAGAAGCTCCCGGGGCTAGCAAAGTGGGGACTAGGTGCTAGGTGACACCAAATTGATGACTGGGATGCATGCAATTACATGACATGCATGCAGAATGCATGCTGCATGCAAAAATGCATGCAGACATAAAACTGAATGATGAATATATCCTAACATCTAAAAATTGTAAAAAAAAAAATCCTGTATGATTAATAGGACCCAAATAAGCATATGTTTCGTAAATTAACTTCAGTACTAGGAGATTTAATTGGAAGGTTTATCCATACAATGTAATAGTCTATTTTATAAATATGTTCAAGATTCTCCATTTGTTTATTTGATGTGAATGGGTGCATTTAAAATTCGAGGTGATGTTTTATAATGATCTATGTTGGGTATGATAGATACACTTCAATCTTGATAATAGTTTAAGTGTGTGTATGCCTTGGAAATGTGTTGAAATCATTATGTTGCTAGTTTATAAATTATAGATTTTATGTAGAGAGTAAAGTACTTGGAATTTATGTTTTGTGATTAGATTACTGGCGGGTTTACCGAGATGCAAGAGGAGGGTGATGATCTACCCTGTCTTACTTAGCAATCCTTGGTAATGCATAAACTAAACATTGTTTTATAGGTATACACTTTGGTAAGGTCCTATACTACTCCTTAAGCTTTCTACCTAGCAAAACCCTAACCTTATAAATTTGTTTGGATAAAAAGGAAACTAATTTAATGCCATGATTTAAAGGAATGGAAACTTGATGAAAAATACTGTGATCCTCAACTATAGGAGAAAGGGAATATTACAACACTGGTGGGGGTTGTTTCAACATTAAATGAGACCCATGTGACACTCACATGTTTAATCGCCAGCTGGAGGAGGGTTATACCCTTGGCCCTAAAGACCAGTTTAGTCATTTTTTGATTTTGAGTTGGAAGGCAGCCTCACGCTACTCTTAGGCTCAATGGAGCTCAATGCTTGACCTGAGATACGCTCATGGTCAGCGTATTCACTGAACCCTGTGAAGATGTGGAGATGGTCTCAGTTGAATGATAAGATAAGCTGTCTACTTGCACATCGTAGTTTCGGTAAGGAATTTTCTGGTTGAGTTGTTTTGGCAGCATCTGTGCTAACTTGTTTATTTTTACTTTTGCTGATAGGGCTTCCCTACTAAGGAAATGGACTCTGTGTTTTTTTGGATGGTTGCAAAGGCAGAGGTTTGGGGCAAGCATTTACTTGGTAAGCCCAAGGATTTCGTGGCTCATCCTCTTCCTATCGAACAAGGGGATACATGTTTGAAAGTTTTAGTGTTGAGATTTTAACTAGTAGTGAATTTTACGCTTCGGGCTTTCAGATTTGGGCGAAGCTTTGGTCAAGCTCTGTTTTGGGGTTGCATAGTTTAAAGGTGACTGTGGGTTTTTAGGTTTTGGATGTCCTCAACTTATGGGAAGGATGGACCTTTGGCTTTTACTCTAATTAATGGAAGGGATAAACCCTGGTCTTTGGAAAACTCGTGGTTTCACTTATTTAATGTTTCCTGTAGAATGTGGTTCCTCTTCTAGGTTTTGAATGAAGCTGTAAAATTTAAAGTCTAACCTAGCTTCTTTAGTTTTAGCGCGGACGGTTTTTTGAAAAGTTGGTTTTCTGGAAGAATGTATTCCTTGTTTTTAGAGAGAATATCAGTTCAATATTTTGGCCTTCTGGTTTAAAGGAAATGGGGTTTTCTTGACATAAAACATGTCGTTTAAAGAAAAAATTGATTGGAAAAGATGGAGTTACTTGGAACCTGTGTTGATTTTAAACGCCTCTGTTTGTATCTTTTGTTTTCTGGTTTCAAAAGCATGGGGTTTAGATAGACAACGTTTTTAGATCGTAACTCTGTCTGGAATGATTCTCAAATTAAATAAAATGTTTCTTGTCTTAATTTGTACTTCGTTGATTTAATTTGAAGAGTAGATGGATCTATAATTTTATAGTTAAGAATTATTTTTGGTTAAGAGAGCGAAAGCTCTTCCATTGCATGCATTTGGTTTTGGGTAGCCTCTGCCGAGTTTATGAAATGAAATCCTGTAGATTTCGTAGGGCATAGAATGCCTCTATAATTTATTTGATTTTTAAATGGATGGGAAGATTTAATGAAATATTAATTTATGGCGATCCCTAACTCTGTTTTCTTGTTTCCTTTCATGCTTTGTTCAAGAGTTCTAGGTTTTGATACTAGCTCGATGCAGTAGCATGTGGTTATATTTTAGTTTTTTTATGGAAAATCAAATGTATGTCAAGATGATGGTTTCAATGATTGATTTTATTCGATGGATACTTTCGGCTCTGGTTTGAGTTTTAGTTTTAAATAATAAAATTTGATGATGAGTTTTTTTAAAGCGATTTGACAAAGGTTTCGTGGATCTTTGGAGATCTCTGTTTGCAATTATTTACTAAATAATTAAATATTTAAATGTCTACATTCTTTAGAACTTAAGCCCTAAACTTCTAAATTTAAAGAATTAAATTATAGTATGAAACATTACTTGAACAAATGCGATTCAGTGCAAAAGTAAAATGCAGCATAAAATAAGTTTTGTAAATTCTAGGGAATTTTTATTGGTGGACTTGTTTACGTCGAGATCTAGCACAAGCTAGCGTTGCTAGCTCTGCTAGATATTTAGACTCAGTTTTAAGATAGGGTTTAAATTTCTAAATAACTCTTTAAGCAAAAATAGGAAAAGAATTAAGCTATTTTAACATTTAACTTGGGGAGCCCATGCCATTTAGCCCTTGCTCCTTAATGCGTAAATATAATCAGATATAGAGTAGAAAAGAAGATGTACATATTTCTCAGAATTAAATCCTAGTTCATTCAACTTATAATAAAATATTGTTTCATGCCTGAATCCTGTAGCTTGCCTTTCCTTTGAAGAACCTGCACACTCAAACACTAGTTAATGGAATAAAAATTCTTTGTAGCTGACCTATAATTGTGAACCGAATAACTTTGGAACTACCACATTCCTGCCAACCATGACCTAGAATCATTCCTGGTTCTAATCTGGATTCCCCCGAGCTGGTTCCAACATGCAAAAAGGGTCTAGAGATCCTAGGGTAGATAGTTGGTGTAAAACAGTCTTGGAAATTGTACTTCTCCATAATTCTGAGAAAAGCTCTCTCTTGCTACCATAGAGAATGATAATCAGGAAAGATGCCCTTCCCTTGGAGTTGTCCTTGCTTTTATAGGCAATCTTTTGATATGGCAGTTAACTTAATTATATTCTAATATTAACTTAAGTTTGATTTTCAGTTTTAAATATATATAATTAAAGTTTATTTATTATAATTTCAGTTTTATTTAAATATCTTAATTTAGTTCTTTTTAAACCAAATGTGAAATTTTGTGTTTTATTTAATTAATTTTTATGCATGAGATTTAGTTATAGGTAGAATATTTTAAGTGGTTACACACACACATACACACACATATATATATATTATTTTATCTAACTATATACTCTTTAATTTTCTCATAATCTTTATAACCATATATATATATATAATATCTTTTGCTTACTACTTTTGTACATAAGTGAGACTTCTTTATAATAAATTATAAATTTGATTCATATAGCTTTATAAACTTTCATGCTTAAAGGGTCAACTCTTTTGACAAGACTTAGGTAGCTTTAGAAGGTCAACTAGGTTTAGGTTTCTCTAGGTCCCTTTTGCATGTTGGATTACCTCATTTTCCGTGGTAGTTTCCTCCATCTTTGATGAGATGAATACTGAATCAATTATTCAAGATGAAATAAGTATGATGATTTGTGCTATTCAGAGCCTTCCTCAACTCAACACCTTTTTAAATTAAAGTATCCCTGGGTATTATTTAGAGCTTATGCTCAACACTCTTCACGGGCGTTACGCTAGTGCAATTCCAAAGCTCTTCGCTCAATACTAATGCTAGGATGTATTTTTAAGATACACCTAGGGATACAATCGCCAAAGATCCGATGCTCCAAAGCATATGCTCAACATCAATTGGAGTGCTCCAGGGCTTATGCCCAACACTCTATGTACATCGGGCCTTACGCCCAGTACATATTAAAAGTCCTCTATGTACATTGGGGCTTTTTTCCAGTAAATAGGTCATCCATGTGCTTCAGAGTCCACGCTCAACACATCATAAGATTCGGTCATGTATATCAGAGTATGCACAGTATATAACAAGGTCATCTCAGTATATTAGGGTTTGTACCCAAATATCATAACAAACATTAATAAGGTACATTGGGCTTCCTGACCAGTATATAACAATAAACTGCATCTGTCAGGGTTAATGCCCAAATATGTATAACTATAAACAAGGTAAATCATGTGCATCGGGGCCTGTGCCCAACATAATAATAACAAAAGAAAATCATGTGCATTGGGGCTTATGCCCAATATAAATATATCATTACAATAAATCATATGCATTGGGGTTGACTCCCAATATATAACATAAACATAGTCAATAAAATTTGGGATATTACATCCCTCCCCGCTTAGAACAACGCCGACTCGGTGTTCTAGGGGCTAGAAATGAAGTCATGAAATAAGGCAGGGTAAGCCTTCTTCATGGTGGTTTCATTTTCCCAGGTGGCCTCATCAGGCCCAAAGTGCTTCCACTGTACTTTCAGTTGGATGATAGTCCATCTCCTAAGCTGCACCTCCCTCTTGTCTAGTATGTGGAGGGGCCCGAGAATAAATTCCCCCTCGGGTTCTACTTGTATTAAAGACCAATCAATCACATGTTTAGTATTGTATACATATTTCTTTAGTAGAGATGCATGAAAAACTTTATGAACTTTTACATGAGGTGGTAAAGCTAATTCGTATTCTACTGGTCCTTTCTTGGCTAGTATCTCAAAGGGTCCACAAAATCTCAGGGCTAACTTCCCGCATCACCCCAAACTCAAAGAGCTTCTCTTTTTCTTCACTTTTAAGAAGACATGTTCGTCGACTTGGTAACCTTTGTCTTTCCTTTTCTTATCTGCATAACTCTTCTGGTGGTCTTGTGCCTCTTTTAAGTTTTGTTGTACTTTAGTGACTAGCTGTTCCAAGTCCTTTAGTAAATCCGGACCCAACATCAATCTATCTACCGGGCTAACCCAGGTCACTAGTGTCCTACATTTTATGCCATAGAGTACCTCGAAGGGACTCATCTTGGCAGAGGTTTGGTACCCGTTGTTGTATGCAAACTCTGCGAGGTGTAGATAATCCTCCCATTTCGTGGGGTTGTTCATAACATACATCCTAAGCATATCCTCAAGGATTTGGGTTACCCGTTTCGTCTGTCCGTCGGTTTATGGATGGTACGCAGTACTGAAATTTAGTTGTGTCTCCAAACCGAAGAACAATGTTCTCCAGAAGTTACTAGTGAACTTCGTGTCTCGATCTGAAATGATTTCCTTGGGTATCCCATGCAATCGGAATATCTCTTTTAGGAAGATGTCCGTGATGTGGATAACTTTGTAAGTAGACTTCACCGATATGAAATGTGCCGCTTTAGATAAATTGTTTACTACTATGAAGATGGAATAGTTTTGTTTCTTACTCTTGGGTAACCTTGTGATGAAATCCATACTGATGACCTCCCATTTCCACTCTGGAATGGGTAATGGTTGCAGTAATCCTGAAGGGTGTTGGTGTTCCTCCTTAAACAGTTTGCACTCCTGGCACTTAGCGATGAATAAGGCTATGTCGACTTTCAACTTAGGCCATAAAAAGTGTTTTTTTACCGATGATATCATCTTTTGATATACAGGATGACCTGAGTAGGGTTTCTAATGAAATTCTATGAAAATGTTAGGTCTAATGTCTCCATTGTCCAGAACATAAAGTCTCTCCTTCGACCATAAAAATCCCGACTCATCTATTTTATATTCCTTTTGTTGTTGGAATAACCTATCCTCTTGAATCTTTTAAAGGATCTAGACATAGAATCAGTCATTCCTACATGTCGTTCTAATCCTTTCGTGTAAGTCTGAGTTAGTCTGACTTACTCCCACCTCATATAACATATGAGCTCGTCGACTTAAAGCATCGATGATTTTGTTCTCCTTTCCTTTTATGTGTTTTAGCTCAAAGTGGTACTCACTAAGGAAGGATAACCACCTGGCTTGCCTAGCATTTAGGTCAGGTTGGTCAAATAAGTACTTCAAACTCATGTTGTCCCTCTTCAATAGGAACTTCTTTCCCATAAGGTAATTCCTCCACATCTTTAAGGCGTGGATGATGGTAGCTAGTTCAAGATCGTGTGTGGGGTAGTTCTGTTCGTGTTCCTTTAACTTTCTTGACTCGTAGCAGATGGCGAAGTCATTATGCATAAGGACTTCACTGAGTCCTTCTTTGCTTGCATCTGCACAAACAATGAAGTCCCCATTGGGATCAACAATCTGTAAAATGGGTGCGCTCGTCAAAAGTTGTTTAAGTTTTTGGAAGCTTTATTCACACTTGGTCGTCCAAAGGAACTTGTTTTCTTTTTGCACGATAGTCATAGGGCAAGAAATCTGTGAGAAGTTCTCAATGAACTTCAGGGAGTATCCCGAAAAACCTAAGAATGATCTTATGTCGGTCACACAAGTAGGTGTAGGCCATTCCTCTATGGATTTAATCTTTTCAGGGTCGACTGCTATCTCCTTCTCAGAAATGATGTGACCTAGGTACTGAATCTATGGTTTGTAGAAATCACACTTGCTAAACTTAGCGTAAAGTTGGTGTTCTTGTAACACTCGCAACACTATTCAAAGATGTTGTTCATGTTCTTCCTCAATTTTGGAGTAGATCAAAATGTCGTCAATGATGACTAGTACGAACTTGTCTAGGTATTGACTAAAGATATTGTTCATCAAGCACATGAAATTTGTGGATGCATTTGTCAATCCGAAAGGAATTACCTCAAACTCGTTATGACCATATCGCATTCGAAAGGAAGTCTTACTAATTTCTTCGTCACAGATTCTTACTTGGTGATATTTGGATTACAGGTTGATCTTCATAAAGATCTTCGCTCCTCCGACTTGATCAAACAAGTCATCAATCCTACGGAATGGGTAACAGTTCTTGATGGTTAATTTGTTGATTTGACGGTAATCGATGCACATCCACATCATCCCGTCCTTCTTCTTGAAAAAGAGTATTGGTGCTCCCCAAGGAGACACACTTGGTCGGATGTATCCTTTCTTGATCAACTCTTGTAACTGCAGCTTGAGCTTCACCAACTCTGGTGCACTCATCCTGTAAGGAGCTTTAGAAGCTGGTACTGACCCGGGTGTTAATTCTATAGAAAAATCTAAGTCTCGTTTGGGCGGTAACATTGGTATTTCCTCGAGAAATACATCCTTGAATTCTACAAAAACTGGGAAGTACTTGAAATTTTGTTCCCTATCGGCTTATACTGTTTGAATGTTAACTGCAAAGAGTTTACAACCCTTTTTTACGCACTTCTTTGCATGTAAGGTAGATATCTGTCTTACGGAAACCTTCTTAGGTATGCCTTGAATCTTTCTTTGATTCCATTGGATATCCGTGCATAATATTGACTTGTTCAAGCAGTCAAGCAGGGCATGATGTTCTTCCAACTAGTCCATGCATGTAAGTACGTCATACGACCCTAGTGGTAGGATATTTAAATCTACCTTAGTTGGGAACCCATTCAAGTCTATATCGCAAACTTTAACTAGTTTGGAGACTTTCCCTTTGGTACCAATGGCTAGTTGTACCATCCATGGTTTCTCATGACTCTCTCACTTTAACTTACAAGTATAGACTATATTAGGGGAGACATAGCTTCGGCATACACCAGGATTGATCAAAACTAAAATAGATGTGTTTGAAATCTTACCCTCAATCTCGACCATAGTGGCCTGGTGATCTTCTTGTCGACCATCCAGTGCGACATAAATCCTTGGTGTTCTTTCCATGTCCCCTACTATTGGTTTTTCTTGTATGTTGTGTAAAAATTCGTCCGTCTTGTTGGGACAATCTCTGAAATAGTGGGTCCCTTGGCACTTCCAACAAGTAATGGTTGGTGGGGCAGCTTTTGCTCCTTTGTTAAAAACTGGTCTATTTGTATGTGGTACGGGCACATTTGGCCGTGCATGAGGTCAGTTGATACCTCTATTGGGAAGGAAACTATTGTTTTGTTTCTGGTAAGGTGGTGGCCTGAAGCCCGGTCTTCGATTGTCTGAAAAGGTTATGAATCTATCTCTATTTCTATTTATGTTGTCATTTCTTGGCTGTCCATGTTCATAATATAGTCTTGCTTTGTGCAAAGTCACATCTAAAGTTTTAGGCATGTCAAACTCAATTTTCTCTCAAAAATTGGGAGGTAGGCATCCTAAGAATTGTTGTATCTTGACTTTTTCATCTTTTATGTATGGTACATAATGTAGCAGATCCAAAAATCTGTTGATGAAGGCTTCCATAGTTAGGGAGCCCATTTTTAGTTCATGAAATTCTTTGATCATTTTGTCAAAGAAGCGTTCTCACATGTATTTGTCTTGGAACAATTTGTTGAAAGCACTCCATCTAATGTCTTTTACTTTGTACCCTTTTGTATGCTTTAGGTCTCTCCACCATCTAGCTGCTTTTCCATTTAAGTTGTAAATGGCTAGCCATGCTTTCATTTTGCTGGAATACTTGTGGACATTAAAATATTTCTTCATTCCTAACAGCCACTCCTGAGCTTTCTCCCCCGTATTTATCTCTCCATCATAAGTGGGAGATTTAATTTTATGGAATTCTCCTTGTAAACTGTCATCACTTTTCCTGCTTTTCTTGATAGGAGATGGTGAACCGTCATCATTGGAAGAGCTCTTACAGTCCTCTTCCATGAAATCAGGTATGTGTTCTTTATACTCATCCTCTTTAGGACTGATGGATCTTTTTGTGTGAGAGTTTTTTTCTTTGGATATGTTTGCTGAATATGTGGATTGTCCATGGGGTTTTCACCTTGTTAAGCTATGAAGTAGAGCTTCATTTATAGCCTATTGTTCTCATCTTTCTTTCATATTGTCATCTCTTAAAGTCTGGAATTTTTCTTGTGGATTTTGCATTGATTTCATTAGATCTAAGTTCAATTCCACCATGATCTCTTATTATTGTGGTGGGGAATTCAAGTTTCCATGTATACTGTTGTCTTTTTCTATATTCATAATTCGGGTTGTATTTGTACCTGAAATATTTCACCAATTTGTGAGAACAAAAATTCTATTAGTTTATATATATATATAAAAGGAAATTCATAAGTACAATTTTCGAAATATATGTATCTGTAGCGGATGTTTTCTGTAATGAGCCCAATAGGTCTCTTAGTGTTGTAGCTGGGCTCTGATACCACTTGTAATGTCCCTAAAAACTGTAAAAATAAAAAATAAAATCCTGTATGATTAACATGACCCAAATAAGCATATGTTTCGTAAATTAACTTCAATACTCGGAGATTTAAATGGAAGCTTTATCCATACAATGTAATAGTCTATTTTATAAATCTGTTCAAGATTCTCCGTTTTTTTATTTGATGTGAATGGGTGCATTTAAACTTCAGGGTGATGTTTTATAATTATCTATGTTGGATATGATAGATACACTTCAATCTTGACAAGAATTTAAGTGTGTGTATGCCTTGGAAATGTGTTGAAATCATTATGTTACTAGTTTAGAAATTATGGATTTTATGTAGAGAGTAAAGTACTTGGAATTTATGTTTTGTGATTAGATTACTAGAGGGTTTGCCGAGAGGCAAGAGGAGGGTGATGATATGCCCTGGGATTACTTAGAAATCCTTGCTAATGCATAAACTAAACTTTGTTTTACAGGTATACACTTTGGTAAGGTCGTATACTACTCCTTAAGCTTGCTACCTAGCAAAACCCTAACCTTATAAATTCGAATGGATAAAAAGGAAACTAGTTTAATGCCATGATTTAAAGGAATGGAAACTTGATGAAAAATACTATGATCCTAAACTATAGGAGAAAGGGAATATTACAACGCTGTTGGGAGTCGTTTTAGCATTAAATGAGACCCATGAGACCCATGTGACACTCACATGTTTAATCGCTAGCTAGAGGAGGGTTATACCCTTGGCCCTAAAGACCAGTTTAGTCATTTTGTTTTTTTGAGTTGGAAAGTAGCCTCACACTGCTCTCAGGTTCAATGGAGCTCAACGCTTGACCTAAGATATGCTCATGGTCAACGTAGTCACTGAACCCTGTGAAGACGTGGAGATGGTCTCAATTGAATGATAAGGTAAGCTGTCTACTTGCACATCATAGTTTCAGTAAGGAAGTTTCTGGTTGAGTTGTTTTGGCAGCATTTGTGCTAACTCATTTCTTTTTTACTTTTGCTGACAGGGATTCCCTGGTAAAGAAATGGACTCTACATTTTTTTGGATGGTTGCGAAGATAGAGGGTTGGTGCGAGCATTTACCTGGTAAGCTGAGGGATTTCGTGGCTCATCCTCTTCCTGTCGAACAAGGGGATACATGTTTGAAAGTTTTAGTGTTGAGATTTTAACTAGTAGTGAAGTTAACCCTTCAGACTTTCAGATTTGGGCGAAACTTTGGTCAAGATCTGTTTTGGGGTTGCGTAGTTTAAAGGCGACTATCGGTTTTTAGGTTTTGGATGTCCTCAGCTTATGGGCAGGCTGGAACTTTGGATTTTACTGTAATTAATGAAAGGAATAAACCCTGGTCTTTGGAAAGCTCATGGTTTCGCTTATTTACTGTTTCCTATAGAATGTCGTTCCTCTTCTAGTTTTTGAATGAAGCTAGAATATTTAAAGTCTAACCTGGCTTCTTTAGTTTTAACATTGATGGTTTTATGAAAAGTTGGTTTTCTGGAAGAATGTATTCGTCGTTTTTAGAGAGAATATTAGTTCTATATTTTGGCCTTCTGGTTTAAAGTAAATGGGGTTTTCTTGACATAAATATGTCGTTTAAAGAAAAAATTGATTGGCAAAGCTGGAGTTACTTGGAACCTGTGTTGATTTTAAACGCCTCTGTTTGTATCTTTTGTTTTCTGGTTTCAAAAGCACAAGGTTTAGATAGACAACGTTTTTAGATCGTAACTCTATCTGGAATGATTCTCAAATTAAATAAAATGTTTATTGTCTTAATTTGTACTTCCTTGATTTAATTGAAGAGCAGATGGCTCAGTAATTTTATAGTTAAGCATTCCTTTTGGTTAAGAGAGCGAAATCTTTGCCATTGCATGTGTTTTGGTTTTGGGTAGCCTCTGCCTGGATTATGAAATGAAATCCTGTAGATTTCGTGAGGGCATAGAATGCCTCTGTAATTTATTTGATTTTTAAATGGATGTTAAGATTTAATAAAATATTAATTTATGGCGATCCCTAACTCTGTTTTCTTGTTTCCTTTCATGCTTTGTTCAAGATTTCTGGGTTTCGAGACTAGCTCCATGCAGTAGCGTGTGGTTATATTTTAGTTTTTTTAGGACAAATGAAATGTATGTCAAGATGATGGTTTCAATGATTGATTTTATTCGATGGATACTTTCGGCACTGGTCTGAGTCTTAGTTTTAAATAATAAAATTTGATGTTGAGGTTTTTTAAAGCGATTTGACAAAGGTTTCGTGGATCTTTGGAGATCTCTGTTTGCAATTATTTACTAAATAATTAAATATTTAAATGTCTACATTCTTTAGAATTTAAGCCCTAAACTTCTAAATTGAAAGAATTAAATTACAGTATGAAAGATTACTTGAACAAATGCGATTCAGTGCAAAAGTAAAATGCAACATAAAATAATTCTGTAAATTCTAGGGAAGTTTTAATGGTGGACTTGTTTATGTGGAGATCTAGCACAAGCTAGCGCTTCTATCTCTGCTAGATCTTTAGACTCAGTTGTAAGATAGGGTTTAAATTTCTAAATAACTCTTTAAGCAAAAATAGGAAAAGAATTAAGCTATTTTAACGTTTAATCTAGGGATCCCATGCCATTTAGCCCTTGCTCCCTAATGCATAAATATAATCAGATCTAGAGTAGAAAATAAGATGTATAGATTTCTCAGAATTAAATCCTAATTCATTCAGCTTATAATAAAATATTCTTTCATACCTGAATCCTGTAGCTTAACTTTCCTTTGAAGAACCTGCACACTCAAACACTAGTTAATGGAATACAAATTCTTTTTAGCTGACCTGTAACTATGATATGAATAACTTTGGAACTACCACGTTCCTCCCAACCATGACCCAGAACCGTTCCTGGTTCTAATATACATCCCCCCAAGCTGGTTCCAACATGCAAAAAGGGTTTAGAGATCCTAGGGTAGATAGCTGGTGTAAAACAGTCTTGGAAATTGTACTTCTCCAGAATTCTGAGACAAACTCTCTCTTTCTAGCATAGAGAATGATAATCAGGAAAGATGCCCTTCCAGTTGCAATTGTATCCTCACATTGTTTCTCAAGCACAACTATCCTTCGTGCATTAGTGGCATTCAGAGTTTGTGCATCACGTAGTTGATCTTGGAAAGAGGAATTCTTGATCTGCAAATTTTCAGACCTGTCTTCAAATATCTTCCTAATGTCAGAACCATAAATTTCATGCTCCTCATTGGTTCTGGCCAATTTCTCTTCAAGTAATTTCTTCACTTCTTCCCTCTTCAAATCAATCTCGCTGTTCAGTGATGTGACTGAATCATAATTTGCACCTGCAAATGCACCCATGTGTAATGTCCCTTTTTTTAATTTTAAGAAAATGCCCAATTTTCCACTTTTTCCCCAATTTCGACCTTTGACTAGTTTTGATGCCTAGGTCCAATTTTGGTCCAAATGGTCGCAAATCTTCAAGGAAGGTGTATTAATGATATTAGGACTTAAATATGATGTTCAGGGATGATATATGGCCACCAAAATACCTCTGCATACTCTCTTAATATTTTGGTTCAAGTATACAATTTTACTAGTAATTTGGGGTTCAAATCCCCCTGGGGTAAGTACTGAAAAGAGCTTCCCAAATGCCTCCAAACCCACTCAAATTTCTTAATAGAGGTAGGGGATGTTTCATGGATTTTATTAAGGTCCAAAATGCATCATTCATTAGTTATAAGGTCTGTTCCAACCCTCTCCCAAACAAAAAAAAAAACCACTAATTCGACCCTTGGGGAAATGGCACCAAATCTTCTTCAAATGAAAATAAACTGAGTATAATGGATTCAAATGCTCAAGTACTGAATATGAAAATTGTAATACAAATTAATAGAAGTCCATTCATCACAAATATATCAAAGAAACATTCCTTTATTCAAAATCATCATCATTATAATGGCATACATCAATGTAGTGGGGAAATGGACATTGTTTACTCATTAATCTTCATTTTTACACACAAACACATGGCATTTAGACCTGAGAATTCCTGAAGGTGAAGAAAAGAGTATATAATTCTATCACAATCAGAAATACATCAATAGAATCTCTCCCAATAATCACAATAGCTCACCAAAAACGTCCTCCCTCAAGGAGCATGAATATGCCTTCAAAACTTGAGATGGTTGAGAGATGGTGCTGCACTAAAAAAAAGCACGAGCTTCCCTGTAGCTGGTACGTGCAAATAAAAATCCATTAAATATCCATGAAAGACCTGAGTGGCCTCTCCAAATACCAACTTGGATGGGAATCTTTCACCCTTGAAATTGGCTAAGGCAAGAAACTAGTCATCCACTAGCTCTCTCTTCACAAATGCAATTTTTCTCAAATCATCAAAAGAAATTCTCATACTTGATTTCTAAATTTTATAACAAACATTATCCTTCTAAGGGTAGAAATCCTCTCAATATATTCAAGATATTTCCACTTAGGAAATATTCCACATTTTCCATTTGTCTCCTAGTTCCAACCTTCCATCTTCTCCCAAATTCGAATTTGAGTCTCTTTGGATTCTTCCACTCCCATGAGCACCTTCCTTGAGCCTATTTTTGGGGCTGAAATGTCATAATGGTCAGATGTCAGAGGTCAGGTCTGCAATTTGTCATATTTGTCATAGATTCTCCATCATTGGTGTCATAGGGGCTAGGGAATCTAGCCCAAGTGTCCACAAACTTCCAATTTGACTCTTTATCTTCCATGGAGGTTACCAATCCATCCGAATTCGACCTAAGATGCTCAATGCCATGTGTTATGACTTACCAACTCACCCAAGAGTGTTCACCTTCCCATGAATTTGAATTGGCAAGAGAGAGATGCCATGTGTCATTGAAAAATCAAGCTAGTGTGGGTCCCACACCCTCCATATGTCTCCAAAACCACTTGCCACCTAGAATTTCTCTTGAATTTATTTATTCACCATATTTATTAAATACTTGAACCCTTCTAATGTCTAAACAACATTTATTAGCTTCCTTATTACAATTCCACATGTGCCCATCCAACCTAGGAAACTAGTAGGATTGATGGGATTGTCTTACTATGCAATTATTTGAATGGGGACATTACACCATGGATGTTGCAGCATCCAATTATTCTTGTTGGATATTGTCAGACTGCTTAGCCCAACTTACTTGATTAGGAATAGGTGCCTCTAATAAGTCCAATCCTCCTTGATCCCTGCATCTTTTCTTGCCTTTTCTCATCACTGCTTTAGATGCCTTACTGTAAAAATAATCCCCAAGAGGGACTAGAATATCTTCTTAAAACTCAACTACCATTTCAGTAAATTATGGAGTCACATTTACTGTTGAAACCAATGAGGATGTCTGAGTAGTTGTGGAACTAGGTAAGGACATAGTGATTTGAGGGGAATCCAGGGAGGAAGAGACATTTTGAACAATGGCTGGTATAAAAGATGGTGAAGGGATTGAAGTGACGGCTTCAGAAAGTGGAATTTGAATGTCATCAGTTGGTGATGAAGAAGAAGGAGCTAGGGTTTTCTCATCAATAGCTGATGGTGGTAATATGAATGAAGATGATTGCATAGGGACAGTCGAAGACTGGGTCTCTGCAATTGTAGATGGAAAAATAGGCAGTGAGACTGAACTAGTTGGAAATGTGGTAGTATTGGAAGTTATTGTATGGAACAACTGGGAAATAGAAGGTAGTATTGTTGATCCAGGCAATAAAGTTGAAAGAACTTGAATAAATGACAATAAAAGTGTCGAGGTTGTGATAACTGCATCAGAAGTGGTTCCAGGAATCTGTTGATCTGTAACAGAATCCTCCATTTCTATAGCATTCAATAAATCTGTGATTGTTTGTGAAGTTTCAGTTGTTTCCTCAATCACAAGCATAGAAGGAGGTGCCTCTTCTACAACATCACTGTCAATAATGTCCGAAGTAGGGATTTGAGATGCATAAAACTGAGTTTTATACCTTTTAGCTAGTTTAGTCACAACTACCACTTGATCATCATCAAACTTTGTAACCACAGGGGGAACCTGAGTATCAACAGTAGGCTTAGTAGCTGTAGCTACTTAAGTATCCAACATTGAAGTTAACTTTGTTAATTCTTGCTTTGATTGTAGGGATGCTTGCATTAGTATCTTCACCTGTTCAACAGTCTTTATTTCTGGAGCATCTTCCATGAGGCTTTTGCCTTTGTCATCAGCACTATAGGTAAGCATTAAAGGACCAACTATTTTATGAGCTTCCCTCTCTTCTCTTTCTTTTCTTACCTTCTCAATAAGCTTCATTTCCATTGCTTGATAGCTTAAAACCTTAGCTTTAAGATCCTGTTGATATAGCATGATGTGGTTATGTTCATCTTTGTTCTTATCCCTAGCTAAAACTTCAGGAAAAGTATTTACTCCTTGATATATGGAATCATCAGGAAGGTCTTCATGTTCATAACCACCCTTTACATGGTTTTGCTTGAAATGGGCATCAAGAAATTTCTTGGGATCATGTATTCTTTTAGCTTCATAGCCCAATTTCAGAGAGGTCACTTTGTCACCCAACACTGTTCCCAGGTTGAAGTTGGGATATTGTATGGTCCAAGATTCAAGGGGAACTTAGTCCAACCTTTCCTTTTGGGGCCAGTGAGTTTTAAGTACACACCATCTGTACAAGTCTGATAAGAGACTTCTTCAATGACCAGCCTATCAGGTACGATCCTGGGTAGCAGGTGAGAAGAGCCACTTCACCAAACCCTGATATATGAAAAGGACTCCCCCACGTACTAGTCACCAATCGTGGTAATAAAATTTATGGCATCAACTGAGAAGGTAGGAGCCTGTTCTTTGAATATTTTAAAATAAATTCTCCCAAAGAAGTGTTCACAAATGTCATATAGCAAAGGTATGTAATTATTCTCCCATAATACAGAATGATAGATATGGACAGGAGTGTCTAATGGAGTCCAAAGCCATCCCATATTGGGATATTGGAATTCTGTACAAAATACATCAATGACATAAGTCGAAAAGAAGAAATGTGGCTTCCTCAGAGCCAATGCCTTTTGATAAGCCTAAATGGTTGTTTTGAGTTTGAAAGAGAGGATGGACACCCAGGGGAAAGACTCACCAGTTGTTAAGACATGATGGGAAACAGGAGCCCACTCAACTTTAAATACTGAACAGTTCGAGAGACCATAAAGTCTGCACAGCATGGCTCCCAATAAAGAATAAGGTTCCCTAAACCAACAAACCAAATACAAGTAATAATCCCTAGGAACAAAACTGCTGGGTTTATGCATCCATGACTTGAGCATTTTGTTAGAATTAATCCTAGTTTTAGAAGTCTCTACGAATTCGGCACTAAGGGGTTGGACGGTTGGTTTAAGGGCATAGGCCCTAATGAAAACCTCTGGGAGGAAGGTGGCTAATTGGGAACCCGCACTGTCATTGAACGACCAGTCCTTGGGGTTAGCGTGGTCCACAATCCATTTAACAGCATCAGTGTAAGGAAGGATAGGGGGTCAGGTAGCAATGGCATGAAGCTGGGAATCCCTAGCAATGGCACTTTTCTATAGATTGTCCCAAGAATGAAAAGGGTTCCAACAACAACAACAAGAAGGGAAACAAGAAGAGAAACAAGAAGAGATATCATGCTCATGCTGCTGAGGATGATGAACCTCCCAAGAAGAAGGCTAGAGCAGAAAGTGATGATGATGACTCATCAAGCGAAGAAGAGTATGTTCTAATATTTGCTCTCATAGGTACTATTTCTCATGGTTGTAATGATTGGTTAATTGACAGTGGGACTTCTAAACACATGACTGGGTCTAAAGAATATTTTGTAAATTTATTCGAACATGAATCACCCCATAAGGTGAAACTTGGGGATGATTATCAATACCCTATCAAAGGAAGTGGGGAAGCCTCCTACAACCTAGACTCTGGAAAGTATTTGAAGATGAAATATGTGTTATTTGTACCTGGGCTCAAGAAGAACCTACTCTCCATCTCTTCATTAGATGCAAAGGGCATGAGGGTTGCATTTGTAGATGGCCAAGTCCTAATGTGGCCAAAAGGTAAAACTATTGATGATGCAATGGTGATTGGAGAGCAAGAGGTATGATTGTATAAATTGAAGGGACAACCTGAACATGCCATGGTACATTAATCCATGGAGCCAAGTGAACTTTGGCATAGAAGGCTTGCTCATGTGCACTATATAGAACTACCAATTGCAAGCAAAGCGGTAGAGGGTCTTCCTGAAATCAAGACCAAACATGAAGGTATTTGCAAAGGATGTGCGAAAGGAAAAAACATAAAGAAGACATTTCCAAGCAGTGAAAGCAAGGCAAAAGGAAGCTTGGAAATCATCCACTTTGATGTATGCGGTCTGATGTGATCCAACTCTATGAGTGGGTATGTTTACTATGTCTCTTTCATTGATGATTTCTCCAGGAAGACTTGGGTCTACCTCTTGAAAAACAAAGATGAAGTATTTGATAAGTTCAAGGAATTCAACACCTTGATGAAAAATCAAACTGACAAGAAGATCAAGACATTCAGATCCGACAATGGTGGAGAATTCACTTCAAGTGATTTCAAGAAACTATGCAGTGATTCAGGGATTAAGAGGGAGTTGAATGCTCCCTACAATCCACAACAGAATGGAGTTGCAGAAAGGAAGAATAGATCAATCATGGAGGCAGCATGGGCAATGCTGCATGACCAGGATCTGCCTATGCATCTATGGGCAAAAGCAGCTAGGACAACTATATATGTGAAGAACATAACACCACACAAGATATTGGACAACAAGACACCAGAAGAGGACTTCTCTAGTAAGAAGCCTGAAGTCAGTCATCTCAGAATATTTGGTTGTCCAGTATACACTCATGTCCCAAAGGAAAAGAGGACTAAGCTAGATCCTTTAGCAAAGAAGGGTATCTTTGTGGGTTACAGTGAAAGCTCAAAGGCTTATAGAATATACTTTCCAGGGTTCAAGAAGATTGATGTCAGCAGGGATGTAACATTTGATGAAAACTTAGCATTCATCAAATCAAGGACGACAACTTTTGAAGATCACGAAGAACCAAAGGAAACTAGATTTCAAGACACTACTATAAATGAAGCAATTCCAGATGTTGATCGTGAAATTGAAGATCCGCAAGAACCTATAGATCCACCTCGTGAGAAGGACTCCCACAAGAGGAAACCTGCATGGGATAGAGATCTCATTCAAGATGCAGAAAGGTATGACATTCTAGAAGAAGAACACAGAGCAAAGAAGAGAACTAGATCACATACCAGCTATGTTGCTTTACTCTGTGATATCATGAACAAAGAACCTTCCAGTTATGAAGAGGCAGCGGAAAAGAAAGAATGGAAGAATTCCAAGGTCGAGGAATACTAGTCAATAATGAAAAATGATGTTTGGGATGTAGTCCCAAGACCTGAAGGGAAGTCTATTGTGACTTCCAAATGGATCTACAAGATCAAGCATGCTGCAGATGGAAGCATAGAGAAATACAAAGCGATATTTGTAGCTTGTGGCTTCTCCTAGAAAGAAGGAATCGACTATGAAGAAAATTTTGCTCTTGTAGCTAGGTACACTTCCATCAGATTAGTACTTGCTCTGGCTACAGTGATGAAATGGAAGATACACCAGATGGATGTCAAGATTGCTTTCTTGAATGGTGTAGTCAAGGAGGAAGTGTATGTGGAGCAGCCACTTGGTTTTGAGACACATGACAGGAAGTCATATGTGTGTAGATTGAAGAAGGCCTTGTATGGATTGAAGAAAGCTCCTAGGACTTGGTATGGTAGGATGGATATTTTTCTATCCAGTTTGGGCTTTACCAAGAGTAAAGAGGATTCCAAACTTTACTACAAGGTTGCGGAAGGCAATCCTGTGATACTACTGCTGTACGTGGATGACCTATTTGTTACAGGTAATGATAGTTTGATTGCTGATACCAAGAGGAAGCTTGCTGGTGAGTTCGAGATGAAGGACTTGGGGATGATGCACTATTTTCTAGGCATGGAGGTGTGGCAGAGTGCAGATGGTATCTTCCTTGGACAAGGGAAGTATGCAGTAGAGATCCTGAAGAGGTTCGGGATGATGGAATGCAAGGCCATGGCCACACCTATGGCATCAAACCTGAAGCTTCTGTGTGATGCTTCATCTGATCCGATTGATGTCATGGTGTATCGTCAGATGATTGGGTCCTTGATGTACCTAATGAACACAAGACCAGATATTTACTTTTCGGTGAACACATTGAGACAGTTCCTAACAGATCCAAGGAGTGTTCACCTGGTTGCTGTAAAGCATAATCTGAGGTACCTGAAGGGTACAATTGATTATGGGCTCAAGTATGATGTGAATCAAAAGTTTAACTTGCAGGGTTATGTTGATTCAAATTGGGTAGGCAATGCTGCAGATAGGAAGAGCACATCTGGGTGCTGCTTCAGTATGGGATCAGGTGTGATCTCCTGGTTTAGCAAGAAGTAGTCCTACGTAGCACTGAGTACAACCAAGGCATAGTATGTTGCAGCATGTTCAGCTAGTTGTGAGGCAGTATGGATTCGAAAGCTACTATCTGAGTAATTTGATCTCCCGTTGGAGGCTACTGGTATCTTTTGTGACAACCAGAGCTGTGTGAAGCTGTTTGAGAACCTGGTGTTCCACGACAGGTCGAAACACATTGAGATCAAATATCACTATATCAGGGATATGGTGCAAAGAGGAGCAGTGAAGCTCCTATATGTTGCGACGGATGAGCAGGTTGCAGATGTGTTGACGAAACCACTAGCCAGAGTGAAGTTTGAGTACTTCAGAGAGAGGCTTGGTGTTCTTCATATTGATGACACTTCGAGGAAGAAGTGATGGACACATTTGTAGGATCCATTCCGAGCATGGTGAGAGGAGGATCCTTCCATGGTTGTGGTTATAAGAGCTGGATGATGAGCATCAGGATGATGCTCCAGTTGCTTCTCTGTATGTGTATATATACATCATGTTGGATGCTTGATATGATCGGTTGGATCATTTATATGTATATGTATGTACGCATCATGTTGGATGTTGGATATGATCAGTTGGATAATTTATATGTATATGTATGTACTCATCATGTTAGATGCTGGATATGATCAGTTGGATCACTTATATGTATATGTAAGTATGCATCATGTTGGATGCTAGATATGATCAGTTGGATCATGTGTATGTATCTGTAGATGTATCGGGTAGATACATTGTATGATCAGGTAGATCATGTATGTTGATATGTATCAGGTATGATCAGGTGGATCATATATTTGTATATGTATCAGGTGGATACATTGTATGATCAGGTAGATCATGTATGATGATATGTATCAGGCATATACTATGTATGCATCAGGTGGATGCATTGTATGATCAGGATGATCATGGATGATGAGCTTCAAGATGTTGCTCCAGATGACACGCAGCAGGATGATGCAGTGTTGATGATCAGGATGATCATGTGTACATCAAGATGATGTATGGTGAGTATCAGGTTGATTTTCTGTGGCCGTGGACAGGTTGTGCAGATGAGCATGTAAGTAGACCTGGGAGATCTGGACAGGATGAAAAAGGCCTCAGATGCTCTTTCGAGGAATTGCTTTAGGAGGACATGTAAGTATACTTGGGAGATCTGGACAGAATGAAAAAGGCCTCAAATGCTCTTTTGAGGCATTTCCATGACCACATGTAATCATACCTGGAGATCTGGACAGGATGAAAAAGGCCTCAGATGCGCTTTAGGGTTCTTGCTTGGCAAGACACCCTTTTAAGGTTTTGTGGTAGGAGTCACATGTAATCGGACCTAAAGATCTGGATAGGATGAAAAAGGCCTCAGATGCTCTTTAGGGTTCTTGCTTGGCAAGACACCCTTTTAAGGTTTTGTGACTGTCACATGTAAAAGATCCTAGGAGATCCTATAGGTCGGAGTTGTGTACCTGTAACAGCCTAGGATTCTCTTTCGAGGTTTTGTGATGCACGTAATAAGTCCTGAGGATTCCACAGTATGGCCAGTGATGATGAAGACCTGCAGGTGGTGGGCCTACACCCAATATAAAAAAGTACTGGCTCTGTAGAACTTCCTATGATGAGTAGATTCAGAGATTGACTGAGATAGCAGCAGTAGTGACGATGACGATGATTAGTGATGATGACGATGATTCGTTGATGATGATCCAAAGAAGAAGACTTGTGCTAGCAGATCTATGTCGAGAAATACTTTCCTATTTAAGAGGGAGTGTTTGTGTATATGTAACTTCGGAATGTATTTCATCTATGTATTTCATCTACATATATTCTACTCCTATAGAGATGTGTTATTCCTCTATAAGGAAGTGTCGTCATTTGTATTGACAAGTGTCACAAGTGTCGTAACTTGCCGATGGGTTATTAGACCACCATGTGTGGGGTATGCCCTGATTAAGTTAACCATGGGTTATTGTACTAAGCTAGACAAGCCGGCCCCATAAGTTTATTGGGCAGTTAGGACAAGTATAAATAGAGATCTCCCGATCTCTATTTTGATCACTTCATTACTCACTTATCCATCACTTGAAAGTGGCGCACATGTGAGGAGGAGGATCAGCTACTAGGAGGATACTATCTCTGTGTACTTGGGTTGTACTTTGGTTGTATCATTTCTCTATCTATCTTTGAGGAATTTGTGGGGTTTTTCACCTTAGGGTTTTCCCCATAGAAACTCTGTGTGTCTATTGTCTCTTATGTTTGCATATTGTGATGATTGATATGCTTGCTCTGATTGATATGCATTGATATACTATACATGTTATTCTCTCAGTAAAGATCCTAGAGTATATTGAATTAATGCTCAAAAATTAACAAAATACATCTAGTACATGTGTTGCATGAGCAGGACTCAAGTCGACCCAGTCATAGTCATTCAAGGTAAAAGCCAAAGGATTGGTTGGACAAATGTTTGGGAGTGCACAAGCAAGCCAAAGAGTTGATTGGGACAAAGGTAAGAGTGTGAGGGAAAGCCAAAGTGTTAATTGGACAACTATTTGATAGTGATAGAAAATCAAAGAGTTGATTGGACAAATTCTGGGAGTGTGCAAGAAGCATGGAACATGAAATTGTTAAATAGTTATGCAAATATCGAAAGCATGCAAGACTTACCAATTGGAAGAAGATTTCAGTTGTTGAAGCACACAAAAGTACCAAGAAGGGTCTTTTGGTTGAATATATCATATGGAAATATTCCATAGGCAATGATACATCAAGGGTGAAAGACGACACCCCAAGGGTAAAAGTCCCACTAAGCCAAAGACCATATATGTGCAAGTTCCACAAACAAATGGTACATCAAGGGATCAAGACTATATTGCAAAGGTGAAAGTTCCACTAAATAAAAAACCAGGTATGCAAAAGAATTACAAGATATGGCACCTCAACAGTGCATAGCATGACATGTGGCTGAATCATGAATCGTGAAGCAATGAAGAAGGAAATCCACAACCAACTTGTCAACATACAATCTGTTCAGGACAAGTATAATTAAGAAGCAAGTTGGAGACTTGATGTAAGCTTGATAGAAAGGATGAAGAGATTGTAAGTGGAAATATGGAAGATACCGATTTACATTTTTCAGGGCATCAAGGGATCATGGAACTAGAACATCATAATCTAGCAGAGAGACGATTGCGCACAAGTAGAGGAATATAATAGTTGATGTTGTGTAGAATGATGTTGTAGATCTGTGACATTTGAAAAAATATATAAAGGAGGAAATACATAATATGTGTAAGTGCATGAGCACTGAATAACAGTATTGCAGACAACATGAAAATAGTCATGGACAATCTAAGACAGAAGCGTAGAGGCATATTTGAAGTATATATTGTGATGCACAATGCAAATAATTGTCACTTACAGACAAAGACTGAGTTTATGTGTGCAAACTAAGGAAGAACATCAGATGCACAAATATAGAGTTGCAACACAGTGAAGGATGCACGCCATGATGAGTATGATCTTAGACAAGTCCATTAAACAGAAAGCACGAATCATAGTATGCACATACCGCCAAAAATTGTCTACAGGTTGTTGCACCTAAATAGAACCGACACATCTAAGAAGGTGTGTTATTCCATCTGATACTAGTGTGCAAAGTAAGAACATGAAGTTATCAATTGATGCGTAGTATCAGTTGAGAGAGAAAATGCAAAGTTTCATAATGGAATATTGAAACTTGGCATAGACTGCAGAAGTTGATGAAGTGCAATGTCAGTTGAAGTGAAGTGTTGAGGTTGAAGTATAGTAATGTATGCAGCACAATGACAGTAATACTACAACATACATAAGGTGTGCACAACATAAAGACCAAAATTATATCAAAAATGTGTTTGGATCATAAGTTTAGTAGAGTAACATCTTATTCTTGTGTATTTGGGTAGCAGGACAGGGCAAGGAGAAAGGGTTCATAGTCTCCTTCCATTTGGTTTTGGAGAACTCAGGGAGTTGCGGCTTTCTTTAGGTCGATTCCCATAAAACCAGGGCATCGATGCCTCCTTCCAGTTGGTTCTATAGAACATAGGAATTTGGTGCTTCCACGAATGTAATCTTTTCATTATAAAAGATTACATTCCATGGTTTTCTACCACGTAAAAATTCTTTGTGTTATGTGTTATGCTTTTTGGTGCATATGTGGATGAATGTTTTATTTATGATGGATAAATAATTAAAGTTCATATATATCAACTAAGAAGTTAAAAACTATTTATAACTTCACTTATACTAATTCACCCCACCCTCTCAGTATTAAATAGATTCCAACAGTGAATGTAATAAGGAATAATTTCTCCCTCTGATATACATAAACAAGTCAGTGTGTTACTAACAGAAGTAACCTGCATGATGTACAATATATGATATTAGAAGTGACAATTTTAAATACAATTAGGTAGATTAGTTAATGTAGGAAACTTCCTGATCTAGTTCATAATTGCATATATGTATGAAGTCTGTTTTCAGTAGAAGTAGTAGAGATTTTTTTGTGTTAATGAAGAAGAGATAGAAAGCTCCTATTATCCAATATCAATTAGTTGTAGCTGTGTGAATTCTGGGTTTGATTTCAGTTCCTATTATGTGTCTGAGATCCCCTGCCTGTCCAATAGATTCGTATCAGAGCATGTTGTTGGTGATAAAGAAGTTCTCCATCAGTCGAAGCGACTTGTAGGATTCAGAAGAGACCCACAAAAGTATCTCCCCACATGTAGAAGGGAATATTGGAGCTGTAAGATACCTGAGAAAACGAATGGAGGAAGAATCCAACCCAAGGTCCCTCCAGAAGACTATATACATTGTTGTGCAGCCACTGTTACCATTGCTTCTATTCTATAGGAGATGAGAAGCTCGTTAAAGAACTAAAAGTGTCATCGGTGCATGCAAAGGAGTGAATAAGGTATGCATAAAACCCCATAATAGGAGAAATAATCAAAATATAATTTTAATGGTTCAGATTTACTGTGGAGATCAATAGCTAAAATCCACAATAGCCACTTGAGGAGGTGATATCATCCAAGGATGTCATGTCCCCAAATTTTGCAATGGGTCACAATGGCCTAAACCACTTGGCCATACTCATGATAGTTTGTCAAATTGATGCCAAGGGTCAAATAATTGCCAAGAATGATGTCCAAGTTAGTAATAATGTAAAATTAGATCCAAAGGGACAAGGTGGTTCACATTAAGAGAAAAAATTCCAATTCAAATTTTGTAATATTCCCATCCAAATGAACTATCATGGAGGAAAATTACTAGTTCCCTAGGTTGGGGGCGGAAGCATTAAAAGTTGGAGTAAAGGAGCTACAAGACCCAAAATGAGCTTAGACTTACAAATTCACATTAAATGGTTCAATTAAATAATAATACAAATAAAATAAGGTTGCATTGGATCATGAGGGCACATAAGAGGTTGTGGGACCCACATGTGGCAAGATTCCCCACTACGCTTGTCACGACTCTCTCACCAATTCGAGTTCAAGATGAAGGGTAACATACTTAGGGGAGTTTAAGAGGTATTATTCATGGCATGAGTCAAGTAAGGTTGAATTGGAGTGGAAGAATAACTCCCATGGAAGAGGAAGAGGCATCTTAGAAGAATTGTGACACTTGGAGCTAGATTCCCTAACTCCTATGAAAACAACGATGAAGATTCTATGAAACCTATGACAAAGTTCAGAACTGATTGATGACATGTGACATATATGACATGTCAGGGCTAAAACTATCCTCCAAGAGGGTGCACAAGGGAGTTATGGAATCCAATAAGCTTCCCCATTCGAATTTAGGGAAGATGGAGACTAGGAATTGTTGGACAAGTGGCACACATTGGAATCTCTTCCCAACTTGAGTTGGCATGAAGATTTTGGAAGGAATTTGAACCATGGAGTACTTGAGAAGTTTATAAAAGACAAGAACAAATAAGTAAATGGTATTTTTATCATTTCTCATTTTGCAAATTGGAGAGAATAGCTTGTCCATGCTAGTGGAGTGTTTACTCTACTTGCCTTAGTACCAATTCTGAGGGTGAAATATGCCCATCCTAATTGGAAATTGGAGAGGCCACTAAGACCTTTCATTTGGATGTACAATGGATTCATTTTTTTCCAGGTTGAATCTACAGGGATGCTTGTGATATTATCTTCTTCAACTTGCTCCCACATCTCTTCCAATTTTCTCTCTATATTCTTGCTCTTGGAGGAAGGCCGCACATGGTGAGATATTGATCTCTTTGGGAGAGTAAAAGATACCCAATTTATTTATAATATTATATATTCACTCCGTATTTATTCTCATAATATCCTCAGGTCGAAATACCAAGTGAAACTATGTAAAATACCAAACAAATCATAAATGGCGCCATTTTTCCTTTATCTTGTTGTGAGAGCTTGAAGTTGCTTTATTTCGATTTGTATTAGTCAATATCTGTGATTTTTTTAATGTATGGATCGCCATTAATGTATTGAAAAAGTTTCATACACATTGTATAAGTATTTGGAACATAAATCTTGAAATTCATAACAAGTGGAGTTTCCTAGCTTTTCCCCCTATGTGAAGACATGCCTACAAACCTCTGATTTATGGTATTTGAAGCAGACTTAGGGAACTGAATAACAATGAATTTGGGTGGAAATTTAATTCCTATAACTATTCCATGTCTCTTTTCTTAAATTTTGGAGGTTTGTGCTGCATTTTGGAATCCATTTATGTCATCTACCCTTGGGGGTTTGAACCTCGAAATTAATAGTAATATTTCCCTATGTTCTCCTGAACTTAAATGAATGTTTCAGAATTATTTTGAGAGTTTCCAAGAATACATAAGATTAATTTTTATGTACCAATACCTTTCAAAAACTCTCAGTTCCAATTTTAAATCCTTAGGAGTCTTTTGGAGCCATCTACCCTTGGGGGTTTCAACATCGATTTTCCTAGTAATTCTGCCTTTCATTCTCTAATTGTAAATGAAAGTTGCTGAAGTATTTAGAAAGTTTCCAAGCATATAATAGATGATTTAGTGTGTCCAAATACACCTCAATCCAATCCATATATCATTCGAAAATATTTGGGATCATTTGGGACAATTTGGGGCTTCACTAATCCAAGTTTCGAAAATTGGCCAAATTGGGAAAAATTTCAAATTGGGGACATTACAGTGGTATTAGAGCATGGTCCTTGCACCTGTGCATTAATATCATACATTGAATAATAACTTTAATCCATGTATTACTATTATGATGAATCCTATGAGTACAATTCTTATGAGCAATATGAATATGATTTTGAGCAATATGAAGCAGAATGTGATTGGTTTGATGAAGAGGTTCCATCATGCAAAACTTATTACAATTTCATAAGGAATGAGGGTTATTCTTATGACCTTGAATCTGATGAATATGAGTCTATCACACAACCAAAGGATAATTCCATGAATGAATTACAAAGATTGAGAGCAACATGTAAAACCTTGCCCCAACAATATCAGGCATATATTGATCTGTATAAGGGAGGTACACAAAAGGCCATTCCTTTTCAATACTTTTCTGATTGGGTGTTTGAAAATATTCCCAAAAATGAAGATATGGAATTAGTGAAGAAAGGTCTATACCCTTCTTGTAAAATACCTTGGAGAGCAAATCACATATGTTTGAGTAAAAAGGACGAGACCCATGAGCCACCTAGTTCTGAAATAGGTGACGTAGAAGAAGCAGTACATGAAGAGGATAGAAAGTCAGTCCCAAGTGAATCTGAAAAATATGAAGAGACATAACATGAGCATGAAGAAGACTCTATTGAAAATATTGAATATCATTTCGAGACACATTCTACCTTGGACATGAATCAAAGAGCATCTGCTGATGAATGCTTGAACTATGAAGGAGTACCTACTGATGGGTGCTCACACCTCTATATTGGTGACATAGAGATCACTATTGAAAGTGTTGCTGCAAGCCAAAGTTCCATTAAGCATGAAAATGAAGGCCTTGTAACAGTTGAAGAAGAAATAAGATCAACTTCCCCATCACCACTTGAGCTTCATGAATTTGTTCCAAGTAAGAAGGAAGAAGATGAGGAATTTCATTTGCAAGAGTCTCATTTTCTTGAAGGGTAATTAAATATGAATGAAAAGAAGATACATGAGACCATTATCATACTCCATGACACTAAAGCATTGGTGTCAAATTCTTATTGGATAGTTTCTTCATAGAAGGATTCATCCTTCGTTGAAGACATGGAGAAGATTCAAAGAGCAATGTGCAACATCGATGGTAATTTAATGTCCTTTCTTTTTGATAGAAACAATTTTGTTGAGATTAATGGATGGTTACATGGAGCATACTTGAATAATAATGAATATATTCATAAGCTCAAAATGAAAAATGAGCAACTTCTTGATAGGTTGCAAGATACTTTTTCTTCCTCCTATGTTTCAGATTGCTAAGTGGTAGATTGCTTGGAGGATTCTCATGACATGATGGATCATGAGAAACATGGAAAATTGAAGGTGCTTGATGTGTTTGAAAATGATATTGATGAGAACCAATAACTTTTTGTGGTGGAAGAGGAATTTGGGTTGCCTCTTGGAAATAGTTACACAATCTTTGAAGAAGTGTATGATTCCACTACCTTGGAACCAACCTATGAGGAAAGTTTTGCACTTTTGAGGGAGGTGCATGATCCTACACTTATGGAGCCTTCACATGATGACACTCTTTCATTTTTTGATCATTTGGGTGAGTTGGTTCATTCTCCTACATCCTACACTTCCATATTTTGCAGCATTCATCCTAATGAAAGATTAGGGTGACCTTTGGCTCTCCATCTGCCCAAGTAACGCCTCGATGTGTCCTTTCACCTACCTTTGAGAGGACTATATATTGAGCACATATGGCTTATGGATGGGAGGAAGAAGAGAATAGCAAGAGAACTCTACTGGATTTTTTCCCTATCTTGAGTCTGCACTCATTGATCCTTGTAGTTGTGAACCATCTATGTTCACCTTCCAAACTCCTATCTAGTTTGAGTTTTCCATTCATGGAGGATTGAAGTGGTGGAGGCACAAGTGGATTGATCTAGATCTTGGTTCAGATTGGTTGCCGACAAGAGGTTGTATCACTTTATACTTCTTCTTGTTCATTAATAGAAATACTCATATTCTCATCCATTCATGGTGTGAATGTCATTTATTATACATTGGGTTACGTTTGCTTATGATATTATGGACCATTGTTATTGATAATGTTAATGCCATTTATATATTATATGTTCTTGTTGGATATTAGCTGTCAAGACTAATTTGCAGATTTCAAGTGCATGGATTGAAAGCTCCAACGGGGATCTAGATCAAACGTTTGGATCGAGGTTGGTTACATTTATCCATTATCTTAACATTGTCATTTATAATAGCATTGTTTTGAGAATTGAGCTGATTTCTAGTAGTCATCTGTCTATTGTCGTATTCCCAAGCCATAGTGAGTTTTCTCCAATACAGAAATGGCAACTCCACTGGGGAAAACATCCATGTTTGGGAAATTTTTCGAGCATTAGTCCTTAATTAGAGTTGCTGTTTGTCAAAGCTCTGTGTCACTGATTGTCCGTTAAGATACACCATAGAAAAATTGCTTTTTCTGAGCCTCTGGACTCTTTATTTGCCCATTTTCCTTTCCTCACCCGTGGGCTAGCTTAGTTCTACCCATGTCTACCCGCCTCTGTTTACTCTACTGCTCACGGGTACCCGTAGGTATTCCTTTGACAGAAGCGTGTAACTCCCGCTTTTCTTGGTTTATGGCTATTGGTTGTTGCTGGGTTGGCTTTGGTGGTTCCTAAGTCTTTGTTGGCCCCTTTCTTGACTGTTTCATGCCTTAGTTGTGACCAGAACTCTTCGTTTCTCTTGGTTGAGCCTTCTTGGTTTTTTACCAATCTTTGGTTTTAGCCTCTTGATTTTTTCCTTTTGAGCTCATTCCTTTGGCCGAGTCTTGCTTTTTAGGATCTGCTGGGTTGTCTTAGTGATCTTCTTGGCACTTCAGTGACTGAATAGTAGGATTTTGCTTGCATTTTTTCATTCCATTTATATTGAAAAAATACAAAAAATATACATCTAGTTTTTTGCATTTTCCTTCTTGTTTATAAGCGAAAATACAAAAATATTTTACTTTCATGCACTGCATCTTGCATTGAGTGCTTGTTACCTTCATTTTAGGTTCTTCTTGTGCATCGAAAAGATAAAAGATTACATCTTTATTTCGGAATTGTTGGTTGATTTTGCATATTAGTGACATTGTTTTATTGGATAGATGAGTCTAGGATTGGACAATTTTGCATACTACTGAGTCTACACATCACTAATTTCACGATCATATTCGTTGAGTAACCACAACCACTAAAATTAATGCTTAATCTTAAAATTGATTAGACTGATTTTATTTATAGGGTACACCAACTAGCATAGGTTTAGAGTCTTGGAATAGATCATTGTGAGTTAACAATCCAAGACTACTAGACGAAACATTAGGTGTCTGACCAAGGAGTGAAGGAATCCATGGTATAGATCGGTGTTCTCAGGAAGCTCTACTCAATCCAGAGTTAAGCACGAGGTCACGGGAGGTTGGTTGAGGAGATATCCCTTTGATACTGGCTGAACGTGGGAGATATATCTAGGATTTGTTCGTATCTAGGGGTGTCGGAGGTTCATCCTCTTGTGCTTCGGGCTTAGCTACCCTTCCTATACAACGGATCCCACCTGCGACTATCCCCCTGAGCATTGGTTATATTGCGGTGACCATAGTTGCCTTACCTAGGTATTGCATAGGGTACTTGCAGTGGTTATGCTATTTGTGTCCTAAGTCAGATAGGGATTGGACAACACAGTTGTGTTTGTGTAGTGGACTTGACCCTGTACACGCAGTGAAGCTTGGGTGTCTCTATAACTGATTCTATTACCTTTGGATATAGTTTGGGAGTCTCAAGCCTCTTCTAGGCGAGACATACTAGCTCTAGTGTCGAGATATCATTTAGCCTCTCTGATTGTCTGCTATTGGCTATAGTTTCTCTAGGTGTGTGCTTTTGATTTACTGTTTTTGATCGATAGTTGGCATTTAGGGGACTTTTTGATTACAAATTCTCTTCGGAGATATCGTGGTGCAGAGCCCTGCTCTCCATTGGTCCCGTCGGTTAGCTAGTTTAAAGCCACTCGAGCTTTCATGCCGTGTTACTAGAGGATGCCGGAGGGCTCCCTCTAAGTCTTTGGATTCTTACATGACTTATGTTGAAGAATTCATGGCTGCGCATCTCGATACTGAGGAAAAACCTTCGATTACTTCGGGTAGAGTTGACCATACTTCTGATCCCCATACTCCTCAGGAAGAGTGGGGATGTGATCCACCTGAGACTCAACCTGGTTCTATTTGGCCTAAACCACTTGATCGAGATCCATTTGATCCGTTGAATCCAGATAATTCTCTTTATGGAATGCCTGACTTACCCGAGGACGAAGAACAAGATGAGCCTTTTGTTCCTTCGTTTCCATGCAATTATAGATACGGGATGCCTGAGTCACATGATGACACTACGATCAACCCCACCGCACTCTCTTTTGGTATGCCTAGTCATAATACTATCGAACCATCCACTACGGTTGGTAGTCACGCTGGCACTAGTCAAAGTGTTAGCCATACTATACCCACTGGGGGCACTACCCTCGGTGGGGGCACTACATTGTCCACCCACTCACATAGTATGGGGACTGGTAAGATTCCTAACAATGCTAATGTTGGAACACAACCTAGGATTACCCAACCTAAACGAAACGTTGTTCGGAATACAACTCGCCATCCACAAGCTAATACACGTGCCGCTACTCATCAACCCAGGACTACTTTTGTGCACGATTATTTTCCTCCCAACCATGGGGGTGGACACATACCGCATACTTTTGCATCCATTTCCGCCACTAGTAATGCTAATGTAGCGGGTGGGAATACTTCCTATCCACATGGACATCACGCCACCAACCCTGCTACTAGTCACACCAATATTGGAGTTGGGAATGCTTCTCATGCTTCCGGTCACCACGCAACTGCTCAAGCTAATCCTAATGCTGGGGGTGGGAACATACCATACCATTACAGTCATTACAACACGGTTCCTACTATGAATAGTACATACATGCCCCATACTCATGAGGGAAACCCTTACTACAACACAGTCGGTGCTGGCCACTAGCATCATCCACCACCCCAATATGGTGCCCAAAACGTGCATATACCTACTTACTCTCAAATGGATTAGGTAGGCAGAGGTTATCAATCTTATGTCTATGGGCAAGCTTATGGTCCATTAGTTCCTCATTATCAGCAGTTTAATCCTCATGATCAAGCTTTTGGTCCATCTTATAACACAGTTCCATTTAACCAACCTTTTATGGGAGCTTATAATCAAGCTTCCTAGCCTCATCTCCCGTTCCTTGCACACTTGAATCTCCCGGTTCTTTCGAAGATCACAAATGATCCGGTGTGTCACGACCCTACTTGGCCCTCGGTCCCTACTAAGCTCCCTTCAGACATTCCGAAGTTTGAGGGGAAAGGTGGTGAGGACCCGGGAGATCATGTCACGATGTTTCACCTTTGGTGCTCCTCCAACTATTTGAATCATGATTCCATTCGATTACGACTATTTCAACACACCCTCACGGGGGCAGCCATGAAGTGGTATGTGGAGTTTCCTACGAACACCTATAGGGGATTCAACAAGATTTCTTTGGTTTTCTTAGACCATTTCCAGTTACCGGTTTGTTATGATACTGGTACTGAGTTGTTGTCCACCTTCCGTCAGAATAAGGCCACACATATTTTTGACCACTTTCAAGAGTGGCGTCGGTGGAAGATATTAGTGAAAGCCAACATTCCTCCAGAGTTCCTGTTGGAATGGTTCCTCAAGTCTTTACTCCCATACATTGCTAAGAATGTTTCGATGTCCAGCATTGTGACTGAGAAACAAGCTATCTTGAAAGTCTAGCAGTTAGATCTACTTTATTCTCAGTCTAGCATTTTGTATGACATTATTCCTGATGCACCTAGAACAAGACATGAGCCTACCTTAGTTCCTGGACCACATGCCGATGGCATCATGGGGTCTGCATGCACTCACCCTGTAGACTTGGTAGCTAGTCAAATGTAAAATTTGTTGCTAAACCAGTCTGCTCCCATATAGGCTCACACCTTGTCCACTTCCACTCCGTCATCTGATGTACACAATGTGCAATCAACGAAGCCATCAGGTAACTAGCAACCTGGTGGCAAGAAAAAGGGGAGAAACAATCGTAGGGGTGGAAACAATGGAAGTAATAACAATAGCAATGATAATACTCCTCGTAAAGAGAATTCCAACCCTTCTCGGGAAGGCGGTAATGCTGGTGAGGATCGTAAACCTAGGCGTAAGGTGAAATTCCCTTGCAAGCTTTGTGGGGAGGATCATATTACTCATTTATGTCCTCGAATTGAAGAAGCATAGAAGCATTTGGCACAGAGCCTAGCTGTGTTGAAGGATCCCCTTCCTCATCATCAAAACATGGCTTATATGCTCCCACCAATGGTTATGGTACTAATGAAACGACAATGGCTTCTTCCAATACTAGTGGTTATGGATGTGTGAATATGGTTCAGTGGGAGGTTTGTGTTGCTACTCATCAGCGCGATTATGGTGCACGACAACCTAATTTGGGGAATGAGCCTCCCCCTCCTCTTGACAATTCCTTGCATATCGAGAAGCCCTTCGTTATGCCGTGGATATTGAAAGGTGTTCTCAAGTGCTCCATGCATAATTCTAATGCTCGAGCCGCCCAAAACTACTCCATTGTAGAAGATTTGAGACAAAATCTATGTGCCATGTCGGCTCTTGAAGTTTTGCAAGCATGTCCTTCTCAGAAGCATGCCCTTTTGAGTGCATTAGGAGTTCAGGATGGGGGAAATCCTAGTGTTATCAAGTTCGATACTACTGATGTCCAGCCTCGCTTACCTTACCACGTGGCTTTTCAAATCCAGGTGGTTTGCCTTAAGAGCTTCATCAAACGTACTATGGTTGATGAAGGTGCCTCCGCGTCAGTAATGTCGTTAGCTTGTTGGAAAGCTCTTGGCTCTCCTCCTCTACTCGCATCTAGAACTACACTTACTGCATTCGACGGTAGATCTTTTACGCTACATGGAATTATCCCTTCCCTTGTTGTCTCCTTGGGAGGTAAGTCTGTGCCTATTGAATTCGAGGTGGTTGATGCGCCCATCGACTACAACCTTTTACTGGGTTGGAACTGGATGTACGCTATGAAGGCTGTCATGTCTACTGTATTTAGAGTTATTTGCTTTCCCCATGAAGGCAATATTGTGAGGATCGATCAGCTGGATTTCATTGGCACTCCTTCCGCAGCATCCACGGGATCTGTAGTCCCACAAGTTTCTGATTCTCAGCCGGAAACTGGGAACATAGGTGTTGGAATGTACCCTTCATTAATGGGAACTTATAATCTTTCTGGACCTGTGAATTTTATTGGAACCATTACCGACAATGCGTCTCCTCCTTCGAATAATATGTTATTTTGGACCTCCTATTTAGATGATCCGTGGACTTTACCATCCACGAGTTCCATGTCTATAGACATTGCACATGTTGGGATGCCTATGCCTTTATCTATAGCAGAGCTCGCTTACGATCATATCCAACAAACCACTGTAGATCCATATCTCTCTTCTTCCCAGACAGTTGAAGAAGATCCCATTACACTGCCAGTTTGGGAAGCAAACTCATCTTGTTCCCACGATTTCCTTGATGATACTTTACCATCTGATGAAGCTATCCTCGAGGCCATGTGTGATAGTGAGAGGCCTTGGGAAGATATGAACCATTGCTCTTGTTTCCTTCCCAACCTCGAGCTCGTTGAATAAGAGGAGTTTAGGATGACTCTAGTTGAGATGGTTGGTCACCCTGTGGCTCTTTTGGAGTCGCATTATGTTTTTGCGGAGGGGAATATGGCCAATATTTCCCCAACCACTTCGATCAACATCTCCTGCACTCCTAGAAAGATAGAGAATGTTTACATCGGTGCTGATTGCACTCCTGAGGAGATCGCTATTTACACTGACTTGTTTACAGAACTCCGGGAAGCTTTCATCTGGTCATACAAGGAGATGCCAGGAATAGACCCCCGCATTGTTGAACACGAGATTAGAACGTATCCTGATGCTAAATCCATTCGACAACGCTTATGGGATGTGAACCCTAGGAAGGAAGCTGCTATTAAGGCAGAGGTGGAGAAACTGCTAAAAGCTAGTTTCATCTACCCTGTTCCCCTTACCAAATGGGTGTCAAACCCCATTCATGTGGATAAGAAGCAGGGAACGATCCGTGTATGCACTGATTTCAGATATTTGAACCGTGCATGTCCGAAAGACAACTTCCCCATGCCATTCATTGATCAAATATTGGATGCTTGTGCGGGGGGTGATATTTTTTCATTCATGGACGGCTTCTCGGGTTATAATCAGATTCAAATAAAACCCGTGGACCAACATAAGACGGCATTTACTTGTCCATGGGGAAAATTTGCATATCGGAAAATTCCCTTTGGCCTTAAGAACACCAGAGCTACTTTTCAGCGAGCCATGACCTATGCCTTTCACGATCTTAAGATGATTATGGAAGTTTTCTTGGATGATCTTGCTGGCCATTCTCGCAAGAGAGTGGACCACCCCAAGCACCTCCATATGATTCTCGAACAATGTATCCATTACAAAATTCGATTGAATCCAAACAAATGCATCTTCTCTATTAGGACAGGTCGCCTTCTAGGATTCATAGTTTCGCGAGAGGGTATTAGTGTTGATCCTCTCAAAGTTGAGGCAATACTTCAGTTGCCTCCTCAACGTAATTTGTTACAACTTCAGAGCCTCTAAGGGAGAGCTACTTTTCTGTGTCGGTTTATAGCTAACTATGCTAATATTACTAAAGGTTTCGCACGCCTATTGAAGAAAGACACACCTTTTATCTGGGATGAGCGAGCCCAGCAGTCTTTCGATGCCCTTAAGAAAGCTTTGGTATCGGCCCCTGTGCTTAGTCCACCGGACTTTACACGATATTTCATTCTTTATGTGGCCATGTCTCAAGAGACTATTGGCATGGTCTTGGTTCAGGTAGATGATGTGCTCGTCGAGCATGTTATCTATTATCTTAGTCGAAATTCAATAGACGCTGAGCTAAGGTACACTCACATAGAAAAGCTGGCACTCGCGACTGTCCACGCAGTCCAGTGGTTACGACATTATATTTTGCTTCGAACAAACACAGTTGTAGCTCACATCAATCCATTTCAGTTCATGCTATCACGACGCCTTATCGGGGGTAAGTATAATAAATGGATTGTGATCCTTCAGGAATTTGATCTTGATTTTGCTTCGGCAAAATTGGTGAAATCATTGGTGTTAGCTGAGCTTATGTCAGACCTTCCAGGGCTTGATGAGGATGTCATTCATGAAGATTCCTTTATGGATGTACACTTATTCCTTATCTCGTCCGAGGAACCTTGGTATGGGGATGTCATTGTATATCTCCAAACTTTGAAGTTTCCTCCGCATTATTCACGAGATGAGTGATGACGTGTGAGACATCATGCTAAAGATTATACTATCGTTGGTGACACTTTGTATCACCGAGGAAAGGATTCCATTCTCTGTCGTTGCTTGACTCACAAAGAAGCGGAACAGGTACTTAATGATTTCCATGTGGGGGCGTGTGGTGATCACTTATACGGGCTTGCTACAGCCCAACGTATCATGCGAGCTGGTTATTTTTTGCCTACCATCTTTAAAGATTGTATTAACGCTATGAAGAGATGTCACCCTTTCCAGGTGTTTTCTTGGAACGTACACTTGCACCCAGTGCCCTTCCATCCGGTCGTCACTATCGGTCCCTTCACTAAGTGGGGGGTAGATTTCATGGATTGCAAACCAGCTTCGGCTGGGGGGCATCACCATATTATCATGGCCGTGGATTATTTTTCCAAGTGGGATGAGGCCATGCCTACCATAAAAGCCGACGGTGCTACTGCAGCCCATTTCGTGTTCAACCAGATTATCACTTGGTTCGGTATCCCGAAAGAGATTTTCATTGACCATGGCAGTCACTTTCAAAACAAGATGATGGAGGATTTGTCTCTCAAGCTTGGGTTTCATCAGGAACACTCATCTTCCTACTATCCTCAAGTGAATGGTTAGTTTGAAGTAGTAAATAAGTCTTTGAAGACCATTCTCCAACGTACCATCCAACAAAGCAAGACCAATTGGCATATCATGTTATATCCTACTTTGTGGGCATACCAAATAGTAGTTAAGACTGCCACCGGGTTCTCACCATTCCAGTTAGTTCATGGTGTGGAGTCACTTTTATCGATTGAATGCGAAATCCCTTCGCTCAAGCTAGCCATAGAGCTCCTCCCTGATATGACAGAGATTGAGAAACGTTTAGTACACCTCGAGCAACTTGACGAGCACCGTCAAGATGCCACTGTGGCTATTGATGCTAACAAGCGTCGTGTCAAGGTTCAATATGATAGGTTTGTTCGTCCTTGGTAATATGCTGAAGGTGACTTGGTACTATTGTATGACAAAGCTAAAGAACCCCTGGGGGTAGGCAAGTTCAATCCCATGTGGCACGGTCCTTACATTTTGGAGCGTGTCTTAGAAAAAAAAGCTTATGAGTTAGAAGACTATGAGGGAGTTTCCTTGAAGGAGCCTAGAAACGGGCTCTACCTCAAGCGGTATTACGTTTGAACCTTTGGTTTGAGCTGATACTTTTGTACACTATTGTATAGTTTTTCTATACATAGTTTAGATTTCCTTTTGGTTATCGGGTCTACTGATTAGCCTCTATTTGATTGACAGATGTCAATGGGGTTTCCTACATTCTTAGGTTTTGTGGATGGTGCTAGCCGACATACATAGCAGCTTGCTTCTGCTGCCTGGGTTATCTTCTCACCTGACCACCTAGTTGTGTCCTTACGAGGCGCTTGTCTCGGTTCTACATCTAATAATATGGTTGAGTATAGTGCTGTTATTGAGCTACTTCAAGATGCTATTTCACATGACATCCAGTCTTTAGAAGTCCGCTTGGATTCACAACTAGTTATGTCTCAGCTGAATGGGTAGTACCGTGTACGAGACCCTACATTACTACGGATATTCCTTAAGGTACAAATCTTGGAGAGACATTTTGTTTCAATTACATATATTCATATTCCGAGAAGTCATAATTATATATCTAATGCATACGCTAACTATACCTATATTCATATTCTGAGAAGTCATAATTATATATTTGATGCATACGCTAACTATGTATTAGATTGGCATTTGTCACATTCATCATGAAGCACATAAATACAAAGACATTCATACATTTGTACATACACACATGTAGTAGAATTGAGAACCAAGGTTGTATATATATATATAAATATGTCCAAAAATGGTAGTGTCATACAAAATTGGAGCCTGTAGCCCAAAAAAATATACATATCGATACAAAAAATAATGAGACCCTAGGATATCTATTCCCTCCGAGGAGGTCTAGCTTCCGCCTTGACGAGATGTGTCTCATAGAAGTACTGTACTGCATTGGCCACCCACTGCAGTAGCCGCACCCACTCACTAGGAACACCCACTACCTAGCGCTGCATGGCCTCAGGTAGTTGGGCTACCTCTATTTGTGGTACTCGGGCAACCATCCGTGATATGTTGCACCGCAACGTCTGAAGTGTGCGTCCTGCTGTAGCATCTGCTGCCACCTCATCTCTACCCCGACGACCATGTCTTGGGAAGCCCTTGGGTCTCACTGGGCCTTTGTCTGTGAGCAAACAGTCACCCATTATCACATGACACTACAACCAAAATATTTTTTGCATTTCAACTATAATAAAAAAATCCATAAAAATTTAATAAACACAAAACCAAAAGAGTATTCACCGATGTCTCCGAAAGCTGCACCTAGATGGAGCGGCATGTCACAGTCCTATCTGAAGTCTATCCCCTCATAGGTATAGTCCTCTATAGCGATCACCTACCGGTTCCACCAGCGGAAGAACTCCTCAGTATATGGTGACGCCAAACGGCCACCACCTTGTCGTGTCAGGATATCATCCCACCGGGTCAGGGTTGGATCACGGAGATTGTGAGGAGGGACATCCACCCTTGGGAGAAGCCCGGAACCCTCTCAAAGAAGAAGCTGCATAGGATGCTACCATACCCAAATTTTTTGGCCTTCCCCTCTTTGCATTCCGTCAATTGTGTCTTCATAGACACCAGCAGAGTAGTACACCAGTCGAATATAGTAGGTTGCATGCATTGTGATGCATAGAACATCACCGGTCTAGATGCCTGATGCAATGCTTTGGATCCCGTGATCCACACTGGGGTAGCCACAATGATCTTTGTACTCAGATCTACTATGGCATTGACAAGCACTTGGCTTCCCACTGCTCGTGTGTTGGCAGGACAATACTGCGCTTTGTAGTCCTGCACAGTGATCCCACCACCCATGCTCCGAGACCAAAGACTAGCCACCTCCCCTCTATGGGACAAACTGGTAATGAAATAGATATCCTCTACTTCCAGTGTCAGAGTTTTCCCGTTGACGATGAAGTGTTGAGCATCCACATCCCAGTAGTTTATCAGATGACGGAGTAATAGGTTTTGGTCCCTTAAACCCCCTATACTCTAGTACTTATACAAACCACATGCTTGCAATGCTTGTTGCACTTGCAAATCATTGCGCATGGCCTCATCAACCTGGTCATGCTCTTTTTCCCTCCACTCTAGAACCATCCTGGAGTGCAAAGCAAGTAAATTTTGGTTAGTTTCATGATTAAAAATTTCTTCACGGCCGTACTTGCAGGCAAATTTGTATACAGTGGTGGGTACCCATGAGCAGTCTATTTTTTGACTGCGTGTTTCATGCCCTACCCGCGACCCGCATAGTTATAGCCCATGGGTAGCGCCGAAGCCATCTAGGGCTTGGCCAAACAAAAAAATCCACCAACCAAAACTGAAATAAAAGCATTAAAATGAAAGGTATGGAAGTAACCACCAACCTACTCCGGACAGTTCGCTAAATGGTCACTTGTAGCTCCCAGGATCGACGATTGAAATTTCAGGTGAAAACTACCCGAATAACTCCAAATTGGTGAATAGTGCAAATGAATTGTAATTTGGAAAATTTTATTACTATTTATAATTTTCTGGACCCACTTCTCTATAGTTTTTTCCATTTTGAGCTGTTATGAACTAATATCATGTCATGGAGTAGTGTTTTTTCAACAGATTTCCTTGGCGAGAGTTGTTCTGAACCATTTCACACCTACGGCAGGTACATTTCACACCTGGCATATAGGTTAGATGCCATTTTCGCATGCATTATGCATTTGACCTATTGACCATTTTCATAAACCCTAGGTGCGACCCCGCTTCGTAACTGACACGGAACCTTCACACTACTATAGAAGTGTCGTTATGTGGCGGTAGGGCTTTTCCGAACATGGGTACCCTAGTTAGAACCCCTTTGTGCATTTTGGTGCCCATGCCGTTGTTTGTCCTTAGGATTGGGATTCCTTTGCAGTCATGCCATGACGTTGTGATAAAGACTCATACTCTACTTTGTCTTATGCTGGCCATCTCCCTTAAGGACTCCCCTCAATTATATCATGTTGTGATTGCATTGCATCATCCTGCTTGTTGCTTGAGCCTTGTGTCGACTCCTGCTTACTCAATTGTTATCCTGGTGCCTAAGCACTTTTCCCCTGTCGAGCCCTGCAGAGCTTATATTTTCCCTTCACAATTTGATGACCTTTTGACCCTGAGAGAACATACCCTCGAGTGTCCACATCCTGCACGCACTTCCTTGCATTGAGCATAGGTATGTTCCACTACTTGGGACTAGTCTACTTGCTATTTGACACTTGTTCCCTCACTTGTTGTACTATAAGCAATTTTATTTTTTTTCAAGCTTTTCCCAAATATGAAAAAGACCAAAAAAATCAAATATTCCAAAAAGCCAGACAGGATTATGGTCACTATTTCTTGTTGGCAAATGTTGTGTCACCTTTGAACAGAGTATTCATTCTACTCAGTACATTATGAGTCGAGACTATAATTGGGCCTTAGGAGCTGTACTTGTTTCTCAGTTTTCTCCACCGATTGGTTAAGCTTCCAGTCATTATGGAGCCCTCTATAATGCCTCCTGCACTGCATAGTTTATGTCAAGTCTATGCTTCCTGAGTCTATCCATCTGCTCATGCTCTTGTTCAAAGGAAGTCCTGAAACTAGTGTCGGCCACTTCTCAGATCTCTTGACTATTGCATGTCGACCATCCTTATTGAGTCAGTCTGTTTCACCTGAGATCTTCCAAATCTTTCATCATTGCTAGTACCTCATGCTAGTTGATGGGGGATGCCTTAATGCCCTCCTTCCAGCGAGTCTCCTTCTGTCGACTTCAACCTATTTATTTTGGGACTTGAGGCTTAAAGTTCAGTTGAGTACCTTGAGGCTTGCAGTCATTAGTGGTAGGTTCTCTCGCCATCAATAGTTTTTGGAATACATCAATGTCCCCTGATCGATGGATTCATCCTAGTGTTCAACTTTAACCCATTTATTCACACTCTGATGATTATGCTCTGTGCCTTGATGCCCATTTTCATTATTGGTGGGTCACCTCACGTCTGTTAATGTTATACATCGTTGACCGGTAATCAGACGATGTCTCATCAGGTTTGACCCCAACTCCTTTATTCACTTGATGGGACTTGCACCGTCGAAGACTTGTGTAGAAGACCCCAGGCGATTGTGGCATTCAGTATGCTACATATGACTTTGATTTTACATCTGAGATATCACGTCTCAGATTTCAGTAGTTTGTACCTCTAGTTTTGCACCAGTTGTCTTCTTTTTAGCAGGAGACCATATCTTACTATAGAGGGATCATGGCTATGATCACTTATGACATGTATCTATTATATATTGCCTATTCATGGCCATTGTATCAGATCGTTGTACTATACCGACATGTATTCAGAGATACTATTGTATTATGACAAGTGAGCTGCTCTTTCCACTTATGTCTCCATCACTCCACTTCTGATTTTTATAATGTATTTCGGCCATCGTAGCACATTCAGTCTCTAACCTCACACATTAGGGGGCATTTGTTACATCGTAATCTTCCACCCTGTGAGCATCAGCATCATTTGGCTTGCAGGATCCATTTCAATGACTCAAATCCACTTATATCCTTCATAGATACTAGTTTGCCCTATTTTTATTCCTACCTGCTTGTTGCATCCTTATAACAGGCATACCCGTGAGTTGCATCACTATAGCCCACGGGTATCAAGTAAAATGATAAAAACCACTATTAATTACTTTTTACTCCCAAAAAGCGGTCATTGGGTGACCTTTGGCTCTCGATCTGCCCAAGTAACGCCTCGATGTGTCCTTTCACCTACCTTTGAGAGGACTATATATTGAGCACACATGGCTTATGGATGGGAGAAAGAAGAGAATAGCAAGAGAACTCTAGTGGATTTTTTCCCTATCTTGAGTCTGCACTCATTGATCCTTGTAGTTGTGAACCATCTATGTTCACCTTCCAAACTCCTATCTAGTTTGAGTTTTCCATTCATGGAGGATTGAAGTGGTGGAGGCACAAGTGGATTGATCTAGATCTTGGTTCAGATTGGTTTCCGGCAAGAGGTCGTATCACTTTATACTTCTTCTTGTTCATTAATAGAAATACTCATATTCTTGTCCATTCATGGTGTGAATGTCATTTATTATACATTGGGTTATGTTTGCTTATGATATTATGGACCATTCTTATTGATAATGTTAATGCCATTTATATATTATATGTACTTGTTGGATATTGGTTGTCAAGACTAATTTGCAGATTTCAAGTGCATGGATTGAAAGCTCCAACGGGGATCTACATCAAATTTTTGGATCGAGGTTGGTTACATTTCTCCATTATCTTAACATTGTCATTTATAATAGCATTGTTTTGAGAATTGAGTTTATTTCTGGTAGTCATCTGTCTGTTGTGGTATTCCCAAGCCATAGCGAGTTTTCTCCAATACAGTGGGTCAAGAAAAAAGATCCCATACCTACCATACGAATTTCTGGGCTGCCCATACTTCATTGAAGCCATGAACTGATTTCTTCAACCACTTCCTTACAACTCAATTAAATTTCAGCAAGGAAAGTCAAATGGGTTCTCAAGATGACATTTGGCAGCATATGGTTCAACCCCACAACCCCCTCACCACTTTTTAGTGGATAGACATGGCCCCCTCTTCTTAGTTGCTTCCATAGGCATTTTTTGGTATTTTATTGCATGATGTTTATTCACATCATTTTTACAATTTACATGGCTTAATAGCACATGGATAACATAATATCAAATACTTGCATTTGGAAATAAAATTCGAGCATCCACTAGCGGGTCCTTGGCCTTGAGCTCCATGCTAGGAAAACATACAATGCATGTATACAATATTTACATTAAAATCCAATATATCCTAAGGGTCAAAATGGGGGTATTACAATTCTTGTTTGCATTTGGCACATGAGGACTATCTGGTTGATTGGGGGGGGACTTGTTTGCATTTAGCCCCACTTTGAGGATATGCATTTCATAATGGAGAGTCTCTCTTGATCTCATCCCAACTTTGAATACGTTCATATTTTGATGCAGGGGCCCTCAAGGTTTCAATTATGCATTGGAAATGTTGAACTTCTAGTGTGGTGGTATGATATTTACATCCTTCCTTGCATTTTTCATAGTGATTAATTTTTATTGTTGTTACTGATGTTTGGAAAGATGTAGATGAGACAATGGGATCCTGGCATTCTTTGGAATGTTAGTTTTCCACATGTGACACTGCCACTCAAAGATTTGAAATTAAGGCAGTGGGATTTGGGCAATATTTTTATTGCAAGTTTTTGTGGTAGAGCATGCCTATCTTTTGGAATGCAATACAAGAAATGGGATCCTGGTGTTGCTTGGTTTCATCTCACTTGGAGGAGGAGTTTGATTATTGGTTTGAGAGGGAAAGCCAACCTTAATTTGTTTGAGTTCATCTTTGCATAACAGTGTTCTAGTTTCCTATGTGGGAGACCTTTTGAGAGATGGATTCAATCTTCACATTCTTGGTGTTAATGGCATTTCATACCATACATTTCACACCATACATGTATCAGGATCATTTGGGACCCTGGGATCATTTTTGGGTTGAAAAATTAAGAAAGGGTTTCCAAAATATGAAAGAGTACATGAGTGCCACTACTCAGAGGTTTGGAAAGAAAGCAGGTACTTCAACATCCATGTTTGAAATTGCTTAAGGACAAGCAATATTGGGAGGGAAGGATTTGTCATGTCCCCAAATTTTGCATTGGGTCACAATGGCCTAAACCACTTGGCCATACTCATGATAGTTTGTCAAATTGATGCTAAGGGTAAAATAATTGCCAAGAATGATGTCCAAGTTAGTAATAATGTAAAATTAGATCCAAAGGGACAAGGTGGTTCACATTAAGAGAAAAACTCTCAATTCAAAGTTTGTAATATTCCCATCCAAATGAACTGTCATGGAGGAAAATTACTAGTTCCCTAGGTTGGGGTGGAAGAATTAAAAGTTGGAGTAAAGGAGGCTACAAGACCCTACATTACCTTAGACTTAAAAATTCACATTAATGGGTCAATTAAATAATAATACAAAGAAAATAAGGTGGCATTGGACCATGAGGGCACATAAGAGATTGTGGCAATATTTCCCACTACACTTGGCATGATTGTCTCAACAATTCGAGTTCAAGATGAAGGGTAACATACTTGGGGGATTTTAAGAGGTATTATTCATGGCATGATTCATGTAAGGTAGAATTGGAGTGGAAGAATAATTCCCATGGAAGAGGAAGGGGCATCTTAGAAGAATTGTGACACTTGGAGCTAGATTCCCTAAATCCTATGAAAACAATGATGAAGATTCTATGAAACCTACGACAAATTTCAGACCTGATTGATGACATATGACATATATGACATGTCAGGGATAAAAATATCCTCCAAGAGGGAGCACAAGGGAGTTATGGAATCCAAGAAGCTTCCCCATTCGAATTGAGGGAAGACGGAGACTAAGAATTGTTGGACAAGTGGCACACATTGGAATCTCTTCCCAACTTGAGTTGGCATGAGGATTTTGGAAGGAATTCGAACCATGGTGGAATTGATAAATTTATAAAATACAAGAACAAAGAAGGAAAGGGGATTTTGATCATTTCTCATTTTGCGAATTGGAGAGCATAGCTTTTCCATGCTAGTGGAGTGTTTACTCTACTTGCCTTAGTACCCAATTCTGAGGGTGAAATATTCCCATCCTAATTGGAAATTTAAGACATTTCATTTGGATCTAAAATGGAGTAATTTGTTTCATGTTGAATCTATAGGGATTCTCATGACCTTCTCTTCTTCAACTTGCTCCCACATCTCTTCCAATTTTCTCTCTATATTCTTGCTCTTGGAGGAAGGGTGCACATGGTGAGATGCTGATCTCTTTGGGAAAGTACAAGATACACCATTTATTTTTAATATGATATATTTAATCTGTATTTGATGCTCATAATATCCTCAGGTCTAAATACCAAGTGAAACTATGTAACCAAACAATGCATAAATGGTGCCATTTTCCGTATATCGTGTTGTGAGAGATTCAAGTTGCTTTATTTTGATTTGTATTAGTCAATATATGTGATTTTGTTGATTTATGGATAGCCATTAAAGTCTTGAATAATTTTCATACACATTGTATAAGTCTTTGGAACATAAATCTCGAAATTCATAACAAGTGGTGGAGTTTCCTACCTTTCCCCTTATGTGAAGACATGTCTGCAAAACTCTGATTTATGGGAGTTGAAGTAGACTTAGGGAACTGATTAATGATGCATTTGGGTAACCATTTAAGTCCTATAAATATTCCATGTCTATTTTCTTAAATTTTGGAGGTTTGTACTGCATTTGGGAATCCATTTATGTCATCTACCTTTTGGGGTTTGAACCTCTAAATTGCTAGTAAATTTCCCTATTTTCTCCTAAACTTAAATGGATGTTTCAAAAGTATTTTGAGAGTGTAAAAGCCTACATAATATTAATTTTTATGTCTCAATACCTCTCAAACACTCTCAGTTCCAATTCAAAATCCTTAGGAGTCTTTTGGAGCCATCTACCCTAGGGGGTTTCAACATCGATTTTCCTAGTAATTATGCCTTTCATTCTCTAATTGTAAATGCAAGTTGCTGAAGTATTTGGAAAGTGTCCAAGAATATAATAGCTGATTTAGTGTGTCCAAATACACCTCAATCCACTCCATATATTATTCGAAAATATTTGGGATCATTTGGGATAGTTTGGGATTCACTAGTCCAAGTTTCGAAAATTGGCCAAATTGGGAAAAGATTCAAATTGGGGACATTACAATGGAGGATTGGAACATGTATTTTTTTATGAAAATAAGATTAATTAAATTTCATGTCTGTAAAAATTCATAATGCGTCCATAATTGTTTTTTCAATCGGGACTTGTTAAGCATGTGTTGAGTTGAAGTTTAATTAATTTGGGGTCCGTAAAAAGTAGTAAAATACTTGCAAGTTAAGGGCGCACTATGTTATGAGCCCATTATTACAGGAGCATGCTGATGAAACAATGCAAAAAGGTATTTCCACATGAGTAAAGGTTTTTAATTAAAAAAAGGGAGAAATAGGAAAGGTAAATTACTAACCCTAATCATGATTTACCAAGTTCCCTAGACAAAGTTTAGGAATCATTATTGTAAAATCAAGATTAAACATGGTTAAGTAAAAAGGTGAAAGCAGTCATTTATTCCTAAAGGAAAGGGAAGATATTTTTCAAGGGTAGCATTTCGTCCTTAAAAAGAAAAAAAACCCTTGGTTTAGTTAAAAGAATTAATTGATAAAGGAAAACCGTGAAAAACTCATGTAAGTTAAACTTAGTAACAGTAAAATAAAAAAGGACTCCAAGATTTAAGGAAGAGGTTTATTTTAAATAAGTGGATATTTAAAAATAGGGAGAAAATTTAAAAGAAAATATATTTTACTTTGAAAAAAAAGAGAGGTGATTTAAGAACTTAGCAAGGAAAAGAGCCCAATAGGCTTGGAATTTCAAACTGTAATATTTTAAGAAATTGAAACCAACAATAACTTGAGTTAATCTGAAGGTCTTGTTCTAATAGGAAAAAATTATGAGTTTTGGTCAATCAGAATGAAATCATTCTTGAGGTCACAGGAACGTTGGGAAACAGTTGAAGTTGGGTTCACAGAACCAAATTAGGCAACAATTCAAACCATGAAAAATGCATAGAGAGAACAATTAAATTAACAGAGGAAGAGAGAAGCCATAGCACTATGGCTAATTCAACAGGGTACTGATGATTCAATATTTCCAAAAATAATAAATGCTTCTACTGCAAAGGAAGCCTGGGATATTTTGGATAAAGTATATCAAGACATAGATAAAGTGAAAAATGTGAAATTGTAGAATCTCATAACAAAATTTGAAACTTTGAAGATGAAAGATTTTGATACAATAGATCAATTTATGGCCAAGTTAATGGCAGTGGTCAATCACCTAAGGATTCATGGAGGACCCATACTAATAAATTTGGTATGGTAGTAGTGATCCACATCGTAGTTGGCATTTGTTGTCGGATGCTAACTTTGACACATTCTTGACTAGTCTTTGCAGTTGATACAACTTCAACAAGTTTTGACGCAACAAGACTTCGACAACTTTTCACCTTCGACATGTTCAATGACCTCACAGTTCGCGACATCGGCATACAATGTCGACATGCGACCAACAACTGTCGAACCTCGATAGAATGTCTTTCTGTCTTCCATTCGACTGTAATGGTTGAACAGTTGAATTGCTTTAACTTCTTCTTTGTAAATGAACATAACGGGAAGGCACCCAAGTGTCTCATATTTCTTTATAAGCATGTAAACTATTGTAATATACATCTAATTAGGGCTAATCGAATTTTATCACATCTTCATCTTGATCAATCTAGAATAGTTCACATTCCTGCATATTGTCTGTGTGTACTTGTGTTATATGTATTGCGTAACCCTGTTTTGCTCTTTCTGTTTATTAAGATTCCACCATAATAGAGCCGTCTCATTCAGTCAAATTGTTGTCCCCCTCATGATTACTGGACACGATATGGATCATTGGTATCAGAGCATACTCAATTTTCTTGCTTAAGTTCTGCATATACACTTCTCTCAAAGTTACCTAACTTATACCGGTTCAAAATCACTCACAATCTCAGCAATCCAAGCAGACACAATCTCTAGATATGACAAAAGAAACAGATGCTAGACATGCAGCCGACGAGACATCACAACTTATTGAGTAAGCTTTGGCTCGACAACGAACTGAAATGTTTGCCTAGTCCAATGAGATTCTCTTGCGATTCGCCTCAACATCTGGAGGATCCTCGACGAAAACTCACTCCGATAAAATCAGCCCCTTCAAAGTACAAATGAATCTCGATATATCGAATCTTGAAGGAAATATTGACGTGGAATCCGTCGATAATTGGGTGCAACAATTGGAATCCTATTATGCCGTAAATCAACTCTTCAAAGCTGAAAAAGTCACCATTGCATCCTTAAAAATGTCAACCTCCGTGCACTGCTGGTGGGAGAACCTCTCGACAAAGATGGAGAAAAACGGAGACCCCATTGACACATAGGATAAATTTGTCGAACACATCCGGAAGGAAGTTTACCTGCCGAAATACCTAGAGCAACAGTATAAGCAGTGGCAGCAGCTAAGGAAATGGAAATACCAATCAGTACAGAGTTACACTGACGAGTTCTACCGACTCATGGCAAGACTTGGCGTCCAAGAGGAAGATAAATTGCTTGTTCTGAAATACACCAGTGGATTGTCTCAGCACATCCAACAACAAATGGAATTTGCAGATGCTTTCCACTATGCCAGCAAACTAGAAATCAAGCTAAAAGGAAAAGCATGTTTTGCGACAAAGCCGACATCAGGAAGACCACCCGATAAAAGGAAACCCACTGACTACGACAAGTCAAGATCTTCTTAGCTGACACCGCCAAAACCTAACGATGGTAAGAAGCCTTTTCATAAAAGGGAACGTAGAAAACAATCGACGACTAGAAAATGGTGTGATTACCACCACTCATCTTGGCATGATACGTCCGAATGCAAAGCTCGGAAGACATTTTTGGCGAAAGTGTCAACCTCCGATGCATTCGACAAGACAGTGGAAGAATCTAATCTAGATGCGACGACCCTTTTGACCTTGACAACTCAAGAAACCTCGACTATTGTCGACGAGGAGGAACAAAATCACCTGTTCCATACACGGATATGGGTCTAGAGCAACCCATTGCATTTGATTGTGGACAATGGGAGCCAAAAGAACTTCATTTCTGAAGAATTGGTGAAGAAATTAGGTCTTGTCACCACTCCACATCCTCAACCTTACAACATGGGTTGGATGAAGGATGAACAAGAAATACGGATCACTCGACAATGCAAACTTGCCTACTTCATAAAACCTTTTGAAGATGAAGTACTCTGTGACGTGGCACCACTCTCCGTAGCCGATGTCCTATTTGGGAAACCTTACCTTTGGGATAGACATGGAAGTTATCAGTCACGTCCTCAGAAGGTGATTGTCAGAATCTGAAATCGATGGTTCAGCATACGAGAGCGTCAAAATACACCGACAGTTGCATTGATATCTGCCAAACAGACAAAGAAGCTCATCAATCATGCTCAAAAATTTGCATTAATCGTGATTAAGCCACAACATTCTAAGAAGACCGCAGCAACAAGTCGAGTCACCGACCAATGCAGCTCTCGACTGAAGAATCAAGTTGATCATATTCTCGATGAGTACCAGAACCTCTTTCAAGCTTAAGATAGAGTACCTCAGCATTGCCAGGTAAAACACTCCATTGAACTTGTTCCTGGTTCTTCTTTGCCTAACGCATCTATTTACAGAAGATCCATTCTAAAAAATGAAGATATTCGTAGACAAATCCAAGAGTTAATCGACAAAGGTCATATCCGAACTAGCTCCTCTCCTTGTGGAAGTCCAGTCATCCTAGTTTCGAAGAAAGATGGGACTTGGCGCATGTGCATCGACTACAGAGCTCTCAACAAAATATTGGTGAAGAATCGGTACCCTTTGCTGCGGATAGATGAGCTTATCGACTATCTAAAAGGTGCTAAATTCTTTACTAAACTCGACCTCAAGCCGGGATACCATCAGATTTGAATTGAGCCTTCAGATGTGTGGAAAACTGCTTTCAAGACCAAGGAAGGATTGTTTGAATGGTTAGTCATGCCTTTTGGCTTAACCAACGCACCTGCGACCTTCATGCGACATATGGATAACCTTCTCCGACCTTTCATCGGCAAATGGGTTATTGTCTATCTCGATGACATTGATTTTCATTCGATCATGGGAAGAACATGTTAGACATCTTCAACAAGTCCTCGACACTCTCCAACAACATCGGCTCTATTTGAACATGGACAAGTGCTCTTTTGCGATGACCAGCATCAAATATTTGGGGTATGTAATTAACTCTGCAGGCATTCACGTCGATCCAGACAAAGTACAGATCCTCAAATATTGGCCCATTCCTAGAAGCATTCAAGAACTAAGAAGTTTTCTTTGTTTGGCAAATTTCTATCGACGATTCATAATCGGATTCAATCACATAGCCTGGCCCTTGAATCAGTTGACGAAAGGAAATGGGAAAACTGTCTTTCAATGGACAGAAACTCATCAAGCATCTTTTGAACATCTCAAACACAGGCTCTGCACTGCACCAATACTTGTGTTACCTGATTTACATCAGCCCTTTGAGATTGAGACAGACGCATTGGACTATGCCCTGGGCGCAGTGATCACTCAGTCTGGTCACCCAGTCACTTTTCATTCTTATATTTTTAACGACAAAGTTAAAAGATACTTGACGTATGAAAAAGAACCGTATGCCATTGTGCAACCTCTCAAGCAATGGAGGCATTACATCCTTGGAAAGGAAATGGTCATTCTTACTGATCACAAGCCTCTATAGTTCGCTCCGACATAATCAAAGTTGCAAACAAACTGACAAATCAAGTGGATTAATTACCTACAAAAATTTCAATTGGTGATTAAGTATTGAAAAGGCAAGGCTAATGCCACTGTAGATTGCCTCAGTTGACCACCCATTACTCTCCTCTTGATAGTGATGAGTATGCAGGGTTACGACACGACCACTTGGAAACAGTTGTATGAGGACGAAAATGACTTTTCAGTAGTCTACCGCCAGTTACAGACTAACAAGTCGTCGACCTTAGACTTCCAATGCTTCCTGAAAGATACCTTGCTATACAAGCTTGGATAGATTTGTGTACCGACCGATGAGCAATGGCAGTAGCTCATTTGGGATGCGCACTACAGCAAGACCACAGGACACTTTGGAGTAGCAAAGACACTTGCTATTCTGCAGAAGTATTTCTTTTGGCCTACACTTAAATATGACGTCAACAAGTACATTCGATCATGTGTGGTTTGTGCCATTGCTAAGCCACCTAATCGACGACAAGGATTGTACACACCTCTGCTAGTTCCTAGTCGACCATGGGAATCTATTTCTATGGACTACTTGACGGGTTATCCTACTACCAAACATCAGCATGATGCGATATTAGTAGTAGTCAATCGATTCTCCAAGATGGCCATTCTCATCCCATGTAAGAAGACCACGACAGCGCAGCAAACTGCTCAGCTCTTCTTTACACATGTTTGGAAACACTTTGGTTTACCCACAACCATCATTTCCGACCGAGAAGCCAGATTCATCAGCATCTTTTGGAGGACTCTTTGGCAACAGCTAGACACACGACTCTCATTGTCGACAACTTTCCACCCTTAGACCAACAGACAGATGGAAGTTGTGAATCACTTGGTAGTACAACTGCTTCACATGTACAATCACCAGCATTGACGCACATGGGATAATAGTCTTCCATACATCCAGCACAGCTACAATCGTGCTCAGCACAGCTTTACAGGAAAGAGTCCCTTTGAAGTTTGTTATGGATTTCAACCTTCCGCGCCTATCGACTTGATCAGCTCCTCGACACAGCCAAACTTTGACATAGATCGTAGTCAGCGAGAAGTTGATAAAGCAGTCAAGTTTAGAGAACAGATTTGCGACATTCAGCAACAAGCACAGGATATGTTGCATAGAGCAAACGAGAAAGCTAATGCCCGACATGATAAGCATCGCATTCCTCATACATTTCGCATTGGGGATAAGGTTTGGCTACATCTTAAGAAGGAGTGCTTCATAGGTCCTTTCAAGAAGTCAAAACCTTTACGATATGGTCCTTACAGTATTCTTCGATAGATTGGAGAGAACGCTTTCTAGCTCGACATTCTTGCTTGCTTGGGTCTGCATCCAGTATTTAATGTGGATTTACTTCGACCATACCATGCACCTTTGTTGGGACAGAATGATCTCTCAACAGCAGATCCCACAGACATCAATCTAGATATTAAAGAGCCTCTTCCTTGTGACACCATTGTGGGGCAATGGGTATGCCTTACGAGGACAAACACAATTCCCTTGTATCAAGTTGCCAAAGCTCGCCATATTCCATCTCAAGGAAAGTGGTACTCTGCTACTGAAATGATCGACAAGTTTCCTCACCTTCACAAGCAAATAATGGGGTCCATTGTTTCTTAAGGAAGGAAGTTTGATCCACATTGTAGTTGGCATTTGTTGTCGGATGCTAACTTCGACACATTCTTAACTAGTCTTCGTAGTTGATACAACTTCGACATGTTTTGACACAACAAGACTTCGACAACTTCGCACCTTCGACATGTTTAGCGACCTCACAGTTTGTGACATCGGCATACAACGTCGACACATGACCAACGACTGTCGAACCTCGACAGACTATCTTTCTATCTTCCAGTCGATTGTAATGGTTGATGTCGAGCACCCTATATGCAGATAAATTATCACCAACACACAGAGCATGCGAGATTTATTGTCAACCCGAGAAAGTCTTTTATTTCAAAGGATAAATGCACAGTATATGCTTAAACATCAATTCATTATAATTATCTACTGTGATCTTCTAACAACTATGTTCATCTCAAATATCTGTGTAATCCCAATTGCTAGCTAATTACTATTCCACCATGCATCAACAAGAAATCAATTAAGCTTCAAGGACAATTGCAGATACAAAGAAATCCTATTCACATCTAGAACTAATAACTCACCTCTTCAATCTAATCACTCTTTGAAAATCATAAGCAGAAACTGAATATTGATCTAGAAATTCAATTGCAAGGGATTGAGCTCAGCTGTTCTAGGAAATTGAATTGCAAGAATGAAAATCAATAGTCATACAAGAAAGATAAACTGAAAAGGGCTCATGGGATCACGACTTAACTGTAAGATGAACAAGGCTGTGTACAACTGCCAAATGAAATGCATAAAGCAAACCTTACTCAGTCGACTGTTACTCTGCACCATTTACCAATCTCAAGGAAATATAATCTTTAACTATACTGAAAATCCACACAAAAACTACTACTGCTGCGTACAGAAGAAATATAATGAACAAAGCATCACACAACAATAATTTAAAGAATCCTAATTTAACTCAGCAATCTCTGTGGAAGACGGGCCCAACCTTGACATAGAGACGCTGGCTGAACAACACGAATTCCTTTAACTCAGAAGTAACCCCTTATATTAACAAAAGAAAGATTACACAGTTTGCCTTGGCTGCTAATATAATGAATTAATTGTTTGTTGTTCAACCCCTGGGTCGAGGAAACTCCCCATATTAATACATACAAATCGTAACATCCAATCCTATAATTGGGCAGCCATGAAGATCTCTGATCTTCATGTGCCCTAAATAACTAGCTATTACAATATGTGGCAAAACAGAGACATCAAAATATGAGAAAGTTATCAATTGACCCAAGAGTGGCGACCCTTCCAGATCACAGCTAGACTCGAGCAGCAACATACTCAAGATAGTGCATTCTGTTACAGCTGCCCTGTCACAGCTGTGCCTTAATTGATGATTCGAGCCCCAAGGATCCTTTCTAAGCAGCGAACACCTTTCAAGACTTGTTCAGCCCCACCTTCCTGCAGTCCACTTATCTCAACTACCTTCATAAATCATAATATGTTAGCACAATTGAGAGATAAATAGCCTTAATTATCACAATCATAAGCATTAATAAGATAAAACAATGATTAGTCATACCTTGGTAATTTGGGGAAATAAAGTGAGGACCACAAGTCTGATTAGCATGATAAATGGTGTAGGACAGGGAGAAGAAAGGTGATCAAGGATGATTAGAAGGGGCCAATTCTGGGCTCAACATCTCCCCCCAACTACCCTGTTGCATGTCCTCATGCAACAACCTGCATCACTCAGAATCTGAGTCCTGTACTGAGTTCTATCCATGGAGAGAGGAAGAATTGTAGGGAACTCAGGCACCTTATCTATCTTTTGAAAAACCTCTGTGAGTAACCCAACATCTTCCTTCATCACTGTTCCCCTTTCACTGCTACTTGTTGGTGTTTGGAAATGCAGTTGGTGTAGTGGGAATCTTTCTGCAGTCTCATTATGCTGTGCCTGGTGCTTGAAAGGAAATCTTTAATCTGAATCTAGATCAATGACATTTCTGGGAGGTAGAAGCATTGGTTCTTGTGGGACAGTGTCTTCTAGCACATTTAAATTTAATAAGAGAGTTGCTGGTTCTTGTGTGGCAGCAACATCCTTTAGGCTCTCTTCAGTAGCTACCATCATTGCTTTTAGAGACACTGGTTCTTGTGTAACATTGTCTTCTTTGTCCTTCTGCTGCTGAGATTGGATATCTTTCTCATTGTGCAGCTCCTCCTCCAAGATTTCAGTGTCACCTGAGCATGGTGTCTGTACCTGTTCATCTTCACTCCACTGTGTATCGTGAATGATATCCACTCCAGGATTATCTTTTAAATGAAATTCAGGAGTTCCGGCTGCAACTTCCAAGGATGTTGGTTCTTGTGTAGCAACACCCTGTCTTGCCTCCTCCTCCTGTTGTTGCAACTCTTCTTCTATGAGCTCAGTGTCATGGGAACCCTCTGGGGTTACAACCCAGAGTTCATCATTAAATTCCAGAGTGTCCTCTATTCCAGGTTCTTCTTCCATCTGCTTGGCCGGTTGGACAGGTACACTCAGGGTTGCTGGTTCTTGTGTTACAGCATCCTGTTCCAATTTATCAATGTCCTGCCTTTATGGCTCTTCTCCTAAGATCTCTGTGTCATGGGAGCATTCTGGGGTTGCAGTATAGAATTCTTCATTGGCCTCCAGAGTGTCCTCCATTCCAGGTTCTTCTCCCATCTGCTCTATAATCTCTGTATCATGGGAACATTCTGGAGTTGCAGTATATTCCTTATTAAGCTCCCTAGTGTCCTCCATCCCATGTTCTTCTCCTATCTGTTCTCTCATCTCTGTGTCATGGGAAGTGGCAGCTTCAGCAAGAATATTCAAAGATGCGGGTTCTTGTGTGGCAGCACCTTCTTTTTCTGCTGCTTCCTTTATTGTGGCCGCAGGATGTTGTGCTGAGTAAGTGCTAAGTACAATTTTGTGGCCTGCTTCCTTGAAGATTTCTCCACAGGTGGGACAGAGTATTCGTTCATCCTCCTGCCCAGCTTCAGCAGAATCTGATCCCTCAAGTTGTTCTGCAGCCTCTATCAATGTATGCATTTTTCTTTCACCCAGTTTTCTGCAGGTTTCCTTCCATATTTCCAACTCCCTTCTAAGTACTTGGAGGTCCTCTTTTAACATTGCGTTCTCAACCAGAAGTCCTTCAATTTCAGGTTCTTCCTCCACTGGCCTTTGTGGAGCATCCATTGGTCTTGATACAAGGATTGGGGGCTCAATCTGTGTCTCTGGGGTTGCCCATCTTTTCCTGGCTGCCTCTGTTGCTGTAGCTGATCGAGTTCTTTTCTTTCTGATTGGTGATATTAAGTTAAATTCATTGGTGGATCTTTTTCTTTTCTTTTGTGGTGTTTTCTTCTGTGGAACTGGTACATAGGGAATCAAAGCTGAGGTCGAAGGAATATTTTCTTGCCTCTCATGTTGTTCTTCTTCAATTACAGCTCCTCCTTCCCACTCAGGTGAGGACTCAATTGTTACCAGCTCAATATTTCCTTCCATTACCCTGGCACTGTCATCTTCAGGTTCCATTGTCGCAGGATTTACTGCTGCTCCAATTTAACCTTCTGCTGTCGGAACTGCCCTATTGTCTGCATTTTTCACCATATTTTTATCTATACCTTCCCCCAATGGCTCTACCTGTGACGGAGTTTCATCCCTCAATTGTTCTTCTTCTAATGGAGGTTCATCCCCCCCAAATGGCTCTGCCTGTGCCCCCTGTTGCTTTTCTTCTGATATAGTTTCATCCACCCTAGATGGTCCTGCTTGTGCCCCCAGTTGCTATTATTCTACTGTAGTTTCATCCACCCTGGATGGTCCTGCTTGTGCCCCCGGTTGCTGTTCTGTTTCCATTTCATCCCCCCCCCCAACTTCAATGGAGGAACTCCGGTCCTCTTGTTGTGGTGGAACCTGTATTTGCTGTAATGGGATGACCCGCAAGGGAACGGGTTGCTGAGGTTGGGTTATGAATTGTTCCCAAGTTATATGATGTTGGGAAAGGGTTCTTACAATGATTAATTTGATAAGTCCATGGTGAGTGAGAGAGGAAAGTGGGTGCTTAGTAGACTGAACAAATGCCGCCATATGATGCAAGTCATGCAGTAAATAATATGGAATGTTTAATAAAATGCCATGGCGAAGATGAGAAAGTAAAGGGAGTTTAGAGTTATACACAGTTTGATATCTACCTTCACAGGTAATGTACTTCTTGAAAAAGACAACAACTTGGTCCCATGGCCGCGGCGGTGAGTTCAGTGTGATCCCCCTTCTGGATGATTCAACTTGCTCCCCCTTCAGTAGAAATTCCTCCCGTGCAGTTGTTGCAGGGACTCGTCGGTTAAACCATGGTTTTCCCACCATCAGGATGGCTGTAACCTTGGATATAATAGTCTCGGAGACTTCTATGAACAACCCCCACACCGTGGAATGAGTTTTGGTAAGATTCAAAGCAAATTGCAGGGCTGCGTCCCGATCGAATCCGTCTAGTCGCTCAAAAAATTTGAGCCAGCCGGCAGCTTGAAAGATGGCAAGAACTTGAAGATTTCTCCTGAGTTCCCGTGTGTTGAAAGGTTCATGACGAACTGGAATCCCCATGATCCTGGCTGCAAGCTGAATATGCTATCCCACAGATTACAGGATCCCAAAATGGAGGTTGCAGCACAGAGGATGCACGAATCGCTGAGCGGAGACGTTGAGAGAATGGGCAAATTTGGAAAGTTGAGCACAGAAAAACGTTCAAAATTTCCATGCCGAATTAGGGAAGGTGGTAGTTATTAGTGTTTACATCGTACGAGGGAAAGGTTTAATCAGGTATAATGGTGGTACGAGTGAAGGTACGACTAATATCGTTTAAATGATATCAATACTTAATCACGTGATAAATGAAAGCCATACCTCATAAGACTGTGCGTTGGAATGCTGCGGAGAATGGTGGAGTGTGCAGTTGGTGACGTTGCGGAGCCGAACTCGTGCACAGTCAGAAGTGTGATCATGATGACTTGGATAAGGCAATAATTTCTTCTGCCGGTGAAACAAAAACCATCGCGTCCTCGGGGTCGGAATGATGAGTTCGCCGGCACGACTGAGGTGAATCAGCACCATGATTTAGCAGGTTTGGAACAATTCTTCTGTTAACACAGGAGTTACCACTGCAAGTTGCCAAAAATGATAGCACAACCGACGAAAAAGATGTTGCAGTCGCTAGGAAATATGTTGCAGCTGCCGGGAAAGAAGTTGCAGCCACCGGAAAAGAATTCTCGGCAACCGGGAAAAGAATTTAAGGTATCGGGAAAAATTACGGCTGTCACGGAAAAGTTTTACTGCGGCGGGAAAAAATACAGCTGGCAGGAAAATTTTTATGGTGATGGGATATATGTCGCATCCTGTCAGAAAAGTTTTTGTAGCTATGGGAAAATGGTTGCAACTGTCGGAAAATAGTTAACATCTGTCGGAAAAAGTTCACAGCTGCCGAAAAAACGATTCTACGGTTGACAAAAAATGATAACGTAGCCGCTGGGAAATTATGTTGCAGCTGCCGAAAAAGATGTTGCAGCTGTCGATGTTGCAGTTGCCAAAAAAGATTCACAGCAGCCGGAAAAAGGATATTATGGCTGCTGGGAAATGATGTGGCAGTCGCTGAAAAATGAGGTGGCAGCCGCTGGGAAATGAGGTTGCAGCTGCCGAAAAAGATGTTGCAGCTGCCGATGTTGCGGCTGCTAGGAAAAATGTTGCAGCTTCCGGGAAAAAGGATTTGCGGCCGCTGGGAAATGATGTGGCAGCCGCTGGGAAATGATGTGGTAGACGCTGGGAAATGATGTGGCAGCCGCTGGGAAATGAGGTTGCAGCTGCCAAAAAAGATGTTGCAGCTGCTAGGAAAAATGTTGCAGCTTCCGGGAAAAAGGATTTGCGGCCGCTAGGAAATGATGTGGCAGCCGCTAGAAAATGATGTGGCAGCCACTGGGAAATGAGGTGGCAGCCGCTGGGAAATGATGTCGCAGCCGCTGTGACATGATGTTGCAGCTGTGGGGAAATATTGTTGCAGCTACCGGGAAAAAGGGTTTACGGCTGCTGGGAAAGGGATTTTAGGGTCGACGGGAAACGATAATGCGGATATTGGGAATGATGTTGCAGCCGCTACGACATGATGTCGGATCTGCTGGGAAAAGTTGTTGCAACTGCCAGAAAAGTTATTCACGGTTACTGGGAAAAAGGATTTTTACGTCTGCTGGGAAATCTATCGTGGTTTGCCAGAAAGGAGATTGCAGCTGCTGGAAAAGATGTTGCAGCTGCAGGAAAAGATGTCGCAGGTGCCGGATTTTTTTTTTTTTTTTTTAAGAGAAAAAGGGAAATACAGCACAGGGCGACTCTATTTTGACAGGCCCAATCTGGTTGTTCTCTTGGCGCTTCCCTGGAAATCATCAAATGAAAAAGATCAAATGCAAAAGGAAAACAATTAAACGCTACAGCAGACAAGAAAGAGAATTATTTATGTACAGTAATTCAAAATGCGATTTTCAGTTTAAGAATTTGGCAAAGAGAAATTCCTGCTCTGGTGCCAGCTGATAATCAGGATCGGCGGCAATTTGCGAAATGAATGCATCTTTCGAGATAGGCTTATGGTACAGTCGCAGTCTGTGGCCATTAGCCAGTAATGGTATACGGTTTTCATCAATGGTCTCCAAACGGACAGTGCCATTGTCAAATACCCTGTCAACCAGATATGGACCCAGCCATCTTGTGCGTAATTTACCTTTAAAATCCTTCTTGAATCTGGAGTCGTATAATAGTGTCTAGTCTCCTTCATAGAAAATTTTCTTTTTAATAAACCTGTCATGCCAGTTGGATCTCTGTTGCTGAAGCAACACAGTCTGATCTACTGCAGCTAACTGTTTCTCATCTAATTCATTTAATTGATTCAATCTTCTCCTCTGGGCTTCTGTTACATCCAGACTCATTTCTGTGGCTGTTTTTAGGGTTTTGATCTCAAACTCAATTGGAAAGATGGCACTCTTTCCATACACAAGATCATAGGGAGAAAATCCTGTGGTATTGCGCCAAGTTGTGGGATATGCCCACAGTGCTTCTGGAATCCTGTCATCCCAATCCCTTCGATGACTCTTAACTATTTTAGTAAGGATTGCTTCAATAACTTTATTAGTACTCTCCACTTGACCATTGGCCTGGGGGTGGTAAGGTGAAGCTATCCTATGCTGCACATGATACTTCCGGAGCAAGGATTCAAATTGGTGTGAGATGAATTGCGGTCCCCCATCGGTAACTACTTCCTTTGTTACCCCAAAACGGGTAAAGATTTCACTGTATAGAAAATCAATTACCACCTGGTCATTAGCCTTAGCCAAAGCTACAGCTTCTACCCACTTGGTCATGTAATTAGTACAAACTAGAATGTAAACCTTCTGTCTAGAAGGAGGGCTAATAGGGCCAAAAAAATCCAATGCCCACCTATCAAATGGTTCAAGTACCACTTGGGGCTGTAAAGGCATCTGATCTATTTTATTAGGTTAGCCCATCCTTTGGCAGCTGTCACAGGACTGAACATATCTTTTAGCATCCCTGAACAGAGTCGGCCAATAGTATCCCATCCGCAGCGCTTTATGCCCTATTCTCTTGTCTGCAAAGTGTCCTCCACAAGGTTCATCATGACAAGCCTTCAGTATATGAAAGATCTCATCTTCCCTTACACATCTCCTAATCTCAAGATCGGGTCCTGTGTAAAAGAGATGACCATTGAGCCAACAATACCTGGCACTTTGCTGGATAATTTTTCTCTTCTCTTATTTAGACATGTGTGGCGGAAGCTTCCCTGCAACCAAATAATTAGCAATGTCTACATACCAGGGGGAATGAGCTGAGAGTGTGAATAGATGTTCATCTGAAAAAGAATCCTCAACAGGCGAACTGTCATCACTGTTAGTAAAACGTGATAAAAAATCAGCAACAACATTTTCTTTTCCAGGTTTATCTATAATGGTAATATCAAATTCCTGTAATAATAAGAGACACCTGGTTACTCTGGCATTGGTGATAGGTTTGTTCATCAAATACTTAATGGTAGAGTGGTCAGTGTGCACAAATGTAGGGTACCCAGTAATGTAATGCCGAAATTTATTAATAGAATAGACAATAGCAAGGAATTATTTTTCGGTAACAGTATAATTAAGTTCAGCAGGGGCTAAGTTTTTACTAATGTAATAGATAGAATAAGGTACTTGACCATCCTGCTGTCCTAGTACTGCTCCAATGGCGGTATCAGAAGCATCTGAAGAAATGTGGAAAGGTATAGTCCAATTAGGTCCCCTTAAGATAGGGGTTGTGGATAGCTTCTCTTTAAGCTTATCAAATGCTGTCTGGCATGCTTCACTCCACACAAATTGTGCGTCCTTCATTAACAATGAAAACAAAGGAGAAGCAAGTTTGGAGAATTTTTCTATAAATCTCCTGTAATATCCAGCATGTCCCAAAAAACTTCGCACCTCTTTTTGAGTTGAAGGAGTTGGTATATTTTTTATCACCTTAATTTTTGAAGGATCCACCTGAATGCCATCGGTAGAGATGAAATGTCCTAATACCACTCCCTCACTCATCATCATATGGCATTTTTTAGTGCTTAATGAGAGGCGAGCCTGTTCGCAGCGATTTAAAACCTTCTTTAAATTTTCCAGTGCCTCCTCAAAATCCTTGCCATAGGGAGTAAAATCATCCATAAAGACTTCCATACTATCATTAACCAATTCAGAGAATATGCCAATTACAGCTCTTTGGAACGTTGCTGGTGCATTACATAAACCAAAGGGAAGCACCCTGTAGGAAAACGTTCCCCAGGGGCAAGTGAAGGTGGTATTATCCCGGTCCTCAGGAGCAATCTGAATTTGGTTGTACCCGCTGAAACCATCTAAGAAGGAGAAAAACTTCTTCCCTGATAGGGTATCAAGTACCTGGTCAATAAAGGGCAGAGGAAAATGATCCTTTTGCGTAGCTTTGTTCAGCTCCCTATAATCAACACAGACTCTCCATTTACCATTTTTCTTGGGCACAATTACGAGTGGGGAAACCCATTCACTATCTGAAATCGGATATATAAATCCTGCTTCCAAAAGTTTTTGGATTTCCTCCTTCACTATATCCCTCAGATTGGGGTTCATGCGTCGTTGGGGTTGACAGATAGGCCGGGAATCATTTTTAATATAAATATGATGAGTGCACAGATTAGAGGGAATTCCCCTCATGTCTATATATTCCCAAGCGAATGCCCCCTTATGTTCCTTTAAGAGACTGATTAGGCGCGTCTGTTCTTCTGAGGAGAGACCAGGGTTGATGTTCAAAGTCCTTCCAGGCTCTACCTCAATAGGAATACTTCTCGAATTTTTCAAAACTGGGATTATGTTTGCATCACCGACTAGTGTTTCTTCTGTAAAATTTTCTTGTTCTTCCTTACCAAGGGTAATATTCAGGATTTGATAGACTTCTTTATCCACTGAAGCAAGTTCGCTAATGAAATTACTGATGGCATCATCTTCTATTTCATTTTTAAAAGTTAAGGCCTTCCCTATTGTTAATAGTGGATGAATATCCTCCTCTTCCTCCTGCTCTATCCAAAGAGAAGTTTCAGCCTCTAAACTTGGCCGAGCTGGAGGATACAGGGTGAGGTTTTTAATCTCTATACCATCAGATATAGTCATGGAACCAGATCGACAGCTGATGGAGGATACAGGGTGAGGTTTTTAATCTCTATACCATCAGATAGTCATGGAACCAGATCGACAGCTGATGCAAGCATCAGCTGTGGCCAGCCAAGGCCTCCCTAGGATCAATGGCTGTCCTCCCAGCTGTTATTTTGGTTGCAATATCAAGAAGTCAGCAGGGTATTCCCATGAATCTACTGAGATGACAAGGTCGTCCAGAATACCTTCGGGTCTAATGGTGGATCTGTTTGCCAATTCTAAAATGGTAGGGGTCGGCCTAAAATTAGTGAGTCCAAGCTTCCTTACAGTCTCAATTGTTATGACATTGATCGCTGATCCTAAGTCGACTAGCACGTTGGGTATCTGCGTTTGTCCTATATGTATAGTGACAGTAGGATTGCCAGGGTCGTCATACTTGGTCACAGGGGTTTTTCCTGTTATTAAAGCAGATAAATTCCCTATAACGTGAACAGTGGGAGGGTCTCTAGGTTTCCTTCCTGGTTTCTTAGTGCACAGGTCCCGAACGGTTTTAGCATAAATAGGCACGTCTTGAAGGGCTTGCAGAAGGGGGATTTTAACGTAAAGATTCTTCAACTCTCCTAGGAGGTTGAACTGAGGTTGCCCCCCTATTTTTGGTAGCATTAGTCTCTCAGGGTATGGTGGTTGCCTTACCAGCTGGGTAGGTTGCATATTATCTGATTTCTCATTTAATTTTTCAGCCTTCCTATCTAAGGGATGCTTAGCACCTTCAGTGATAGGAACCGGATCGGATGGATGCTGTGAACTCTCTCCTTTTTCATGCACAGAAGGTGGAATATCTTCTGTAATTATAAGTTCTATTATCTTCCCAGATCGTAGACGAATATCGTTACAAGGTACAGGGGAGAGAGAATAAGCCGACATATTGACAGTTTCCAATTGATGGATTGTTTTATTATTCGGGTTAGGATTAGGTTGGGCAGGCAGCTGAGGTCGTATTGGTATATTAGGAGCAAGATTATTCTGTAGCTGCAGCTGCGACTGCTGAGGTGGGTATTGAGGATATTGAGGAAATTGAGGATATGGAGGGTATGGGGGAGAATATGGTGACTATTGAGGTGCGGGTGGCTGAGGGAACTGGTTCCCGAGAGGAAAGTTCCTCCATCCAGGAGACCACGACGTAGGTTGATGTGGTGGCTGTGTCTAAGGACCCCATGAATTAAAATTTTGCATTGCAGGTTGGGGAGGATTCCACTGAGCATAATTTGAAGGGAATTGTGTATTCACATTTTGCATGTTATTATTCCAATTGCTCATATTATTCAAAAATGGAAATGAGTCCAGAGGCATACCTTGATTTCGAGGCTGCCAAGGTTTCTTTTGTGCAATGAAATAGGCTGATTCCACTTCTGGAGTTGATGCCTGCAGAACAGCCTTCACTTGGGGAAGTGTGGGACATTCCTTCATGTCATGGTTCAGCTCACACAGCTGACATATTTGTATTTTTTCAAGAGGGCATTCTTTCAGCGGGTGATTCTTTCTACATCGGGGACAGAACACACCTAGTGTGAGATCCTCCACTGCCTGTTTTTTTTTTGGCCTTCAGGACATCAATCTCCGAAGAGATGGAGCTCATCATTTCTATTTTAAAATTTTCAAGGAGATTTCCTATCTCTGCACGTGTAGCTCCTCCAATGGATGACTTCTGAGTTCTGTCGCAGACATCACGTTCCAGCTTATCCCGTTTATCCCGCTTATTATTCCTGGAAGATCCCCTGGAGTATCTCTTACATAATTCCACAATCATCTCAAAAGGTTCTTTGGAGATATCTCCCTTTCCTAACAAATTTAACATGTCTAAAAAATCATCTCTGATCCCTCAAAGCAAGATTATCTTGAGCACGTCCAGCCCCATGTTCGTCTGCCCGGCTCTTTGCACATTGTACAACAGCCTTTCTACAAAATCCTCTAGACTTTCATCCTCCTTCTGCACCATCTTGAATAATTCCTCTCTTTTATCCCTGGTGTTGCAATATTCTTGATATTTCTCTAGGAATACTTGCTTCATCTTATTCCAATTAGCAACAGTTCCTCCCCCAAGGCTCATGAACCATCGTAATGCATTGTCGTTCAGGGTGGCAGGAAAAAGTTTCAGCTTTTGAGCATCTGTGACATAATCATAGCTGCGACAGAGGATATCAAATTCAAAAAGGAATTCGTCTGGATCTTCTGTCACCCTGCCATGGAATCAAGGCAACACCGATGGTGAGATGTTCTTCATAGGAGCTGTCCCATCTGGATGCTGAATTGGAAATTGTAATGTAGCCATAGTTCCTTCTGGCAGGGAGTAATTTTCATGATGGTATTCTACCACTGCCTCTTCCTCTTCAGTCTCATGTCTGTTATTCATCTTTTCTTCTGTATCCTCTTCTTCGTTCGTTCCTGCGTTCTTTTCCTCAGTTGTAACAGCTGCGTATTCTTCAGTTGTAGTAGCTGTGTATTCTTCAGTTGTAACAGCTGTGTATTCTTCAGTTGTGACAACTGCATACTCCTTAGCTGTAATAGCTACGTCAGCTGTACCTTCCTTAGCAGGGGTATATGAGGGAGTCACGGCTGCTCCTGTATTCTCCACCGTGGACGTTGGCGTTCCAAAATCGGCAGGGTTTCGTCTGATAGGAGTTTCTTGATGACGAGCCCTGGTGGATGAATCAGTTCTGTCAACAAGATCGTCGATGAATGTTCTTCTGCCCAATTATTGTCCTTGACCACGAACCGAACCACCTGCGCTGTTAGTAATTTGTGGGGTTTTGGGAGTTGGGAGGTGATCGCGTTTTACCCTCCTTGTATTCATGCGAACCAAATCATTTCAGCAAAAAGAAAGACTGACTAGAAACAATTACTAGATGCAACTAATGATCAATGTTTAATTTTTATCCTTCCCCGGCAATGGTGCCAAAATGTCGAGCACCCTATATGCAGATAAATTATCACCAACGCACAGAGCATGCGAGATTTATTGTCAACTCGAGAAAGTCTTTTATTTCAAAGGATAAATGCACAGTATATGCTTAAACATCAATTCATTATAATTATCTACTGTGATCTTCTAACAACTATGTTCATCTCAAAGATCTATGTAATCCCAGTTGCTGGCTAATTACTATTCCACCATGCATCAACAAGAAATCAATTAAGCTTCAAGGACAATTGCAGATACAAAGAAATCCTATTCACATCTAGAACTAATAACTCACCTCTTCAATCTAATCACTCTTTGAAAATCATAAGCAGAAACTGAATATTGATCTAGAAATTCAATTGCAAGGGATTGAGCTTAGTTGTTCTAGGAAATTGAATTGCAAGAATTAAAATAAACAGTCATATAAGAAAGATAAATTGAAAAGGGCTCATGGGATCATGACTTAACTGTAAGATGAACAAGGCTGTGTACAACTGCCAAATGAAACGTATAAAGCAAACCTTACTCAGTCGACTGTTACTCTGCACCAGTTACCAATCTCAAGGAAATATAATCTTTAACTATACTGAAAATCCACACAAAAACTACTACTGCTGCGTACAAAAGAAATATCATGAACAAAGCATCACAACAATAATTTAAAGAATCCTAATTTAACTCAACAATCTCTGTGGAAGACGGGCCCAGCCTTCACACAGAGACGCTGGCTGAACAACATGAATTCCTTTAACTCAGAAGTAACCCCTTATATTAACAAAAGAAAGATTACACAGTTTGCCTTGGTTGCTAATATAATGAATTAATTGTCTATTGTTCAACCCCTGGGTCGAGGCAACTCCCCATATTTATACATACAAATCGTAACATCCAATCCTATAATCGGGCAGCCATGAAGATCTCTGATCTTCAGGCGCCCTAAATAACTAGCTGTTACAATACGTGGCAAAACAAAGACATCAAAATATGAGAAAGTTATCAATTGAACCAAGAGTGGTGGCCCTTCCAGATCACAGCTAGACTCGAGCAGCAACATACTCAAGATAGCACATTCTATTACAGTTTCCCTGTCACAGCTGTGCTTTAATTGATGATTCGAGCCCTAAGGATCCTTTCTAAGCAGGGAACACCTTTCAAGACTTGTTCAGCCCCACCTTCCTGCAATCCACTTATCTCAACTACCTTCATAAATCATAATATGTTAGCACAATTGAGAGATAAACAACCTTAATTATCACAATCATAAGCATTAATAAGATAAAACAATGATTGATATGTTGTAGATATGCTATACATGTTATTCTCTCAGTTAAGATCCTAGATCAGATTGAAATTTCTGAAAAACTAGCATGGTATTAGAGCTACCCTGAAAGAAGGCATGGTATGGCATGTATGACACTTGTTGCACTTGTGATGCTAGGGCTTGATATAGCAAAAACCAGTCATCGCAACACTTTCTCTATAAATACATTTTGGCGAGGTTTCAGGATCTGAAACTCTTACAGGTCAAAGATAAGATCCACATGTACCTTGTGTCTGAAGAAAAAGTTCTAATTAGTTGTACTTTGTGTTTTATGATCTATACAATCTAGGGTTTCTGCCTCTTCCAGATCTGAGTCATAAACAGATGACCTAGGAAAAAAGGTCATAACCTGGGCTAGGAAGCTCAAAATGAAATTTCATAAAATGTGACAAGTATGGAACAGAATGTACTTTCATAGGCCGAAGTTTCAGAGACCGAAAGTGAACCAGTGACATGTGGCACTCTGTACAAGTTTGCTCTCCTGTTTTATCCCATAAACAGGTCACGTTGCGATACTTGGCATAACTCTCTCTCAGAGAATCCAATTAAGGTTAGACCTATGGGTTTGGAAAGATGACGATTCGGTCTACCACAGGTAGAAGTTTCAGACCCTGTGGATTTGTAATTTCGGAGTTACACCAGAAAACATTAGGTACATATTTCTGTCAAAATAGAATTGGATTTTGAGCACCTTTATTCATGGCTCCGGGAATTAGGGTTTTGGAGAAAGTTCATATTTTTGTAAATGGAGACCATGGCTGAATGGTACTCATAAAAATTGAAATTTAGAGACCAAGATCAAATTTTTTGGTTGGGTAGAAGGTCGGGCTTGATCAAACCCTACTTTGGGACTTTGATCGGAAAGGTGGAAAATTAGGGCTTCTGCAAAAGTTGGAATTTCTAAAGTTTGTGACCATGGCTGGAAGGTCCTCAGAAAAATCAAAGTTTAGAGCTTTGGATCGAACCTTTTGGTTAGGCAGAAGGGTGGGATTTATCAAACCCTAGTTCAGGATCCTGTCCAGAAGATCCAGAAGTTTTAAAGGCAATTTTGAGGGGTGAAACTTTGCAGTTTTCAAATTCTGAGTATACCAACTTGATAAGCTCATCAAGGCGCTTCTTTCTATCCTTTCAGAAGTTTGAAATTCAAAGTTTGAATCTTTAGGGTTTCTCTGACAAACCCTAATCCAACTCTAGATCCATTTTTTGCAAATCAAGTGGATTGGGTTAATCCTAGAATAGAATCATTTGGTCACCTGCATAAGTGAATAAGTTCATGTTTTAGAGGGAGATGAGGTTAAGACCTTACATAAGAAAATTAGAAGCAATCTCGACAGGTATGACTTATCCAGGTTGATGTTGTCCGCTAACATGAAAGATACATCAAGAAAGACAAATCATGTTCTAGTTCAAGAACATATGACCATGGTGACATGAAGACAAAGATTCATCCATTGTCATGGATCACATAGAAGATCTACTTATGAGGTATGTATAACTTGGTTCCATAATGATTAACATATGAGATATGTAGGTTACTAGCACAAGTCATTTAAGAGAACAAGAAGACATCATGTGGGTATGTTAGACATAACCAACTAACATATTAATCCAGGTATGTTTTTCCTATATCAAGCTAGAATCCTACCTTGTGTTAGGATCTTATACTGTTGTATTGTTGATAATGATTATTCATGAAGTTAGAAATGTAAGTAATCAAGGTTTTATGCATATTATGTCTCTTGCCTTGATTGATGATGTGACTAAATAGAAAAGTCCTTTGGTCAAATATGGATATGCATGAGTAAGAGAAATCTTCCCTAAAACATTGAATGCTAATGCTTATTATCTGTGTTTGAAATGATCATAACTATACATGTTTGAGATTATTTTGATTATACTAATGAATGTATGATTATGTATGAGATCTCAATGGTAACACAATGATGATACTAGTAAACATGCATAGCGATCGAGGATGAATATAAGTTCAAGGACAGGTAATCCAAGAAGTAAAGATCAAGAGGGAGCACACTCCAGTAGTTTTTGCAAGGATGAAGACATTCAGAGGGAGTCGACCACTTCTCACATCAGAATGGAATTGTAGAAAGGAAGAAAAGACTAAGAGGGAGTCAAACCAACAAACAAACAAAGATAAGTATTTGAATTATCATTTCTTGCATATTTGATTGTTTAAATAATATTGTTCAATGATGTATATACTGATGTTCCTAGAATTAGGCTGTGTATTTTGGCATATTAGAATAATTGCATTAATGAATAGAATACTACTAATATGCATGTAATGGGTAAGTGGCCTATGGCACTGTACAACATTCCATTGCTACTTATCTAGAATGAAACCTCTTTGCTGACATGTTGAGAGTAGTGCAAAACTCTTAACAATGTTCTGGTAGAGATTGGAAGGCATCTACAAAGTTACAGGATATGGATGAATGTTGTATTGAAGCATTGGCTAAAATAATTGCATGACTGTATGACATATTTCTTTATGTGTAAGAATTTGTTCTGAAAACTATGAGAAGCTTCTAATCATGCAATTTAACTTGTTTTGTAAGAAAGATCGTATACGAGCTCCTACAAAAGAAGGACTACAACATTTGTTTCAGTAACAAAGTTATCTATTGAAGATATTGAATATATTGAAGTTCCCAGGATTCGATAAGAATGCCATGATCGAGGAGTACTAGTCAATCATGAAGAGTGATGTTTGGGATGTAGTCCCAAGACCTAAAGGGAAATCTGTTGTGACTTGCAAATGGATCTATAAGATCAAGAATGCTGCAGATGGTAGCATGGAGAAATACAAAGCAAGGTTTGTAGCTCGTGGCTTCTCCTAGAAAGAGGGATTGAGTATGAAGAGACTTCTACACCTATAGCCAGGCACACTTCCATCAGATCAATACTTGCTCTGGCTGCAGTGATGAAATGGAAGATACACCATATGGATGTCAAGACGGCTTTTGTGAATGGTGTAGTCGAAGATGAAGTGTATGTGGAGCAGCCACTCGGTTTTGAGACACATGACAGAGGGAATCATGTGTGCAAACTGAAGAAAGCCTTGTATGGTTTGAAATAGGCACCCGGGACTTGGTATGGCAGAGTAGACAACCTCCTATCTAGTTTGGGATTCACTAAGAGTAAAGTGGACTCCAACCTTTACTACAAGGTTGAGGAAGGCAATCCAGTGATACTACTATTGTATGTGGATGACCTATTTGTAACAGGTGAGGATAGATTGATTACCAACACGAAGAGGAAGCTTGCTTACGAGTTCGAGATGAAGGACTTGGGTATGATGCAATACTTTCTTGGTATGGAGGTTTGGTAGAGTACAAATGGAATCTTCCTTGGACAAGGGAAGTATGCAGTGGAGATTCTGAAGAGGTTCGGGATGATGGACTGCAAGGCCATGGCCACACCTATGGCATCAAACTTGAAGCTTATGTGTGATGCTTCATCTGATCCAGTTGATGTAACAATGTATTGTCAGATGATTGGGTCCTTGATGTACTTGATGAATACGAGATGAGATATTTGCTTTGCGGTGAACACATTGAGCTAGTTCCTGACGAATCCGAGGAGTGTTCACCTGGTTGCTGTAAAGCATATTCTGAGGTACCTGAAGGGTAGGTTGATTATGGGCTCAAGTATGATGCGAATCAAAATTTTAACCTGGAGGGTTATGTTGATTCAGATTGGGCAGGCAGTGCTGCAGATAGGAAGAGCACTTCCGGGTGTTGCTTCAGTATGGGATCAAGTGTGATCTCTTGGTTTAGCAGGAAGCAATCCTGCGTAGCACTGAGTACAACCAAAGCAGAGTATGTTGCAGCTTGTTCGGCTAGTTGTGAGGCAGTATGGCTAAGAAAGCTACTGTCTGAGCTATTTGATCTCCCATTGGATGCTACTGGTATCTTTTGTGACAACCAGAGTTGTGTGAAGTTGTCTGAGAACCTAGTGTTCCATGACAGGTCGAAGCACATAGAGATCAAATATCACTATATCTGGGATATGGTGCATATAGGAGTAGTGAAGCTCCTGTATGTTGTGACAGATGAGCAGGTTGCAGAGGTGTTGATGAAACCGCTATCCAGAGTGAAGTTTGAGTACTTCAGAGGGAGGCTTGGTGTTCTTCAGATTGATGACACTTCAAGGAAGAAGTGATGGACACATTTGTAGAATCCATTCCAAGCATGGTGGTAGGAGGATCCTCCCATGGCTATGGATGTAAGCATTGTGTGATGAGAATCAGGACTATGCTCTAGTTATTGCTCTGGATATGATCAGTTGGATAAGGTATATGATATGCATCAGGTAGATGCATGATATGTATCAGGTGGATACATTATATGATCAGGTGGATCATGTATATGATATGCATCAAGTAGATGCATGATATGTATCAAGTGGATACATTGTATGATCAGGTGGATCATGTATATGATATGCTTCAGGTAGATGCATGATATGTATCAGGTGGATACATTGTATGATCAGGTGGATCATGTATATGATATGCATCAAGTAGATGCATGATATGTATCAGGTGGATACATTGTATGATAAGGTGGATCATGTATGTGATATGCATCATGTGGATGCATAATATGTATCAGGTGGATACATGGTATGGTCAGGTGGATCATGTATGTGATATTCATCAGGTGGATGCATGATATATATCAGGTGGATACATCATATGAGCAGGATGATCATGTGTGATGAGTATCAGGACAATGCTCTGGATGACTTGCATTAGAACGATGCAAAGACAATGATCAGGATGATCATGGACATCAAGATGATGTATGATGAGTATTAGGTTGATACTCTATAGCCATGGAAAGGTTGTGCAGATAAGCATATAATAGCGCCCTGGGAGATTTGCAGATGCTCTTGCTAGGTTTTGTCGCTGGCATATAATAGATCCCTGGGAGATTTGGAAAATGCTCTTTCGAGGTTTTTCTTGGAGGGACATATAATAGCACCGTGGGAGATTTGCAGATGCTCTTGCTAGGTTTTTCCGCTGGCATATAATAGCTCCCTGGGAGATCTGGCAAATGCTCTTGCTAGGGTTTGTCCATGGCATATAATTTCTCCCTAGGAGATCTTGCAGGTTGTGCTGGGAACGTAATCAGTCATGAGATGCTCTTGCTAGGTTTTGCTTGGTAGTATATAATGTCTCCCTGGGAGATCTTGCAGGTTGTGCTGGGCATGTAATCAGTCCTGATATGCTCTTGCTAGGTTTTGCTTGGTCACATCTAATAGCTCCCTGGGAGATCCGATAGGTTGAGCAGTGTGCTCGTAATCAGTCCTGGGATGCTCTTGCTAGGTTTTGTTGACGCATGTAATAAGTCCTGAGGATTCCACAATATGGCCAGTGATGATGAAGACCTACAGGTGGTGAGCCTACATCCAATATGAAAAAGGACTGGCTCTGTAGAACTTCTTATGACGAGTAGATTCAGAGATTGATTGAGATAGTAGCAGCCGTGACGATGACGATGATTCGAGGATGATGATCCAGAGAAGAAGACTTGTGCTAGCAGATCTATGTTGAGAAATGCCTTTCTAGTTAAGAGGGAGTGTTGATGTATATGTAACTTCGGAATGTATTTTACCCATGTGTATTGTATTCCTATAGAGATGTTATTATTCCTCTATATGGAAGTGTTTGTATTCCTATAGAGATGTTATTTTTCCTCTATACAGAAGTGTCGTCATTTATATTGTAAGTGTCGTGACTTATACTTTATGGGTTATTAGACCACCAAGTGTGGGGTCAGCCTGGATTAAGTTAACCATGGGTTATTAGGCTAAGCTAGACAAGTCAGCCCCATTAGTTTATTGGGAAGGACAAGACAAGTATAAATAGAGATCGGGAGATCTCTATTTGATCACTGATTACTCACACTTCTCTCATTTGGAAAGTGTCGCACTTGTGAGGAGGAGGATCTGCTTCTAGGAGAAGACTATCTCTTGTACTTTGGTTGTATCATTTCTCTATCTATCTCTGAGGAAGTTGCGGGGTTTTTCACCTTATTGGTTTTCCACAGTGAAACTCTGTGTCTCTTGTGGGCTTGCATTATTGTGTCCATGATTGATATGTTGTAGATATGTTGTACATGTTATTCTCAGTTAAGATCCTGGATCAGATTGAAATTTATGGAAAACTAACATATATATAGTAATATATGGTCTCCTACTGAAGAGAAAACAATTGGTGCATACTGAAGGTACAAACTGCTGATGTATGAGAATAATATCCCATAAGTACAATCACGATCACAAGTAGCATACTGAATTCCACTGAAGTCTGGGGTCTTCTACACAAATCATCTACGGTGCAAGTCCCACCAAGTGAATAAAGGTGTTGAAGTCGAACTTGATGTGACATTATCTGATTACTGGTCATTGATGTATACCATTAATAAACATGAGATAACCCACCAATAATTAAAATGGGCATCAAGGCACGGAGTACATTCACCAAGTGTGAATAGAGGTGTTGAGGTTGAACACTATGATGAATCCATCGATCAGGGGACATTGATGAATTCCCAAAACTGTCGATGGTGAGAGAACCTACCACCAATGATTGCAAGCCTCAACGTACTCAACGGACTCTAAGTCTCAATTCCAGAATAAATGAGTTGAATTCGATGGAATGAAACTCGCTAGAAGGAGGGAATTAATGAATCCCCCATCAACTAGCACAAGGTAACAACAACACTGAAATATTTGGAAGAAATCAGACTAATAGAACGAACTGTAAGGGATGGATGACATGCAATAGTCAAGCTGACGAGTGGCGGAATCTGGTTTCAAGACTTCCTCTGAACAAGAGCATGAACATATGGATAGACTCAGGCAGCATAGACTCAAGTACTAGATAATAATAACACTTTGCGTCATAGGAGGAATCTGTTGCTTGGTTTTTCAACCAAGCATGTGCAAGGATACACCTATTAACTTGTAATAGCAGTCTTCGAATAAAAAGCAAAAACAATTATAAACTAATCTAACATTAACATGTGCATATAAAAATAAATTTAAAATGATTAACAGAAAGAACATGAAATGTAACAAAGAATGGTTTTTTGTATTATGATACCTCAAATGGTGAGGATGTATGGTGTTGAGCAGCTCCAAGGTTGAGGTGCTCCAAGCTCCAATGGTCTCTTCTCCAAGTTTGCTAAAATGGTCAAAGAAATCAAAAGAGATTTTAACAGCATGAGGATAGGATGGATGATGGATGGAAAGTGAGGAGTCCCTATCACCTTTTTATAGTTTTTGGTGATGGGGAATACCATTATGGTTTTGAGGAAACCAATGGTATTAACCAACATGGTTTAGGTACCTTTTTCCCTCTTTTTTCCTTTTTTGAATATTTTTGAATATTTTTATTCCCTTTTAATATTTTTTGGGAATTCTGGACCCTTTTTGAGGGTTTTTTGTGTTTTTTGAGGAAAAATATATATTTTGAGGGGAAAAAGTTGTATTATGGTCTTTTTGGTGACCTTTTGATGGCTTTAGAGGCTCAAATGGTGGAAAAGTGGACAAATGGGTCATGTGAATAAGGGAATGAGCTAGTGAGCACTATTTGGGTGTTAACAGATTGCCCCCTGATGTGTGAGGGCAAGAGCTCATCGTATGGCCGATAGACATAATAGTTCTTATGTCTTTTTCCTGGGGTTTGGGGAAGAGAAGAGACCGGTTGGATACTAGAGCAATGGCCCCTTGGAAGCTGCAAAAACTGAAAAATATTACATGGCCTCAAAAATGAATGAGGAATAATCTCTGACTATGGACAAGGCGGGCATACCCATGCTCGTATCAAGACATATACATAACAATTAGGCCCACGAAGGGGGGCCTGAAGAAATACATAAAATCTGCTGGTACGTCATAATGGTCCAAAGGGGACACAATGCTAGGACATACTCATGGTCATATCATGACTGATCTGAATAACTGATACATTAGAAAAAAGGAAACAACCGTTCTGAATAAGGTATCAGAAGGGTTGATGAACTGCTGAAACTGAATGTGTTCAACATCTGAAAATTGTCGCCAAGTGCAACTCGGATATCCATAGGAAAATGTAACTGGTTGTATCCTTAATTAGACTCTCATATGTGGTAGAGTTAGATGATATCCGGGGTCTTCAACAAGTAATTGAAAGGACCAATTCCCTGTACGAGTCTCAACGATGCGATCAAGGTGTTGAAGTCGAGCATGTGAGAAACAATCATTTGGAGAGGCACTGGGAACTCCTTTCGAAATGATTTGTAGGCACTCATCATAAATGGTGATGAGTCCAAGGCACAGGGAACTCTAGGTCTATCCTATAGAATAAATTTGGTTGGCGTCGAAAGAGGGAGACCAACAACTATCAAGGCAATGATGTTTCCTTGATAGGAGTGCGAGGTGTACAACCGAAGTGTGATAGTACTGATGGTAGGACTGACATACTGTGGGGATGGGAAATAAATGGGGTCATAGAGTGGGTGGACTCAAACTTCCTTTGTTCAAATCATGATGACATGGTTGACTTGGCAGCATAGGAAATTGACTTGTAGGTGCGGGGATCATAGCTTTAAGGGCTGAAGGGTATGTATTGTAGATTGGAGTGACTCTCAGGGTGACATACTGCAAAATACACTGAACAAAGGCGACCAAAAATGGGGAAGCTGCCATATGAGTGGACATGTTCTGTTGTGGTGCTGAAAACACCATTGGTTCCTTCTTTGTAGTTTTAATGAGCTCCAAGAAGGGATAAAAGTGTGCTCTGAAATGGTACTGTCCTGTGGATTTTGTGAGCCCAAGATTGTTCATGCTCATGAGTGCTTTCATTTTTAAGGAGTCTGAAAACGATAAGAAGAATCTACAGTAGTGGTGGAGTACCATCCTGTGGATGTACATGAGCCCAGGATGGTGATTGCTCGTGGTCGCTTTCATGTTTAGAGAGTCTGAAAGCGGTAAGTGGACTCCATTGGTGTTCTTTTTCGTAAGTTAGTCTCCAAGGCCCGAAAAAGCATAAAATGATGCAAATGGAGAACTCTTCTAGCCGATGTGACTAGAGTATTCCTTTTTCGTAATTATTCTACAAGGTCCGGAAAAGGGGTAAACTTATACCAGGTAGACGCCCTTTTAGATACGTTTAGCGAGCATGAAAGGAAGCAAGGTTGCTCGGTGATATTTTCATTGTTTTAGGAGTCAGAAAAGAGCTTAACAGAAAGGTATTGATGAGAGCGAGAAATGGTCTCAAGCATCATCATGAGTGCAGAAAACTAAATCCGGTGACATAAAGATCATAAAAAATGGGCAACGAATGATGTGGCACGTAAATCGAGGTGATGAGCGGTATTTTGAAAAAATGCCCAAAAATTATGGGGGCGAGAGCGAGCAATGATCTCAAGCATCATCATGAGCGCAGAAAATGGAATCCGGCTGTATAAAATTCGTCAAAAATGGACGATGACCGATGTGGCACGCGAACTGAGGCGACAAGGGGGCATGAAAAAATGCCCGAAAAAACTGGGCGGGAGAGCGAGAAATGATCTCAAGCATCATCACGAGCACAGAAAACTGAATCCGATGATATAAACTTCATAAAAAATGGACGACGACTGATGTGGCACGGAAACCGAGGCGATGAGGGGGCATAAAAAAATGCCCAAAAATCTGGGCATGAGAGTGAGAAATGATCTCAAGCATCATCACGAGTGCAGAAAACTGAATCCGACAATATAAAATTCATCAAAAATCGATGACGGTCGATGTGGCATGCAAACCGAGGCGACGAGGGGGCATGAAAAAATGCTCAAAAAATCTAGGTGTGAGAGTGAGAAATGATCTCAAGCATCATCACGAGTGTAGAAAACTGAATCCGGTGATATAAGACTCATAAAAAAATGGCCGATGGCCGATGTGGCATGCAAATCCAGGCGACAAGGAGCATGGGAAAAATGCCCAAAAAATATTGAGGTGAGAGCGAGAAATGATCTCAAGTATCGTCATGAGCATGAAAAACTGAATCCGGTGATATAAGACTCGTAAAAAATGGACGACGATCGATGTGGCACGCAAATCGAGGAAATGAGGGGCATGGGAAAAATGCTCAAAAAATGGACCTAGTGGAATCGGGAAAAGGAGAGGACTATCATGAAGTTGTCGCTGTGCTAATTCCAATGGTACCAATGGTTTGAAAAACAGATGTCGTATGATACCGAAATCGCTGTTGGAAAAATGGTCAAATCTCTATAAATAGGGTGTGGGCCCAAAGTGACATGTGTCATTGTTATGTGCGAGTTTCATAGAGCAATTGAGTGAGGTCAGAGCTCTTTCTTGATTTGTGGGAGATTCGACCGTTGGATTTTCATTCCGAGAGTTTCAGGTAATCCTATTCACCTTAGCCTTTCAATTTATTTGCTTTCTGGTTGGCGGTGGGCCCCCAAAAACTGTGAAATTCTACTTTGGCATTCCAACATGAAATATCGTAGGTTTCACGCCCTTTTCTGCAATGAACATTGCAGGTTTCAGCTCAAAACCCACGATGTTCATCGCGGGTTTGGGGCCGACAGTCGCAATGTTCATCACAGCTGTTTAGCTAACAGTCGCGATGTTCATTGCGACTGTGGGACCGATACCCATGATGATCATCGCGGGTGCGCCGTAACTTGGCCGAAAATACCGTCAGTGGCATGGGATGCCCTCGATGCATCATGGCGGGATGGATCGCCGCGCGGGGCGTCAGGTAAAATAGTGTATAGATATCCTGACTGAGCATAAATGAGGTCGAATTGCTGAGCTTTTAAGATAGCTTCTTCTTCTGACTGGGGTCGTTCGGAAGCTACATCTTTGGCTATGAGGCGTAGGAGTGATTTGAGGAACCAATCCAAAAAGATACAGTCGTTAAGCTTTATCTTGCAGAGGCTCCGGCGCCTACGCCACTCATGGATATGATCAGTGATGTGTGTAGCAGTGTTCTGTCTACAAGACAAAAGTATTTCCACTCTTGCATCATAGCGTATAGGTAGTTGAAAGAACTGGAGGAAAGTTGAGGCGAGGGACGTAAATGTGTTATGGGTCCCATGTGGCTGCTCAATATACCACTTGGCTGCAGAGCAAGTGAAAGTTCATTGTAAAAATCTCAATCTAATGGAATCATCTACTATGGAGTTGGAGGAACACCATAGGTGAAAAGACATGATGTGGTTTTGGGGATCTTCTCCAGCTTTGCCTTCAAATTTTGGGATATCTGAGGGAAGCTTTGTGGGCATGGGTGGCCACGTAGGGTTGTGTCTAATAGGGTCATTGGTTAACCTTGCCACGTCTGGTAAGTTTAGACTAGCCATGTATGGCAGACTGGCAGATGGGTGTGACATGGTCACTGGGGCATAACTGTTAATGGTAGCATTATGGAGTGGTCTAGTGCTCCCTAAGGGTATGCTAGGTGTGAAAGGGATGTTACCTCCAGCCGATGTGGTGTGGGAGGGGCCTGCGCTCCCAAGTGCAACATGGGTTGCAAATGGGTTAGGAATGGTTCCGACAGTCCATGGGATCTGGGTAATGGTAATGAGAGGGGGGGTGACCCCCATGTTGGGTATACCTAATACAGGTGGTGGTCCTGTGTTAGGCATGCCTAGAGGGGGTGTGGCCCCTATGCTAGGCATGCCTAGAGGGGGGTAGCTACCATGGTTGTCATGGTAGTAGTGGGTTTTGTTGATGTAGCTCTAATAGCACTAGTGAAAAGGGGGTCATATTGTGATCCATCCATGGGGTTGGTTGGTGATGTTTCAGTAGGTTGTTCGGATTCATCCTCAGAATCATATGTAAAGTGAGGCACGTCAGAATTAGATGACTAGGTTCTATGCCGATGACGTGTGGAGTCAAGGGATAGCACTATATGTCTATGACGTGTAGAGTCAAGTGTACCGAATTGAGGGGGTTCACCTTGAAAACGGCGGGATCGTCTTAAATTCTCAATGGTGAGAGATGTCTAGAAAAGCCAATGGATGGTGGTGAGATAAAAAACTCAAGACCCTAATGCAACAATGTGTGCAGGAGGGGAGTGTGAAAAAATAATGGCTCTTAGGCCAACAACCAACCTCAAAAGCACTTATTATAATAGCTGTTCTATAATAAGTGGAGGAATCAAGAAAAGTGGTCAGAATACCAAAAATCAAATGGTTCCTAGAAAAAAGTGGTGCTTACTAAACCAAGGGGGGTAGTAGAGCATGCAAATTCCTAACTAAAAGTGGTATTATGACTCAACTAAACATATCCTCTGCAAGGTGATGAAATCCAAGTCAGACAATATGGGAGGTGGAATCAAAGGCTAGATATCCCCCTACCGGGAGGGGCACCAGGTAGATGATCCTAAAAAATGGCCACTAAGATACCCCGTTCATGACATGTTTGGTTGGGTGAATCTACAGTTTGGTTCTATCGCCGCTATACTCCCATACGGGTAGTACACCAAGAACTGCGAAAGGTATCCTTTGGTTACTGAATGGATAGCGGTATTCCACTCAGACTTCCGGAACCAGTCTGGCTACTTCAACCCTCCTAAGGGAGAGGCCTTCCCGATAAATTGGTGTATAACTGTGTCAACAAATAATAAATGATTTTTGGGTTTTCTAAAAGACAAGCACTATGTCTTAGATGTAAATAATTGAGGGGTGTTATTGGAACACCTATCCCCCTAATCTTACGTAGCTACAAGATTCTTCAAGTGTTCCCCAAGTGGGGTTAAAGTGTTTGTTGAGTTTAGGAAGATTTTAAGGCTCAGTTAATTAAAAATGTGGCAGATCGAGTGCAAGTGTGATTATTTAACTGAAAATGAATTTGTCTCGCTTGGGCGATTGATTACAAATGAAAAACAAGACAATTCCAATTTGCAAAAAATAAAGTATTTTTCTGAAATGTAAATTATTTAACAAAAATAATTCAAAAACTATAGATTTTTGAAATAATTTTTAAAGGAAACCAAATATCTAAAAAAGTGCAAGAAATAAATGGATTTCTTAAGAACTTGCTTGGGCAAAACTATTGAGAAAATCTGAAGTGAAATCTATGATCTAAACAGAGTGCTAAAAACCTTTCTTTCACTTACTGAAAATTTTTAAAAATATTTTAATGGAGCATATGTAATAGAAAATGATTTACTATTGCTACAATAATTCAGAAAAAATAATGCTGGAAAATAGGCTAAATGGGCAAAAAATGTAGCAAATTTTTTTCTAAAAATTGGGCTGAACTTAAAATAACAACATCGCGGGTTTTAGGGCAAAAGCCGCAATGGGCATCGTGGGTTTGAGCCACAAAGTCGCAATGTGCAGTGCGGAAAATAGCCGCAAAGCCACGATGTACAGCGCGGAAAAAGGCCACGAAGTGCAGTGTAGAAAAAGGCTGCGAAGCCGCGATGTGCAGTGTAGAAAAGGGTCGTGAAGCCGCGGTGCGTCGCGTGGAAAAAGGCCGTGAGGTCGTGATGAGCCATGTAACTATCGGGCGAAAAGCCACGATGCGAAAATGGAAAAAAGGTCATCGGAAACGAAACGGAAAAGTGAAATTTCGGTCAGTTAAAGGCTACAGAAAGGGCCAACGACTAGGGCAACAATGAATATGCTGTCTAGTATGGCAGATTTGCTAATTTTAATGGTAAAAACAAGTAAAAAACAAAGATCTAAAGAAAAAGTTTAAAGCTCGAAACCCAACGGAATCGCCAAAAAACTGTTGCTTGGTTTTTCAACCAAGCATGTGCAAGGATGCACTTATTAACTTGTAATAGCAGTCTTCAAATAGAAAGCAAAAACAATTATAAACTAATCTAACATTAACATGTGCATATAAAAATAAATTTAAAATGATTAACAGAAAGAACAAGAAATGTAACAAAGAATGGTTTTTTGTATTATGATACCTCAAATGGTGAGGATGTATGGTGTTGAGCAGCTCCAACGTTGAGGTGCTCGAGGCTCCAATGGTCTCTTCTCCAAGTTTGCTAAAATGGTCAAAGAAATCAAGAGAGATTTTGACAGCATGAGGATAGGATGGATGATGGATGGAGAGTGAGGAGCATAGACTTAGTATATAAGTGTGTGTTGAGGTCATTGAAGGCACCGTGAAGTTAATTGTATTGAGCTTGCTCAAAGGAGGTTGCCCCCTCAAAGTGGCCCGTGATCAATATAAAAGTGATTCTGTTCTATTATTTCTGCTATTTTGCATATTCTTATTAATTAATTGTTGCAGGTGCATCACATCTGGTATCAGAGCACTTTCTTGGGCTCGCTGGGTGAAATTTCTGCCAATTTTTTTTCGCATCTATTGCAGGTTCGGATTTGGAAATAATCCCTATCCGCTTAACTGTGGGAAGTACTTGGGCATAAGCCCTAAAACTCATTGTGAGGAGTACCACAAGAACCCCGAAGTAGCTGGCCCATTGAGAGGACCTGCCAGCAAAAAGGGCAACGACCCCTACCTGATTGACTAGTTCCCACCTGTGAGGTAAACCAAGAGCTGTCGTTTTTGGCAAAGCGGTTATCAGTTTTACCTGAGCTATGGAGTGAGGGGTACTGCCCCAATACGCAAGCCGTCAGACAGCATTGGTGGCCGAGTGAAAACCCTGAACTGTTAGGAAGCCGCACATACCTGGGGTCCATATCTACTTTCAGCTGAACTATTGTCGATCACTGCTGCGCCGTTTCAGATCCATTTTGCAAGCCGTTCCAGATTCCTTCTGAGCCATAGCCGCTCCAGTCTGTTAAAAAAAAAAAAAAAAAAAATCCGAGCCATAGCCGCTCCGCTCCATATCTCCCTTGTTTTACCTCTGTTTCCCTTGAAATTTTCAGGGAACCCCTATCATTCCATTCTGCATATTTCATTCTTGAGGATCCTATCCTCAATTCCCCTTCCTACAGCCCGAAATCTCACATTTGTCTATTTTTAGGGTTTGCCATAACTTCCTCAGATTTCACCCAATCACCTTCAAATTTTACCACAGAGTTCCTTTCTGAATTCTGCTTCTTTGTTCCCCTCTGCCAAATTTTCTCATTCTTTCACCCCGCTTCTGAAATCCTCATTTTTGCTTCCCTGTCTATCCAACAGTGTCCAAAACCTAGTCAAACCCCAATTATCCTTCTGATTTTTTCCCAAATCCAAATTTTCCCTTACTGAAGTAGTTCCTGTTTTTGTTTTCCTACCCAGTCAACCAAAAAAAAAAAAAAACCTGCTTATGGTTGTCACCCGTGCAAGAGCACACACCATGGAGGAAGCACTTGCAGCCATCCAAACCAAACTCCAAGATCTGGATGAAAAATTTTTCAGCCTCCATCTTCAGCATTCAGCCATGAACAATACCAGACAGCCAGAATATTTTGCAGCCACCGAGTTCTCTGCTTCTAGCAATTTTCATGGGCCGAAGCTTGATTTTCCTCGCTTCAATGGTACTGATCCGACTGGATGGATATACCGAGCAGAACAATATTTCAGTCTGCATAATACTTTTGATGTTCAGAAAGTTCCACTTGCATCCTTTCATCTGGAACAGGAATCCCTTCAATGGTACCGTTGGTACATCAAAGCTCATCCCGAGCCAAACTGGACAGATTTTTTCCAACTCATTTTGCCACGATTTGGTCCTAGTGCTTTTGACGACTTCACAAGAGCACTCACTAAACTTCACCAAACTGGCACAGTGAGAGAGTATCAGATGGAATTTGAGAAACTAGCCAATCACACAGAAGGATTGTCTGATGAATTCTACAGGAGTTGTTTTATCAGTGGTCTCAAGGATGAAATCCGCTCAGAGGTCAAAAATTTTTGTCCCAACACAATGATGGAAGTCCTAGGGTTGGCTAAGTTGGCCGAGGACAAGATCGCAGCTCAACAACGCTCCAAACCCACCTTTGTTCCCTTCAGAAATATGGGTTCCCAATGACCTCCCATCATGCCTGCTCCTCAACCAACTCCTATCAAGCATTTGTTTGAAATAGAAATGCGGGCACACCGAGAAAAAGAGCTTTGCTATAATTGTGATGAGAAATTCACTCGGGGACATAGATGTGTTCAACAAAAGCTCTATCTCTTGGATGTGGATTCTTCGTCTGCCTTAGAACTCGGTGAAGAAGCTACAGATACAGTAGATGATCCGGTCGACATGCAACACCCGCCTGTTGACACCCCATCTCAGGACGACCCACCCGAGATCTCTCTCCATGCTGTAACCGGCGTCACCACCCCACAAACAATGCGGGTTAGGGGATACTTCAAGAAGCTCCCTCTTACCATACTCATTGATTCTGGTAGCACTCATAACTTCATTGACCCTCGAATTGCCAAACAGGATGATTGTTTTGTCCATCCTTGCTCCAACTTTGAAGTCATGGTTGCCAATGGGGGCACCTTACCTTGCAAGGGGAAGTGTTACAATGTACGTATCTCTATGGAAGATTATAACCTACGCTCTGACATGTTTTCCTTGTCCTTAGGCGGATGTGATGTGGTTTTGGGCGTTCAGTGGTTACGCACACTTGGCCCCATCTTATGGGATTTTGCTGAACTTTGGATGCAGTTTAAAGTCAATGGGGCACAACACAAATTTAGGGGCTTACAACCAAGGTCTCTCTGCATCATCAGTTCACATCGCCTAGAAAAAATCCTTAAGAAGAATTCACATGGTGTCATCGCTCAGCTTAATTCCATTCAGATGCACCCATAAAAAATCTCCACTACTTCCTTGGATAGATATGCAGGTATCTTTGCTGAACCAATGAGCTTGCTGCCTTCAAGAGACCTTTCCGGTAAGAATGTAGCCACATCTACCTCTCAACAGGAAATGATGGATATTTTGCATGCAGTACAAAAGTGGCAGCCATACCTATTAGGCAATTATTTCTACATCAAGACTGATCTCCCGAGTCTGAAAATTTTTCTGGAACAATGGGTGTCCTCACCAACACACCTGCAATGGGTTATCCAACTCATGGGTTATCCCTATGTGATCACTTACAAGAAGGGTAAGGACAATATGGTGGAATATGCTCCTTCTCGCACAATTGATGACCCAGTTTCTCTTACAGCTCTTTCTCTGCTTGTTCCAAATTGGTTGCAATATGTTCAACAGGGCTATCTCTTCTATGAACTCCATGCTTCTTCATCAACAGGGCACTCTGGGTTCTGCAAAATGTATGACCAGGAACAATGTAACTTCTTTTGTCCGGGACTAAAAATGACAATTCAACAGATGGTGGCTAACGATGATACTTTCCAAGTTAACAAAGGGGAACCGACACTCCTTTCGGGATTGATCAAACCCTTTCCCATCCCTACACAGCTTTGGCCAACTATTTCTATGGATTTCCTAGCAGCACTCTGGTGGTACAATACCACATCTCAAAGGACACCATATGAAGCAGTCTATGGAAAAACATCGCCAGTTCTTCTTCCATACACCCTTAGCAGCTCCCCAGTTCAGGAAATTGACTCGGTTCTTCGAAACCATGATCAGGTTCTTCTCATTCTGCAGGACAATCTTCACATGGCCAGAATTCGCCGGAAACAACAAGCCGATCAACACCGTTTTGAGCACATTTTCCACACAGCTGACAGGGTTCTTCTTCATCTACAGCCTTCCAAGCAATCCTCCTTGACACTCCAAAGGAATTAGTGGCCCGAAATGAAAACTGAGGATGCTACCGGGGAACCACTCCTTCAGATTCTGCAGCAATTTCTCCAACCAAAGCTTTGAGGACAAAGCTTTTTCTAAGGGAGAGGGGATGTTAGGAACCTATGTCAACCCTTCTCTTTACTATGTTAGTATATTGTTGTTGGACGCATATGCTTTGTAAGTCGTCCCGTAGTATTTGTTGATCCGTAGTTTATATTAGCCCATAGTATTGACCCATAGTATTGGACGCATATGCTTTGTAAGTCGTCCTGTAGTATTATATGTCCCATGGTTTTGACTCATAGTATTGGGCATAGACTTAGTATATAAGTGTGTGTTGAGGTCATTGAAGGCACCGTGAAGTTAATTGTATTGTGCTTGCTCAAAGGAGGTTGCCCCCTCTAAGTGGTTGTATCATTGCTCTATCTATCTCTGAGGAAGTTATTGGGGTTTTTCACCTTTATGGTTTTCCCCAAGTAAACTCTGTGTCTCTTGTGTGCTTGCATTATTGTGCCCATGATTGATATGCTGTAGATTTTCTATACATGTTGTTCTCTCAGTTAACATCCTAGATCAAATTGAAGTAAATTCTGAAAATTTAACAATGATCAATGCAAGGAATCATGTGCAGGATGTGGACACTCGGGGGGTGTTCCGTCAAGGTAAAGGGTCATCAAGTTGTGAAAGATAAATTAAGGCTCTGCTTGGCTTGGAAGGGAAAGTGCTTAGGCACATGGCTAATAATTTAGTAAGAGGGAGCCGAGACAAGGCTCAAGCGGCAAGCAGGATAATGAAATGCAATCACAACTCGACATAAATGGGGCAGTCGTCATGGTAGATGGCCAGAATAAGATAAAGTAGAGTATAAATATTCATCGCAATGTCATGGCGTGACTACAAAGGACTCCCAATCCTAAGGAGAAACAACAGCATGGGTGCCAAAAGACATAAAAAGGCTATAAGTAGGAAACCCATTGTCATACAAGCCCTATCGCCAAATAACGACACTTCTAAAGCAACATGAAGGTTTCGTGTCAGTTAAAAGGAGGGGTCGCAACTAGCACATAAGGTTAACGAATTGGTCATAAGATCAAATGTAACAATGCAGGAGAAATGACATCCTAACCTATATGACGGGTGTAGAATATACCTGCCGAAGGCATGGAAAGGTCCCAAAATCCACTCTCGTCGGAAAAAAATTGTTCAAAAGGGCACTTCATGACGACATATTAGTCCAAAAAGCTCAAAAAGGGAAAAAACTATATAAAAGTGGGTTTGAAAATTGATAAATAGTAAAAAAGAAATTTTTTACCACATTGTTTTCACTTTTCACTCCACATACTGCATTTGAATACCTCCGATCTTCAATCGACGATTCCGGGAGTTGTGGGCAACGAAATCATGAGCCGTCTAATTCAGGTAGGAGATCTCAACTTCCTCTTCAATTTCAATGGTTTCAAATTTGTTTTTAGTGGTCAAGTTTTATTTTTGGCAAAGTTTTAAACCAACTCTGCGCTGTACGCGGGCTACTTCTTCACGGGTCATGTGGAGGTATTCCTATACATGGTCAAAGTAAACTTTGATCGCATATATGCATGACTGTAGACATATTTTTTTGCATACAGAGCCGAGGGTAGTGTTTTTTACACAAATGGGCACTAAAAATTCATTGTTTTTCTTCTAGGATGGTTCTTGAATGGAGAGAAAGGGATCATGACATCACAGATCAGCAAGTTCACGAAGATTTGGCCGCCCAAAAAGCATTGCAAGCTTGTGGCCTATACAAATTTTGGAGCATCGGGGGTTTGAGGGCCCAGAACTGATTGCTCAGCACGTTGATCAACTACTGGGATGTAGAGGCACAACACTTTGATATGGGAAACCACTTCCATTGGAGGTGGAAGATATATACTTCATCACTGGTTTGTCCCGTTGAGGGGAGGTGGGGAGTCTTAGGTCTTGAAGTGTGGGGACTGGAATCACTATCAATGATTATATAGACAGGTACTACATTGTTGGCATGCAGAAGGTGGGAAGATAGATCCCCATAGAGACAATAGCGAGCCTAAGTATGAATATTATAGTCCTCACGCTCGGGAGGATAGTAGGATCATCTTCTATACATCATGCTTCAAGGCCGTTGATATTCTATGTAGCCGAGAGCATGAGACCAACTGTGTATGACTGGTGCACAAAGCTGTTGGGTACCATGAAGGCCCATCTAATGGAGTGCAAACTAGGGTGGGCCAAAAAATTCAGTTTTGGTAGCATATTATGCAACTTTTTCTTTGAGAGAGTGCATGGCTTGAGTTCGAGGGTTGAAGTCCCTCCACATGGTCTCCGAGATCCATCCTAGACCCTGTGGGATGAGATATTGACACGGCAGGGGGGTGGCTGGCAGGATTCCCCATATACTGATGAGTTTTTCCACTATTGGTGGCGACAGGTGATCACCATAGATGACTACCCTTATGAGGGGATAGACTTCCAAGGGGACCGTGACATGCCACTACCACCAGGGGCCACATTCGAGGACGTTGGTAAGACTACTCTTTTTAAGTTTTTGAAATATTTAATTTTTTGTATTTTTGTTATAAGTGAAAGAAAAAATATTTTTGGTGTGGCATCATATATTAATGTTTGACTGTTTGCTCGCAGATTTGGGTCCGTGAAGACCTCAAGGATCCCCGCGACACCACCATAGGGGCAGGGGTGGGGAGGTAGTAGGTGTAGCGATAGAGTGCACACTGGAGAATGTACAGGTCAACCTGACTCGTATGACCAACCGGGTACCCGTGATCGAGGTAGAGCATCTCCCAGAGGATATGCAGAGACATGTGGTTGGGGTACCAGAGACATGGGTGTGGCTACTCAGGCACATAGCCAATTTCATCCCCTACTACATGCAGACTCATGCAACCCAGGAGGCTAGAGCTCCTCGCAGGGCTTAGATGCCATGGGGCCCTATTTTTTGTATCGGATTTATATTTGAGAGCTACGAGCTCCAATTTTGTATTATGACACCACTTTTTGATTAATGAAAAAAATATGACTTTCCGACTCTACTATTATTTATGTACAAATGTGTGAATGTTATTTGTGTGATTTAATGCTTCTTTCAGTTATGTGACAAATGCCAATCTAGGAAATAATTAGAATATGCATCAGCATTGTGATTAAAATTCCTTGGAACATGAACATAAGTAATAAAATTAAAATGGCGTTCCAAGAGTCTCACCTTTAAGAACCTCCTTAGTAATGTAGGATCCCTAACACAGTACCGACCATTCAATTGATACACAATCAGTTGCGAATCCAAGAGGACCTCTAAAGACTGAATACCATGTGAAATGGCATCACGAAGTAACTCAATAATGACACTGTACTCGGCCACATTGTTATATGTAGAACTGAGACAAGCACCTCCTGAAGACACAATCTGGCTGTCGGGTGAGTAAATAACCCACGCAGCAGAAGCTAGTCTCTGCGTATGATGGATGGCCCCATCTGTGAATCCTAGGAACACTGTTGATTCCGCTGACATCTGTCAACCAAAAGGAAGCGAATCAACAGACTAAAAAAATCAAAGAAAATATAAACTATCTACATCAAATATACAATAGTATACAAAAGTATCAGCTCGAACTAGAAGCTCAAGCATAATACCGCTTGAGGTACAACCCATTTCTAGGCTCCATTAAGGAGTTCCCCTCATAGTCCTCTAAATCATAGGATCCTTTCTCAAGGACATGCCTCGCAACGTAAGGACCGTGCCACATGGGGTTAAACTTTCCTGCCCCCAGGGGTTCCTTATCTTGGTAATAAAGGAGGACCAAGTCACCTTCAACATATTGTTGGGGATGGACAAACCTATCATATTGAACCTTAACACGACATTTGTTGTCATCTATAGACACAGCGGAATCTCAACGTTGTTCATCAAGATACTCAAGGTGGATCAAACATTGCTCAACATCTGAAGTGTTAGGCAGGAGTTCTATAACTAGTTTCAACGAAGGGATTTCACATTCAATCGGTAAGATGGACTCCACACCATGTACTAACTTAAAAGGTGAGAAACCGGTGGAAGTCTTTACTGCAGTTCGATATGCCCACAAAGCAGGATATAACATGATATGCCAATAACTCTTGCTTTATTGGATGGGTTGTTGGATAATGGCTTTTAAGGACTTATTTACTTCCTTGACCTGACCATTCGCTTGGGGATAATATGAAGATGAATGATCTTGTTGATACCCAAGCTTCAGTGGCAATTCCTCCATCATCTTGTTTTGGAAGTGACTGCCATGGTCAGTTTCAGTCTCCTTTGGGATACCGAATCGAGCTATAATTTGATTGAATACGAAGTGAGTTATAGTTGCACCATCGTATTTTACAGTCGGCATGGACTCATCCCATTTGGAAAAGTAATAAATGGCCATGATAATATGACGATGCCCCCCACCAAAGCTGGGATGCAGTCCATGAAATCAACCCCCCTCTTGGTGAAGGGACTGACGGTGATGACCGGATGAAGGGGCGCAGGATGCGAGTGTACATTTCAAGAAAAAACTTGGCAAGGGTGACATCTCTTAATGACATTAACACAATATTTGAAGATCATGGGCTAGAAGTAACCTGCTCACAAGATACGTTGGCATGTCGCAAGCCCATATAAGTGACCACCACATGCCCTGCCGTGGTAGTCATTAAGCACTAGCTCCGCTTCTTCATGAGTTAAACAATGACATAGGATAGAGTCTTTTCCCAAGCGATACAAAGTGTCGTCAACGATGAAATAGTCTTTTCCATGACGTTTCACATGCCGTCGTTCATCTCGCGAATAATGCAAAGGGAACTTCAGAGTTTGGAGATATATAATAATGTCTCCATACCAAGGGTTTGTTGACGAGATAAGAAATAAATGTTCATCCACAAAGGAGTCTTCATGGACAACTTCCTCATCAAGTCTCAGGAAATCCGAAATAAGCTCTGCAAAAAACAAGGACTTCACTGACTTCGCCGAAGCAAAATCAAGATCAAAATCCTGAAGAATTACAATCCATTTATTATATTCCTCCCCAATTAAGCATCATGAGAGCATGAACTGAAATGGATTGACATGTTCTATAATGGTGGTTTTTCTAAGCAAAATATAATGTTGTAATCATTGGACTGCATGAACAGTTGTAAGGGCCAATTTCTCAATGTGAGAGTATCTCAGCTCAGTGTCTACTGAGTTTCAACTGAGGTAATAGAAAACATGCTCTTGAATCACATCATCAACCTAAACTAATACCATACCAATCGTCTCTTGAGACACGTCCACAGAAAGCAAAAAATATCTTGCAAATTCGGGTGGACTAAGAAGAGGGGCCGATACCAAGGATTTCTTTAAAGCATCGAAAGACTACTGGGATCGCTCATCCCAGATAAATGGAGTGCCCTTCTTCAATAACCGTGCAAAACCATTAGTAAGATTGGCATAATTCACGATAAAACGATGCAAGAAAGTGGCTCTCCCTTGGAGGCTATGAAGTTGAATCAAGTTACGCGAGGGAGGCAATCAAAGTATTGCCTCAACCTTTAAAGGATCGATTCTAATACCCTCTTTTGAAACTACAAACCCTAGAAAGCGACCCATTTTCATGACGAAGATGAACTTGTTGGGGTTCAAATGAATCTTGTAACACCGACATCTTTCAAAAATAAGGCCGAGGTGACTAGGGTGATCTACTCTCTTGCGAGAGTGACCAGTAAGGTCATCCAAGTAAGCCTCTACTATGCACTTAAGGTCATGAAAAGCGTATGTCATAGCCCATTGAAAACTAGCTACGGCATTTTTAAGGCCGAAGCGAATTTTACGGTATGCAAAGGTACCCCAAGGACATATAAAAGCGGTCTTATGTTGATCCTAGGGTTTAATCTGGATCTAATTATAGCCTGAAAAACCATCCATAAATGAAAACACCTCGCTTCCTGCACACTTATCCAAGATTTGTTCTATCAATGGAGTGGTAAATTTATCTTTAGGACATGCTCGGTTCAGATCTCTAAAATCGGTGCACATAGGGATGGTTCCCTTCTTCTTATCCACATGAACGAGGTTGGATACCCATTCAGTAAGGGGAACCGGGTAAACGAAACTAGCTTTGAGTAGTTTCTCCACCTCTGCCTTAATAGTGGCTTCCTTTCTAGGATTCACAGCACGAAGACGTTGTCGAACAAGATTAACATTTGGATAAATCTTAATCTCATGCTTGACAATACTAGGGTCTATTCCTGGCATCTCCTCATATGACCAGGTGAAAACATCCCAAAATTATTTGAATAACTCGGTGTAAATGCGGATCTCCTAGGTGGAACAATCAGCACCGATATAAATTTTTCAATCTTTTTGGGAGTGCTCGAGATGTTGATCGGAATGGTGGGGAAATATTAGACACATTCCCCTCCGTGTAAATACCATGCGAATCCAAAGGAGCCACAAGGTGACCAACTTTCTTTGCAAGAGTCGACCGAAATTCCTCCTTCTCAATAAGGTCAAGGTTGGGAAGAAAATAAGATCGATGATGTAGATATTCCCAAGGCTTATCACTGCCGTTCATGGACACAATAATAGTTTTGTCCAAAGGAAAAGTACCATCAAGGCAATCATGTGAGCAGATGAGTTGTCTACCCATGCAGGAATCATAATGGGATCTTCTTCCTCTGTCCATGAAGAAGAGGGATCTAGCTCTGTAGTGGCTTGTTGAATATCACGGTAAGCAAGCTCGGCTGCAGACAAGGGCATAGCCATTCCAATGTGCGAAATGTCTCCAAACGGGGAAATCATGGAAGGTAAAGTCCATGGATCACTAAAGTAAGATGTCCAGAATGGTACATTATTCAATGATGAAGGCACACTATCGGAAATGGTTCCAATGAAGGATATTGGTACAACAAAGTTGAAATATCCCATCAAAGAGGAATACAATCCTACACCAATATTCCCAGTTGCCGGCTAGGAATTTTCAATATGAGGAACAATAGTTCCTAGAGATGCTATGGTATTAGAACTAGTAAAATCTAGATGATCGACTATCACTATATTGCCTTCCTGAGGAAAGCAAATAACTCTAAAAACAAAGGACATGATCTCTCTCATCGCATAGATCCAATTATGAACCAGTAAAAGGTTGTATTCGATGGGCGCATCAACCACCTCGACTTCAATAAGCACGGATTTCCCACCCAAGTGGACCTTAAGGGAAGGGAGAATACCATGTGGCCTGAACGATCGACCATCGAATGTAGTAAGCATGGTCATAGACTTCGACAATGGAGGAGAGCCAAGATCTTTCCAGCAAGATAATGACACTACTAAACTGGAAGAACCTTCGTCAACCATAATACGTTTAACGACCATTTGAAGGCACCTAACATGGACTTGGAAATCCACATGATAAGGAAAGAGAGGATGGACATCAATAGTGTCGAACTTGATAACATTAGGGCTACTGTGATCTTGAACACCCAAAGCACATAAAAGGGCTTTCCTTTTTGAAGGACATGCCTGGAGAACCTCAAGATCCGACATGGCACACATATTTTGTCCCAAATATTCTACAATTGAGTATTTTTGGGCAGCTCGGGCATTGGGATTGTGCACCGAGCGCTTCAGAACACCTTTTGGTATCCATGGTATATAGTTAGGCTTATCGATATGCAATGGAGAATCAAGAGGAAGGGGATCATTCCACATATTAGGTTGTGGCACTCCATAGTTATGTGAGAGAGTAGCAATATTAAACTCATATTTAACCATGTTAACACATCCAAAGCCACCAGCATGTGTAGAGGACGTCGAAGTTTCATTAGTCCCATTACTGGCAACGGAAGCACTCAAAGCTATATTAATTTGGTGATGTGGAAGGGGATCTTTCAACACAGCTAAGATCTCTACAAGATGCTTCGAAGCTTCCTCGATACGAGGACACAAATGTGTAAGGTGATCTTCCAAGCAAAGCTTACAAGGAAATTTCACTTTACGTCTAGGTTTGTGGTCCCCACCATCATTTCCGCCATCCCAAGGAGGGTTAGCATTCTCTTTCATAGGGTTATTCCTATTGTTCCCATTATTTCCACCCCTACGGTTATTTCTCCCCTTCTTCCTCCCATCAGGTTGTTGGTTACCATATGGGTTCACCGATTGTATAGAGTGAACATCAGATGATTGGGTGGAAAGGGATGAGGCGTGAGCCTGTCCAGAGGTAGATTGGTTAATAGATAAATTGTGCATTTGATTTGTAACCAAATCTACGGGATGAGTACTCGTATAACCAATGATGCCATCGGCATGTGGTCCAGGAACAGGCTTGGGATCATGACGTGATCTCGGTGCATCAGGTATAATGTCATACAAGATTCCAAACTGAGCGTAGACTAGGTCTAGCTGCTGGGATTTAAAAATGGCTTGTTCCTCAATCATAATACCGAACAATGAAACATCCTTTGAAATGTAGGGGAGCAAAGACTTAAGGAACCATTCCAACATAAATTCTGGAGGAAAGTTGGCTTTCACTAGCCTCTTCCATTGGCGCCACTCTTGAATATGATCAGATATCTGTGTGGCTTTGTCCTGACTGAAGGTAGATAAAATTTCGGTGCCGGTATCGTAACAAACTAGCAACTGAAAATGATCTAGGAAAACCAAGGACAAATCATTGAAACTCCTATATGTGCCCCCAGGAAACTCGAAATACCATTTCACTGCTGCCCCTATGAGGGTGCGTTGAAATATCCTCAAATGAATAGAATCGTGGTTCAAGGAATTCGAGGAGCACCATAAATTAAATATGGTGACGTGATCACTTGGATCTTCACCATTCTTCCCCTCAAACTTTGGAATTTCAGAAGGGAGCTTGGTAGGGACTGGAGGTCATGTGTAGTCATGACACACCGGATCATTCATGAGCTTTGAAATATCAGGTAAATTTAACCTAGCAAGAAATGGGAGCTACGGCTGCGAAGCTTGATTATAAGTTCTCAAAATAGACTGACCTTGAGAAAATGGTATGTTCCCACCCCCAAGAACCGTGGTATTAGGAGGAAGATTCAGAATCATAAAAGTGTTCATGGGCACAGGCATATGTATAGAGGCATATGGGTTAATGGATGGGATATAAGTCGTAGTTCCAATGCCTATTATGAAACCTCCACCAGGGAAAGGATTCGTACTAACACTAGGGGTTGTCATAGGAGGTCGCCCTATCCCAACATACGGAGTAGATGGAGGAATGTGACCACTGCCAAACTGATATGCAGTAAAAGGGGGTGTAGTGCCCCCAATCCCAAGGCTAGAGCTAGCATGACTACCAGACATAGTGGAGGTAGTAGTTGGGAAAACACCGGGCATACCCAATGAAAAAGGGTTTGTGGTCGTAGGGATGGACGTAGAATCAAAACCTAGCATACCATATTGGAAACCTGGTGTCCATGTATAGTCTAATGGGTTCGTACCAGTGGGCAAGGATTCCCCAAAACCAGGAGGAGTGTTGTGTGATGAACCTCCCACCCGTCCAATCCTAGGAGTGTACAAATAGGGAGGGGAGTTTCTCTTTGTGCCACTAGATGGAGTCTTGGGGACTCCCATCATGTCATATGTGGAACCCATGATAGCAGCTCTTTGAATCTTGTGAGATGTAAATAAAGGACCAGCGATAGTCCTCCGATGTCTCCTACAAAGAGACTATGATGGATCGCTAGCTGGTAAACAAGCCAACCGACGAGATTGGCAGAGAGGTGGATCTCGATCCACGATGACTCCAAAAATTCAACAAATATAAACATCTCCTAATGGCCAACTAGAATGTTACAGAGCATACACCTAAAGAAACTACATCCAAATGCACACAATAGGACTGACTCAAGGGACCTCTCGACACTACAACTGGTATGTCTTTCCTAGGAGAGGCTTGAGACTCCCAAACTGTAACCAGAGGTAACCGAGTCAGTTATAAGGGCCCTCAGTCTTCACTGTACGAACAAAACTGTGCTGTCTGACCCCTATCTGAATCAGGACAATCGCAAAATAACCATTGCAAATGCCCTATGTGATACCTAGCTAAAGAAACTATGGACACCATGTATAACCAATGCTCAGGTGAACAATCGCAGGTGGGATTTGTCGTATGGGTAGGGTAGCTAAGCCTGAAAATCAATCGGGTCAAATCCCCCAAGAATCCCCAAATACGAACAAATCCTATATATATATCCCACGTTCAGCAAGTATTGGAGGCTATCTCTGCAACCGACCTCCCGTGACTTCGTGATTAACTCTGTCTTGAGCACGTTTTGAGTAGAGCGTCCTGAGAACACTGATGTATACCATGGGTTTCACCACTCCCTGGTCAGACACATAATCTTTGTTTAATAAACTTGGATCATTTACTCAACAATGATCTATTCCAAGAGTCTAAACCTATACTAGTTGATGCACCCTAGAAAAGAGAAAATCGTTCTAATCAATTTTAGATTAAGCGTTAATTTTAATGGTTGTGATTACTCAAAAGGATATGGTCGTGAAACTACTGATGTGAATGACTCAATGATATGCACACCCGAAAAACACTAGACTCATCTACCAATGAAAAAATATGCCACTACAATGACAATCAAACTAACGTTTCTTTTGAAATAAAAATGCAGTCTCTTTATATTTCCATGCACAAGCAAGTCCTAATGAAAGCACAAGCACCCTAATTCAAAATGCAATAACATAAAGCAATTTTTTTTGTATTTTCACTATAAATGAAATGAAAATGCAAACAATGTTTTTGTATTTTTCAATATAAATGAATAAAAAATGCAAGCAGAATCAGAACTTTTCAAAAAAAATGTAGAGCATGCAAAGCAAACAACCCAGTAAATCCCAAAAACCAAGACTTAGCTAAGTCAATGAACTATAAAAAACAAAAAATGGTTGAAAACCAAAGGCTCAAAAACTAAAGAAAGAGGAGTTTCTAGTTAGTAAAAGAGCATGGGACAGTCAGGAAACATACCTACTAAGACTCAGGAACACCCAGAACTCACCCAACAACAACCAAAGATCATAAACAAGGTAAAGACAGACCTGTACGCAATTGTTCAAAGAACAAATTCATATATACGCGGGCTATTGTACTAACAATAGTGGGTACACAGGAGTAACACAAGGAAGACTCGTGTACAGGGAAGAGTAGGTGGACCAAAAATGAATCAAACAACCAAGAAAAATCAATATTTTCTATGTAAATCCTAACATCCAATCAACAACACAGAAACTCAATAGAACAAAGACTCAAAATAAGGAAAAATTCCCAAAATCCCCAAAATGGAGGTTCCTCCCAAGCGGAGTCACCATTTCTGTTATAGAGAAAAAATTCCTATGGCTCGGGGCAGACCACAACAGACAGATGACTACCAAAAATCAACTCAATTCCCAATGCATTTTATATAAATGTAAATGCTAAGATGTGGAATAAATGACCAACCTTCAATTGGACATTTGATGTAGATCCCCTTTGAGCTTTCAAATCTCTACACTTGAACATGCAGCTTAATCTCAACAATAAACACAAGCAAGTGCATATAATATATGAAAGATGTTATCATAAACAACAACATAGTCCATGATATAATAAGAAAATGTAAGCCAGTGTTAATAAACAACCATTCACAAGATCAATTGGACGTGAAAATGAGTATTTCTATTAATATGAACAAGAAGTACATGATACAACCTATTGCTGGCAACTCATCTAAACCAAGAACTAGGTCCCTCCACTTGTGCCTCCACCACTTCAATCCCCCATGCAATGGAAAACTCGTGAGTAAAGGATAGGGTCCTTCACAAGATATGGAAGAGTTTGGTAGGTGAACATAAAAGGTTCACAACAACTAGGATCAATGGATGTAGATTCAAGTTATGGAAAAAATCCAATAGAGTTTTGTTGCTTTCTCTTTCTCCTCCTCCCATGCACCATAAGAGATCAATATATAACCCTCCAAAAGGTGGGTGAAAGGTTGAATCGAGTCATTTCGAGATGCATGGAGGGCCAAAGGTCACAATGGCCACTTTTTGGAAGTGAAAAATAGAGTTTTTTACTATTATTTACCAAAAAGTTGATGTATGCTGGCTATAGTGGAGCAGCAAGCGTATACGCGAGGTGTAGTGAAGTAGCTCGCGTACAGGAGGAAAAATAGGAAAAATAGGGTTCAATGGGAAACACAAGTTTAGTTTTGAGTCTATAAGTAGGTAAGGGAAGCCAAAGAGTATAAATGCTCACAGGGTGGAAAAATACATTGTAACAATTTGGTCATCTACACTTTGGTGGATTGAATTTATTAAAGAAGAAACAAATGGTTAAAAGCTTGCCAACATGAACCAAAAAATTCTTGTGAGAGTTGCTTATCAAGAAAACAACACATGGATAGATTTATAGCTAGTGCATCCTATAGAGAAAGATCACCATTGGAGCTCGTACACACTGATTTATGTTGTCCCATGCAAACATGGTCCTTAGGAGGACACCTTTATTTTCTGAATTTTATTTATGCTTTCATTGGGAAGATTTGGGTATATTTTCTAAAGCACAAATCTGAAAACAAAGTGGCATGTACATCAAATTTTTAAGGCCTAATAGAGGAGGTGAATATGATTCTAAATACTTTGAAAATTATTTAAAATATTATGGCATTAAAAGAAAATTTAGAGCTAGATATAATCCTCAACAAAATGGGACAGCAGAAAGGAAAAACAAAACCATAATTAATTTGGCTAGAAGTATCCTCAAAGAAAAAAAACTTCAAAATGAATTTTGGGGTGAAGCAGTTGCTGGTTCAATCTATGTTTTGAATAGATCACCTACAAAAAGCGTCAAAAAAATTTTTCCTCAAGAAGCATGGATTGGAAAAAATTCAAGTGTTTCACATTTCAGAGGATTTGGTTGTGTTTCTTATGCACATGTCCCTGAACAACTGAGAAGAAATTTGGATGATGGAAGTGAAAAAAAATTACTACAGGGTACTATGAGCATTCAAAATCCTATAGGCTATACATTCTAGTCACAAAGAAATTTATATTAAGTATATATGTGGAATTCAAAGAAGCATAATATTGGAACAATCAAGGTGAACACTCAACTACAACTGGAAATTTAACACCCTTATTGCTAGCATAAAATCAAGTGGAACTAGCAAGACAACAAGGATATCCATCTAGATTACCAACATTGAAAATTCAAGGTGTAGCTAGGGTTTTCACCCTAGCTTGTGCAAATGAGCACCTACTAAGGAGAAGGGCCTCCTTAGTAGCAGTTTAAAAAATACAGTAAATAAAACAGTAACTACTCTAAGCATGTGCATAAAATAACAGAAAGATAATAAAAATGGTTTTTTTTTGTATTGATTATACCTTCAATGTGAAGGTTGAGGAAGCCTTTGCAGTAGTCCAAGAGGGTTGCCCCAAGCTCCAGTGTTGTTCCTTTCTCTTTCTCCAAAGGGTTTTTGGAAATGGGCCAAAGGGGCACTCAAATGTGAAAGTAGCTCAAGGGTGAGCTAAGGTTTCAGGAGTGATTTTGGCAGAGTAAGGACATGGATGATTGTGGATGTGAAATGGGGGCCCTCCATCACCTATTTATATGTTTTTAGTGGTGGAGTGCTGACCCATGGTTTTGGGCACCATATGGTTTAGGTCAGCTGTATAGGGTTTTTGCTTCCTTTTTCCCTCTTTTTCCTCTCTTTTGTATTTTTTATTCCCTTTTTAGAGGGTTTTTGCTATTTTTGGAGGAATTTAACTTATTTGGGGGGAAAAGGGGGTTTTTGGCCTTTTGGAGGCTTTTTTAATGGATTTTTTGGCCTTTTGGAGGCCTTTTAATGGTTTTTTGGCCTTTTGGAGGCTTTTTAATGGGATTTTAAGGTTTTGGAGGCAAATATGGTAGGAAATATGGACAAATGAGTCATGTAATGGGGTAGATGAGGTAGTGAGCACTTTTTGGGTGTTAACAGATTCCCCCCTGATGTGTGAGGGCAAGAGTTCATCGTATGGCTGATAGATATCATAAGTCTTTTATGGTTTTCCTGGGGTGTGGAGAGGATAAGAAACGAACTAGAGCATGGAACAACTGTCTCGAACAAACTGCAAAAACTAAAAGTACATGACCTCAATAATGAGTGAGGAATAATCTGAACATATGGACGAGGCGGGCATTTCCATGCTCGTATCAAGATATAGAACAACAACAAGGGGGTCCAAAAAAAATGGGGACCTGAAATATACATGGCCTCAAATAATGAATGAGGAAGAATCTCAATATATGGACGAGGCGGGCATACCCATGCTCGTATCAAGATACATAAAAAATAACTGTGAGGCCCGAAAAAGGGGGACCTGTAAGATACATAGAGAACCACTGTGTACATCATAAGAGTCCAGAGGGGACACAAATATGGGACATACTGCTGGTTTGACCATGTCTGAGCTGAAGAACTGATACACGGGAATAACAACAGTGCTGTTGAGTGTGGTACTAGAGGAACGGATGAGCTGCTAGATCATAGTGACGGGGAGTCATACCCTCAATGGTACACTAAACTGGAACTGAGCTGGGTACTTAAGGAAGCATATAACTGGATGGCTTCCGAATACAATCGCCAATGCAACCCAGACATCCACGGGAACATATAACTAGGCGTTTCGAAGTGACTCACCAATGTGCTAGAGTCGGGGGAAATCTGGGGTCTTCGACCAATAACTGAAGGGATATAAACCCTGCATGATTCTCAACGATGCAATCAAGGTGTTGAAGTTGAGCAGGTGAGAAATAACCACGCAGAGAGGAAATGATGACTTCTCTCAAATGGTCTATAGGCATGCACTATATATGGTGATGAGTCCAAGGCACAGGGACCTCTGGGTCTATCCTCTGGAATAGAGGGGATGTCGTCGACAGAGGGAGACCTGCAACTAGCAAGGCAATGATGTTTCCTTGATAGGAGCACGAGGTGGAGAATCATAGTGTGAGAGTACTGATGGTAAGACTGACGTACTGTGGGGGTGGGGGATAACTGGGAAAGTAGAGTGGGTGGACTCAAACTTCCTTTGTTCAGAGTATGATGGTGGGGATGATATGGCAGCATGTGAAACTGACTGGTGGGAAAGGGATCATAGCTGTAATGGATCAAGGATAGTGACTGGGGTGAGTGATACTCAAGTTGGTGTAAAATGGTAGGAGACTGTAGAATACTCTGAACAAAGGCGACCTTATTGGGGGTGCTGCCGAGATGATCGATCATAGTGCCAAGAGGCATGGGGGGAACTTCTTCATGGGTTAAGGAACTAGAAGAAGTGTGTTCAAAATGGTACTGTCGTGTGAATTTAGACAAGCCCAGGACAGTTCATGCTCGTGGTTGCTTTCAATTTTAAGGAGTCTGAAAGTGATAAGAAGACTCTGACATAATGGAATGGTACTATCGTGTGGATTTGTACGAGCCCAGGACAGTTCATGCTCATGGTTGCTTTCAATTTTAAGGAGTCTGAAAGAGATAAGAAGACTCCAGTAGGTTGCTTTTTTGTGTGTTAGTCTCCAAGGCCCGAAGAAGCATAGAAGGATGCAATGAAGAACTCTTCTAGCCGATGTGACTAGAGTATTCCTTTCTTGTAATTAGTCTACCAGGTCCAGAAAAGGGTTAAACTTATACTAGATAGACACCCTTTTAGGTACTTTAATGAGCATGAAAGGAAGCAAGATTGCTTGACAATCTTTTCATTGTTTTAGGAGTCAGAAAATAGCTTAACAGAAACTCCCTAAGTGCCTTTTTCGTAAAGGACTTGTCTGGCCCGAAAAAGGGATAAAATTATACCGAACAAAAGGAATGGCTAGGCAAGGAGGAAGTGCTCAATCAAGGAACATTGATGATGACCAAGAACGAGGATAGGGGGGAACACTAGTGGGCCTCCTTGTGGGATAATTAATGGTGGCAGAATAACGAAATAATTGCAGTATGAAAGGAGTGAATGGCTCATGTAAAAAAGGTGGAACAATCCGATGGCAGCCAATGTGGTGCGCAAACCAAGGCAGCAAGGCGTCAGGACACAATGTTGAAATTGTACCTGGTGAGAGTGAGAAATGATCTCAAGCATCATCACGAGCTCGGAAAAATGAATCCGGCGATATAAAAAGTGTAAAAAATGGATAACGACCGATGTGGCACGCAAACCGAGGTGACAGAGGGCATTTTGCAATAAATACCCAAAAAATCTGGGGGTGAGAGCGAGAAATGACCTCAAGCATCATCATAGGCTTAGAAAAATGAATCCGATGATATAAAGTATATAAAAAATGGGCTATGACCGATGTGGCACGTGAGCCAAGGCGACGAGGTGTCGGGACATAATGTTGAAACTGTTCCTGGTGAGAGCGAGAAATGATCTCAAGCATCATCACAAGCACATAAATATGAATCTGGTGATATAAGGAATGTTAGAATGGATGACGACCGAGGTGGCACACAGACCAAGGCGATGTGGGGCATTTTGAAAAAAATACTCGAAAAAACTAGGGGTGAGAGTGAGAAATGATCTCAAGCATCATCACGGGCACGGAAATATGAATCCGGTGGTGCAAATGGTGCGAAAAACGGAGGTCATCAAGACTCTGGAATGGTCAAAGGAAATAACTAGTTTAAAAAATGGTTGCAAATAAAGGTGAGCCCACCAAGCCAAGGATGCAGTGGTGGGGAGAAATGATGACCCACGGGGGCAGAATACTAGGTGTATCGAATCAAATCAAATATACAAGTGACACATGACCTAAAAAATGGTTGAGATCACAAATGTGAAAAAGTGAGCAGGGTTACTGACCTACCCCCATGCTATGCGCATGGGGTTTGTGATTGTGGATCACATATGTGTTGGTTTGAACAATGGGATCATCGAAATGATGAGATAGATGTGATGGGGAAGGTTCAAAATGATTGATCATGCCCCCTATCCCAGGGTCGAGGTAATCTATGATGCCCCAAAACTCAGAGGTGTCAATGTGGGGCTCTATGATAGCGGGGTCAAGACCAGCCATTTCGGTATAGGACCAGGCAAAGACATTGCGGAATTCTTGGAAAATTTTTTTGTACTCTCCGATCTCATACTTTGTGCAGGAGGCTCCTAACGTAACAATTTCAGGAGCACTAGCTGGGTCAGAGATATCAATGTGGATGACGGGTGAGATGTTGGCCATGTTACCTTCCTCAAAGGCGTCGGGGGCAAGAATAGGGTCTTTAAACCAGTCAACCTTGGCGGGAAGGAAATCTTTGGACTCAACTAAGAATTGGGTGGATGTGGTGGAGGAGGAGGCCTCGGGATGAAATATGAACGATGGTGCATATCCTCCCAGGGGTAATCAGGGGAAGTAAGAGCCTCTAGAATCTCCTCATCATTGTGGAAACTTTGAGTGGTCAAATCGATTGATGAGGGAATGGTAGTAGAAGAGATCATATAAATGGTATTAATCTCTCCGGATGAGGGGGATACTGGGGGGTGGATCTCCTCAATGGTGGGGGGCGCCATCTCAAGGTCCAAATTATTCATCTCATAGAGAGCTGCTCTATAATCTGGGAGATCTGGGCAGTGATGTGAGTAATGGCCGTAAATACCACATATTGCACAAGGGTGGTTGGTACGCAGTGATTTATCACAAGGCTTAGGGGTTGGATCGAGTTGAACAATCGGGATGTTGGGGTTGTCGTCAAGCATTTGCATGTGTTCCTGTAATGCAAGTAATTGTGGACATTGATGAGTCGGATGGCCTAACTCATCACACAACGAGCATTTGGGAGGAGCATGAAACACGGGGGGGTTTTTTACTGTTTTGGGCGGGGGTACAACAGTGTATGGTTGTGGGCCTCTGCCCCTAATGTGCTTGATAAGAGGGGGGGAATTCGTAGATGACGAAGGGGTAGTGACACCGAGAGGTGGTTGACTAGTAGTGGCAATGGGTTGCACCGGTTGTAGGATGACATTTGGTGTCGATGGGGGAATGGGAGGAGAAATATACCACACGGGTAATCCTAAGGTTAACACGGGGAGGTTGAGAGTAGCCATAACCGGGGCACTTACTACTCCCGAGGGAGGGAATAGGAAGGGGATTGTGTGGATGGGTGTAACACCAATATAACTAGGTACCAGTGGTGGTTTGGGTAACAAGGGAGGTTGATTGTTGGGAGTTTGTGTATTGTGGGAAAGGGTTCATAGGTTAGATATTTCGGTCACTGGTGACGGGGGTGGAATGGATTGGAATGTTGAGGTCATCGGTGTATTTGAGTAAAGTCCGGGTTCCATGGAGGAAACCAACAAGGTAGATGCACCACAAACAGGTTGTTCAACCATGGGGAGAACATTTTCAGGCACAGCAGGGGCATTGGGATCGTAATAGGTGAGTTGATCGACCTTGACCATGTGTCGGTCATGGGGGAACATCATGGTATGAAAAATGGATGAGGCAACCATCTGCATGGCATACATGTAACTATGGCCAAGTAAGAGGTTATAATCAAGCTGGGCGTTGATGACCTCTATGTCAATGAGCACTATTTTGCCAGCCAACAGGACGGGGACATTAGCTAAGAGACCTTGGGGTTGAGCCGAACGACCGTCATAGGTTCACAAAACAGTGGTGGACTGCTGGAGAGTAGGGGATCCCAACTTCTGCCAAACGAATGTGGACATAACGCATGTAGAGGCACCTTCATCGATAATGCACTGATGGATGACAAGATTTCAAATGAAAACAGAAAATTGGAATGCTAAAGTGGAAGGCAGGCATGGTTCGGATTGGTCCAAATCGAAGGCCATCAGTCATGAATCATTTGGGTCAATAGCACCAATGGCGGAGAGCAAAGTCTTGCGCTATGAAGGACCGTTTTTCAAGACCTCTAACGCAGACATGGCTGCGGGAGATTGGGCTAAGTCATCTACAATGTTGTAATTAGACGCAGCACGAGCATTGGGATTATTGTTGATGCGACGAAGTGGGAACCGAGGTGCTTTGGAGGCGCCATCTAGTGGAGCTAGAGGTATACGTAACGACTGATCAGTGGGATGAGTGTTAGTGTTTTTGTTAGTGGGAAGGGCTTCAGGGGTGGAGCCATATTGGTTCCGATGGATTTGAAGGTTGACATTGGTGGATGACATCATTAACAAATGATGGGTAGCTGAGTCTAACATGGGTTGATTAGGAGCGGCATAAGTGATTTGTTGTTGTGGTGGCGCATTTCCTTGAGGGGGAACCAACGTCTGAGTGTTCACTACGCCTTGGGTCGGTAAAGGTTTTTGTAACACCAAGGGTTGATGTTGAGGTGGTAGGGGGTTGGGCAGCGCCTAAGGAGCCGCGTACCCTTGGCGGTGGGCATCATCTGTCCAGAGCTGCCGAGCTCACTCCAAATGTGGGAAAGCATGTGTGTAGTGGCCATAGACCCCACAAATAGAACAAGGATGGTTTGTTCGCAAATTAGGATTTTTGGCTTTTTTGGGCAGCTGATCAGGGTTCTGGTTGGAATGTGCCGCGTTATTGTTGTTTGGGGGATTGGGAGGTTGACTGCCTTGGTCTGGAGGGGGGTTGTTCCCACGATTATGGCCTTTGCCACGATTTTGCTGGTCCTGTTGGCGCTGGTTATTTTGGTTATGCTGCGGATTCTGTTGGGTGTACACTTGCCCTTGGGCAGCAGGTGGCTTCTGGGGTTGTGTAGGTGTGGGAGCAGGCTGCGGTGGATAATAAGTAGGTGGAGGCGACGCAGGTGCTGAACGTTTTGGGGGTTACTTATACATCTGCGGAACGGGTTGTGGGTTTGTCGCAGGGGCTGCCTGTGGTGGGTAATAAGCAGGTTGGGCTTGAGAGGACACAGGAGCTGGTGCATCCTGTGAGTGGTAATATGGCTGAGGTGCGACTGGTGGGGCGTAAGCGGGGCAAGCATGGCCAAAGAACTGAGATGGACATGAGGGTCCATGGGAATGATGGTGATGTGCCATGGGAGCATACGAATTGGTTGCTACAGACTGAGATGTGGCCCGTGAAAGGTCGGGGCCATGGCTAGGACGTGCTATGGAAAAGGGTTGGTTATGTGAGGCTATACGGCCAATGATGCCATCTGCGGCATGGGATGCCCCCGGCACATCATGTCGAGAGGAATTGCCGTGAGAGGTGTCAGGTATGATGGAATACAGATATCCCGACTGAGCATAAATAAGGTCGAAGAGTTGGGCTTTGAGGATGGCCTCTTCTTCGGACTAGGGTCGTTTGAATGCCACATCCTTGGCAATGATAGGAAGGAGGGATTTTAAAAACCAATCTAAGAAGATACGATCATCTAATTTGATTTTGCAAAGGCTGCGGCATCGACGCCACTCATGAATGTGGTCAGTGATGTGGGTAGCCATGTTCTGTCTGCAAGATAGTAGGATCTCAACTCCCACATAATAGCAGACAGGTAACTGAAAGAACTGCAGGAAAGTCGAGGCAAGGGAAGTAAAGGTGGCATGGGTCCCATGGGGCTGCTCGATGTACCACTTAGCTACAGAGCCAGTGAGGGTTCGCTGTAACAGACGGAGGCGGACAGAGTCGTCCACTATGGAGTTGGAGGAACACCATAGATGGAAGGACATAATATGGTTCTGGGGGTCCTCACCTGCCTTGCCCTCAAACTTAGGGATGTCGGAGGGGAGCTTGGTGGGCATGTGAGGCCACGCAGGGTCGTGTCTGATGGGATCGTTAGTTAGTATAGCTAGGTCAGGAAGGTTGAGACTAGCCATGAATGGAAAACTAGTAGAAGGATGTGACATACTAGTGGTTGTGACCATGTTGGGGCCAATGCCCCCAAGTGGAGGGGCTAGGTTTGGGATGTTGCCCCCAAGTGGAGGAATGAAAGTGGTATGGGACGGTCCTGCATCGCCAAGGGTAGTGTGAGTCACTAATGGAGTTGGGATGGGTATGCTAGCTACTGGAATGGGTATAGTGATCGGAATGGTAGATGTGGGCCCCATCAAGGGCATACCCAAAGCAGGTGTGGTAGCTGGTGTGGTGGTGGATGCTACACCAATGGTCCCTACAAAGAAAGGGGTGGAAGTCATGCCAGCCATGGGGTTGGTTGGTGCAGTGTAAGTGGGGTTCTCGGACTCTGCCTCAGAATCAGAGGTAAAATAAGGGGCATCTAGATCGGGTGACGGAGTTCTATGTCATTGACGAGTGGAGTCAAGTGACAAAGTTCGAGATCTATGATGAGTGGTATCAAGTGATGAAGATATACGTCTATGACGGGTGATGTCAAGTGAACCGTGCTGTGGGGGCTCGCCCCGGAGGTGCCGAGAATGTCTCGGAGACTCAATGGTGATAGATGGTGTCAAGTATCTGGGGGTTGTGTTGAGTGAAAAACAGCTCAAAAACCCTAATGCAACCGCGTGTGTAGAAGGAGAGCGCAAAGAATATGGCACTCAGGACAACAACCAACTCAAAACACTTACTGTAACAGTTGTGCTACAATAAGTGGAGTATCAACAGAAATGGTTAGAATACCAACAAGCAACAAGTTTCCTAGAAAATAAAAATAGTGGACTCGCTAGACCAAAAGGAGGTAAGGGAGCATGCAAACACCTAGCTAAATATTATTCTGACTCAACTAGACATATCCTCTGCAAGGTGATGAAATCCAAGTCAGACAATATGGATAGTAGAGCCAAGTGGCTAAAGATATCCCCCTACCAGGAGGGACACCAGGTAGTCAATCCTAGAAGAAAAGCAACTAAGATACCCCATTCATGACACGTTCGATTGGGTGAATCTGTCGTTTGGTTCTATCGCCGTTGTATCCCCATACGAGTGATACACTAAGAACTATGAAAGGTATCCTTTGGTTACTGAATGGATTGTGGTATTCCACTCAGGCTTTCAGAACCAGTTTGGCGACTTCAACCCTCCTAGGGGAGAGGCCTTCCCGATAAATTGGTTTTAAACCGTGTTAAAAAATACTAGGGGATTTTGGTTCTCTAATGGAAAACATCTATGTCTCAAGTGTAAACAACCGAGGGGTGTTATTTGGATGCCTATCCCCCCGATCCTACCTAACTACAAGATTCTTATGTGTTCCCCAAGTGGGGTTAGAATGTTGGTTGTGTTAAGCAGTATTTTAGGGCTCACTTGAATTAGGTGACAGAGTGTGTGCATGTGAGATGATGAACCCAAGTAAAAGTGCCACGCGGTGGACAACTTTCTAACTAAAAATATCAATGCAGAAATTAAACTTTGAAATGCAAAATTTTCTCTTTTCAATTAAAATGCAAAAATTTTAAAAAATACTGTAAATGGAACAGAAAGAATACTATAGAAAACAGGCTATAGGGAAGTAAGGCTGCAGATGGGATAGATGGTTGTGCAGGTGCAGAAAATATTGCATCAAAGTGTTGGGTTCAAAATAGGAAAAAGTGCAGAAAACAGACCGCAAGTCTTAAATCTGAGCGGTCAGACCACGGGAAACAGGTCTACAATCACGGGTAGGTTGCGGGAACTTGTTTGAAAGACGCAGGCGAACCGCGGGAAAAGGGCCGAAAGTCGCAAGCGGATAGCAGGTAAATGGCTGAAAGCTGTAGGTGGGATGTGGGGAAAAGGCTGAAAGACACAGGCAGATAGCAGGAAAATGGCTGAAAGCCGTAGGTGGGACGCAGGAAAAAGGCTGAAAGACGCAAGCGAGTAGCAGAAAAAGGGCTGCAAGCCGCAGGCGGGACGCGGGAAAAAGGCCGAAATGCACAGGTGGGTAGTAGAAAAAGGGCTGCAAGCTACAAATGACCCGCGGGAAAATGGGTTAACAGTGGCGATCAGATCGCACGAAACAGGCAGATAGTCGTGGTCAGATCACAGGTAACAGACTGGAAACCGCCGGTAGATCGTCGAAAACAGTCTGAGAGCTGTGGTCGGATCACAGGTAAAATTCTGAAAGACGTGGTCGGAACGCAACTACGGGGGGCAAAAGACACGGTTTACGGCAGCCGAAAGGAAAAAATAGAAAAATATTGCAGAAAATTAAAAACGTTTAAAACTATAACTAGAAATTCAAAGGAACACAAGGGGAGTCGTCAAAACTATAGCTAGGGTTTTCACCCTAGCTTATGCAAATGAGCACCTACTAAGGAGAAGGGCCTCCTTAGTAGCAGTTCAGAAAATACAGTAAATAAAAGATAGTAAATAAAACAGTAACTACTCTAAGCATGTGCATAAAATAACAGAAAGATAATAAAAATGGTTTTTTTTTTGTATTGATTATACCTTCAATGTGAAGGTTGATGAAGCCTTTACATCAGTCCAAGAGGGTTGCTCCAAGCTCTAGTGTTGTTCCTTTCTCTTTCTCCAAAGGGTTTTTGGAAATGGGCCAAAGGGGCACTCAAATGTGAAAGTAGCTCAAGGGTGAGCTAGGGTTTCAGGAGTGATTTTGGCAGAGTAAGGACATGGATGATTGTGGATGTGAAATGGGGGGCCTCCATCACATATTTATAGGTTTTTAGTGGTGGAATGCTGACCCATGGTTTTGGGCACCATATGGTTTAGGTCAGCTGTATAGGGTTTTTGCCTCCTTTTTTCCCTCTTTTCCCTCTTTTTTTGTATTTTTTATTCCCCTTTTAGAGGGATTTTGCTATTTTTGGAGGAATTTAACTTATTTTGGGGAAAAAAGGGGGTTTTGGGCCTTTTGGAGGCTTTTTAATGTGTTTTTTGACCTTTTGGAGGCCTTTTAATGGTTTTTTGGCCTTTTGGAGGTTTTTTAATGGGATTTTAAGGTTTTGGAGGCAAGTATGGTAGGAAATATGGACAAATGAGTCATATAATGGGGTAGATGAGGTAGTGAGCACTTTTTGGGTGTTAACACAAGGTGAAACTTCAAGAGATGGAGAACATCAAGGTAACATTCCTCACTCTAGTAGTGGTTCGGATCCCACATTAGCTTCTTTGAGAAATAAAAATACAACAATTTTAAGAGAAAATTACAATCAAGATGATGAAGTAGATATGCAATTACATTTTGTATTATTTTCTTGTGAGCCTATGCATTTTGAAGAGACCACTAAAGAAGAAAAATGGATCCATGCAATGAAAGAGGAAATATATGTAATTGAAAAGAATGACACTTGGGATTTTGTAGATCTTCCAGAAGATAAGGATAGCATAGGAGTCAAATGGATCTATAAAACTAAATTCAATGAAATAGGAAAAGTGGATAAGCATAAGGCAAGGCTATTTACAAAAGAATTTGCACAACAACGTGGTATAAATTATGGAGAAATTTTTTAACCGGTGGCAAGGTTTCTCACCATTAGAACAGTGTTGGCATTAGCAGCTCAAAATAAATGGCAAGTATATCAGTTAGATTTCAAATCAAAATTTCTAAATGGAATTTTAGAAGAAGAAGTGTACATTAATAAACGACCTAGATATGAAATTGGGAATCAAAAGCATAAAGTTTATGAAAAAGGAAATGTATGGTTTGAAACAAGTGCCAATATCATGGTATGGAAGAATTGGCTCATATATAATCAACACTAGATTATGCAAAAGCAAATACAAACCCATATTGTACACCAAAACAAATCAGCAAAACATAATTTTGATTGTAAGTCTGTATGTAGATGATATGATTTACACTTGAAATTTAATGCTGGAAATTTTAAAATCTGTCATGAAAATAGAGTTTGAAATGACATATCTTGGACTAATGAAGTATTTTCTTCGAATTGAAGTTGAAAAAATAGATAATACCATATTTATATGTCAACAAAAGTATGCTAAAAATGTTTTGATTAGATTTAGAATGACAAATTGCAAACCAACATACACTCTGGTAGTAACAAACGCAAAATTAAGCAAGCAAGATCAAGGAACAAAAGTGGATCCCACCTTGTATAAAATACTTTTTGGAAGCCTGATGTATTTAACAGATACAATACCAGACATTATGTATGCATTTATTTTAATTTCCAAGTTCATGGAAACTCCAAAAAAATCACATTGGCAAGTAGGTAAAATAACTTTGAGGTATATTGCAGGTACAATCAATTTTGGCATCATGTACTCAACCACAAATTCCAGTTCTCTAGTTGGATACATTGACAATGATTTTACAAGAAGTATTGATGACAGAAAGAGCACTTTAGGTTATCCGTTTCATCTTGGATCAGGTATGATTACTTGGGCATCCAACAAGCATCCAATTGTGACAATATCTTCAACAAAAGCAGAGTATGTGGAAGCAACTTCAACATCCTATCACGTTGTATGGTTGAGAAGGATATTAGAATATCTTCAACATAAAGAAAAGGAAGAAAAAAACATCTTTTGTGACAACAAATCATCCATATAAATATCCAAAATAACTGTATTCCATTTGAAAAGAAAGCATATTGATACCATATATCACTTTATAAGAGAGCTTGTAAGCAATGGAGAAATATGTTTGAAATTTTGTAAATCTCAAAACCAATTTCCTGATGTCTTCACTAAGCCATTGGAAAGAGATAAATTTGTAAATCAAAGGAATGATCTTGGTATAGGTAGTCATGCAATGTATAAGGTATAAATTAAGAGGGAGTGTAAGAAGGAGTAATTTCTCCCTCTCATATACGTAAACAAGTCAGTGTGTTACTAACAAAAGTAACATGAATGATGTAAAAGATCTGATGTTAGAATTGATAGTTTTTAATACAGTTAGGTAGATTATTTAATGTGCGAAACCTCCTCATCTAGTTCAGAATTCCATATATGTATGAAGCATGTTTTTAGTAGAAGTAGTAGAGAGGTTTCTATGTTAAGAAGAAGAGCTAGAAAGATCTTATTATCCAATATCAATCAGTTGTAGTTGTGTGACTTATGTGTTTGATTTCATTTCCTATTGTGTGTCTAAGATCCCCTTCCTGTCCAACAGTGATTACCACCATTGGCTTGTAACCATTGAGTTTCTAGACCCACAATGATGATGTGAGGAAAATATCAAGGAATTTTTCAAGACACTTGCGAACATCATCGGAGGAATACACAAGGATAAGAAGATAATTTACTTGCTATCAATGACAATGCACATGGATTTTATGTGCGAAATATCACAGGATGTTTCTAGAGGTATTTGAACTACATAAGCTCCCCACTAGAAGGGAATTCAATTTTGTATTAAATATAGAAATATCTCTACAGTTTTTCAAATATACAATGGAAAGGAGATTTATAAATAGATTCATTTTTGTATGTTTTGGCTACATGGTTGTCTAATTCTCATGCCCAGATTCTAGTCCAAGTGGTTCCCATGCCCATTTTTCCTTTGGCTTGCACCCTCTCCTCTCTCTTTGGTTGGAGCCATCCATATAATTTCTATTCTGACCCATTTATATTATGTTTTCAAGTGTTTCACATTTAAGAGTATTTGGTTGTGTTGCTTATGCACATGTCCTTGAACAACTGAGAAGAAATTTGGATGATGGAAGTGAAAAATGCATTATTACATGGTACTATGAGCATTCAAAATCCTATAGGCTATGCATTCCAGTCATAAAGAAATTTATAGTAAGCAGAGATGTGGAATTCAAAGAAGCAGAAGATTGGAACAATCAAGGTGAACATTCAACTACAATTGGAAATTTAGCACCCTTATTGCCAGCAGAAAATCAAGTGGAACTGGTAAGACAACAAGGATATCCATCCAGATTACCAACATTGCAAATTCAAGGTGAAACTTCAAGAGGTGGAGAACATCAAGGTAATATTCCTCACTCTAGTAGTGATTTGGATCCCACATTAGCTTCTTTGAGAAATAAAAAGGAAAGAAGTTTAAGACAAATTTACAATCAAGATGATGAAGTAGATATACAATTACCTTTTGTATTATTTTCTTGTGAGCCTATGCATTTTGAAGAGACCATTAAAGAAGAAAAATGGATCCATGCAATGAATGAGTAAATATATGCAATTGAAAATAATGACACTTGGGATCTTGTAGATCTTCCAGAAGGTAAGGATAGCATAGGAGTCAAATGGATCTATAAAACTAAATTCAATGAAATAGGAAAAGTGGAGAAGCATAAGGCAAGACTAGTTAAAAAGGATTTGCACAACAATGTGGTATAAATTATGGAGAAAAATTTTCTCTGGTGGCAAGGTTTCTCACCATTAGAACAGTGTTGGAATTAGTAGCTCAGAATAAATTGCAAGTATATCATTTAGATGTCAAATCAACATTTCTAAATGGAATTTTAGAAGAAGAAGTGTACATTAATAAGCCACCTTGATATCAAATCAGGAATCAAGAGCATAAAGTTTCTGAAAAAGGAATTGTATGGTTTGAAACCAGCACCAAGAGCATGGAATGGAAGAATTGGCTCATATCTAATCAACAATGGAATATGCAGAAGAAAAAATGAATGTTGGAATATTGGTAAATACTGAGGGGGGGGTGAATTAGTATTGTTCAGTTTTTACCATTTTAAACCATTTATTAAAACTTAATTAAAACATGGAATCAACAAGATACACAGGACACAAATTTTATCGTGGAAACCCAATTAGGAAAAATACAAACTCTTTCTATACTGAAAAATTATATATACAATTAGTTTCGGCCTGCTACTATAGAGATGGATGCTACTACACCCTGGTTTGTTCCTGCTACTACAGACAAGGATGCTACTACACCCTATTTTCTAGCCACTACTGGAAGGAGGCTACGACCCCCTGGTTTTATTAGCTGCTACTGAAATGATTCTTTGACACCCTTATTTACTAGCTGCCAATGGAAGGAGGCTACGACCCCCTTGCAGGCATGTAGCCCGCCACCCTATCACCCTAATTAGATATTATTAAACTTACTAGATCTTCTTCAAGCTCTGTCTCTTTCTATCTTCTCTTAGTCTCTGTCTTGCTGCTACAAGGATCTTCACTGGCCTCTTTACTGGATCAATTTTCAACAAACACTTTAGCATACATCTTCTGTTCTTTTATTTCTTTCTCTAGCCCCTCACTGCCTCAGATATTCATGCTCAAACACACAGAAGCATTATGTTCTTCTTTTTACCTTCTCTAGGATCTTGTGCTGCTTCATATGCTCATTTTATTATCCAGCATTCACTTTAGTTTCTGTTCCTTACATAATATTTTATCTGAACTCAAAAGACACACACTTCCTATTTCATATTTCTGTTTATATATTCTTCATCAACACCCAATGTGTCTCTTCAACCTTCATTCCTTTTCAAATGGGCATTCTTTCATCTTGAGGGTCTCACCTCTTCAATAGCGCATCCCTTATTTCAGACATAACTTTTTTTCATTTTTAGTTAATTTCCATATTATTAATTAACTTATTTAATCAGTATTTGATCTTCCCCCAATTAAGACTCAAATATCAGTTTAAATGATTTCTGGAAACTGTCACACATTGGCCATTCACATGCTAGATTTGATGGACATGTTATAGCCTCTGGGCATGTAATCTTCAAGACTACATGCTTCTCCCCTCATGCGGTCTCTCCCATAGCGCGGGCATTACCTTCCATATGCGAGATTCTTCTTCCATGGATGCCTTCCAAGCCTACGGGATTTCTACTTTAACTCCCTCACGTGGGCTTACCTTCTGCGGGCATCTTTAGCCTCTTCTCGAGGCATCTTTAGCTTCTTCTGGGCATTCCTAGGCCCTTGTGGGATTAACCCTAGCCCCTGTGGGCATCTTTATCTATCTTTGGGATCCCTTATACCTCACTGTGGGCATATTAAGCTCTTGTGAGCTTATGACTTAATCAATTGCGGGCATATGGGCCTATTGTTAATTTCCTTAGCCCTTTTTCAACACTTAACCATTTTTTAACCTTAATATGCAAAATAGTATTTTTCTAGCTTTTGGCAGATTGATTTCTTCCTAACGTGGTCACCATAAAAAAAACTAAGGACATGGCTAGATAGCCAGTTCATCAAAGAACAACCCCATGCACTTAGATAAATTTATCATCATCAGGACAATATTTGGCGGGCATTTCCAAATGCCTTATCAGCCTATATTTGAACATCAAAACACACTTCTCATTTTGGCAGACTTCTATTTCACACGTGTGAACACTAGATGGAGACCCGAAGTCACGAGTAGATGGAAAACTTACCAAAGAATGGATCCATGACACTTTTTAAATTTATTTGCACAAAGACATCCCTTGGCGGGCATTTCCAACTAACCTCTCAAACTCATGTTTTTAACATAGTCAATTTTTCATACTTTTGAATATGCAAAACATTTTTTCTTCTATTTTGGTAGATTGATATTTTCCTTATCTAATTGCAATAAGGAAAACCAAGAGAATGTTTAGATATTCATTTCAACAATGAAAAAGACCATATTACAAGATAAATCTATTGACACACACATAACCTCTGGCAGACATTTGAAAGTGGTCTCTCAAAAATATTGATTTGACATTTAGAAAAATTTCTTCAAACCCTAGGTCACAAAGGTGATTTTAATTTTTCATTAAACTTGTAAAGTGAGATATCCACAATGTGAGGAATATCATACTGACTCCAACCATGCCACTCTTCCCTTCTACAACCTTATCATCAAACCTTGACAGGCATTTTACTGGGACAGTGCAAACTATGCTAGATAGCACTTTTGGAAGACTTATATCGTCTTCCTCAAACCCCTTTTGGATAATATAATAATATGGCCAGATGCACAACTAAACAATGTAAGTCCCTGTACCTTTAGAATAATTTTATCCATTACATATAGGAGGTGGTGGGCATTTTACAAAGGCTACTTGGGTAGATTTGCAATGAGTTGTTATACTTTGAAAATTTGTCCAAAACCTAAGGTAGATTTTGCATTTCATCAAAAACATGAAACAATGATACCAGAGGATGTAGGACACCTCATTGAGCACAATAGAACTATTTTCACCTTCAGACTCATCTTCATTTTCCCTAGGCGGGCATTTTACTAGAGTAGTGCAAATATAGCTGGGAGGCACCTTTGGCAGATTCATATCTTCCACCTCATAGATTCTCTTGACAAACTAAGACCATGGTTGGGTAGACAAACCCACGGGATACACCCTGGACATATGCTGCAGTAATTTATCTCAACCTATGATTTGTGGTGGGCATCCTCTTGAGGCTACTTAGTCACTTTTACTTCCACCGGTGCAATACCTTGTTTTGGTAGTGTAATGTCCCCCATTTTGACCCTTGTAATATTTTGGGCTATAATGCAAATAATGTATGCATATTATGTATGATTCCTAGCGTGGAGCTCAAGGCCAAGGCCTCGCTAGTGAACGCTCGATCTAGAAGAGGCAAGTATTTGATATTATGCTACCCATGGTGCTAGTGAACCATGGGAATTGTAAATGTGCATTTTAATATAAAAGCCCACAACTAGCTATGCAATGCAACAAGAGATGGGGGGGCATGATGTTACAAGGAAATTGGGAGGGAAATATTCAAACCCTTGAACCAATGAAGTCAAGCCAAGTGTCAATGAGAAAACCCATCAACCATCAACTACCCATGTTGACTTTGGTGCCCAATCATTCATTTCTCCCAAGAGTTGGGTGAAATAGTTAATGCCTTGGGGATTGGGGAGGTATGGCTATCCAAATTGGAGTATGGGAAAGCCACCCTCATGGAAATTCGTATTTTTCCTTCTTGGGCAAGAAAACACCCACGAATTGCCCTCCCAGGCCATTATGTAGGATCAGACTTCACTCTCTCACGTTTTGGTAGCTTGCTGGGTGTTTTTCTCATGAAATATGCTGTAAATTCACTGGTTTTCAAGCTGGGAATCCCATTTTTGTGATGGCTGGACCATGGGGAAAGGGGAGAATCCATTGGAAAGCTCAATAGATAAGTTTTGATAGCTTGCTGTTACATTATTGTTGTAAAAACGTTTTTGAATTTCCAGATGTGGTTTTCATTTGTGGAAGAATCATTTTTGTGAACCCAGTAGTTATCTCCTACCTCAGGAAACGTTTTGAATGTTTCCATCAATTGTGTGACTATTATTTATCAATTTCAGGTGCCAACCTATCACGGTTTTGCCCAAAAATCGTGTTGGTTCCCTGCTGCGAGTGAATGACTGTGTGAAGGTTGTTTTGGCCCTTGAATGCCCAAGCCTTTGCCCTCTCATGCAGTTTGAGCTAGTTGGGGATTTTCCCACCACATTTTTCATCTATCTCCTACATTTTCCATGCCTAGGAACTCGTTTTTGTATTGCACAATGGCTGGGAGGAAGGGAGCCACGAATTTGCGGTTGATGGAGGTCGTTTTTGTCCCTTGAGTGCCCACAAACGTTTTCTGGAAATGGTTTTGCTCTACCAGCGTGATTCCCCAATTGCCATTTCGTTTTTGGTTGCCCAAAGTTTTTTCTTCATGCCCAGAAATTGTGATTTTACTGCTATGAGTATCCATGCTCAGTTTTGAGTTGCTGTGTGTTAAGAAATGTTGGGTTTGAGATGGGTATCCATTGCTTTGGGCTGTGATGAGCTTGAGAGTCCCCTTTTCCTTGTAGAAATCATGCCCAGCTCGGGGGTGGCAGTTGTATCAAGAGATTGCTAAGAACAACTGGCCTATGGTTGGGTGGAACGTTGCAGATGCATAGTTGGTTGCTTAGGGACTACTTTGTTTTAAGATAAGTACTCTCTTGTGTTTAAATTCTGCAATGTATTTATTTAATGTCTGTCATGAAAATATTTGAATGTATGTTAGATATGTAGATGATTTTAATTCCGCTGTGTTTAATGACAATGTGCATATGTATATGTATTTTATTATCAATGAGTTTTTACTTAATGGATATGGGGCTATATGCCCAGTTTTAGCATCACATTCTCTCCATCACACTAGTATGATGGAGGGGACATTACATTTTGGTATCAGAGCTTATGGTTCAACACTATGGCTGTTGGGCCCTTCATAGAGATATAAATCATTATGTGTATATTTAGTTAGTATTTGGAATTAAAAATGCATTAAAGAAACTTGAAGATCTCATGGCTTCTATTCATAAGAATGGGAAATCATTCCCATGATTGTTTTGGGGATTTTTGCAAAACTACTTGCATTGATTTCATCTTATGAAAGTGAGGAAGGAGGGAGAAACTCCCTTCTCAGGTTGAATGCTTACTTTACATTGTTTCTAATGCAGTAGCAATTTGTTTTTTGTATTTGTTGTTTTCCTCCATGGAGGAGAGAAAGGAGGCGCAACCCCTTGCTATATGTATATTATTTTGTTGTTTTATTTTGACATGAAGAGATGCAGTTTATTACATCTTTTTATTGTTCTGTTATATGCAAAGTATAATCTCTAATTATGCTTCCTGTTGAGCAATGATCATCACAGAAAAAAAAAGAAGGAAAAATTTTAAATTTTTCTAACTATTTTTGAAAATTTGAAAATTTTCTAAGTGTTTGCTGCTAAGGCTATGGCGGCGAAATTAACGATAAGTTGTGCGCGTGTCGACGACAATTTTAACTTTAAAATCTGCGATGCGCACGATGCACGCGGTGAAAGTAATGTTACATTCTACAACACTTGCAATGGATCTAAGCTTAAAATTTGAGCGTAGCGACAATTTTAGGCTTAAAAGTTGCGATGGAGGCTTGGGCGCGGCGGCGATTTTAGCCTTAAAACCTGCGACGCAGTCGCAACAACGAAGGGCTTGCGGGCGCAGAAGTTAAGGTTATCTTTTGTGACACAGTCGGCAGAGAAGTTGGTAATTTTGCGCCAAAAGGAAGAGAAAATCTCAAAAATTTCTAAGTGTTTTCGAATTTTGCCTAAGGCTGTAGCAGTGAAAATTAAGCTAATTTTTTGCGCGTGCGGTTGCGAAAATGAGGCTGATTTTCTGCATGCGCAGCGGCGAAAATTATGTTAAAATTTTGTGACGCTCGTGGCAAAGTTAAAGTTAATTTTGCGATGCCGCGGTGAAGTTAAGGATAATTTTGTGACTCATGGCGGCAAAATTAGCGTTAAATTTGCGACGCGCGTGGCGGCAAAATTAGTGATAGGAGCCGCACCACTCGTGGCAATTTTAAGGATAAAATCTACGACGTGTGTGGTGCGCGGCGGCGAAAATAACATTAACATCCACGACAACGGCGATAGATTTTAACCTTAACATCCTCAACATGGGTGACACTTTTTAAGCTAAATTTCCGTGACAATGGCAACCATTTTAGCCTTAATATTTGCACCAAACGACGAAAAGCAATGGGAGCAGTAAGGCAACGCTGATGAAAGGGAAATCTCTCACCTTAAACCATTTATGTTTATAACATAATAATTGCATGTTTGAAAAATATCAAGAATGAATGATTACACGTATGTATATGTTGAATTGCTAATTCATGAGAAGATCATAGCTAATGGTTGCTCGTATTCTTGGTAGGAAAGCCAAGAAAAGGATTATCTATGATGTGGAGGAGGAACTCCAGGTTATGATGAGGAATGGGAAAGGGAGAATTCCTTAATTCCTCCATTGTTATTATATTTATATTCCCTAAGTTTATATACTGAAAATTATGGCATAGGGATGCTGAAAATGCAAGAGAATAATGCATGTGAATTTCTTATGCATGAGCATGATGTTGCATATGGGTAAAGGTAGTGAAGTTACACATGCAATAGTCCACTAATGGTATTGCCTATGGTTGATGACAACTAGTGTTGTAGGAATCAGACCATAGAAGCATGATTGAAAATGCAAGGGATTATATAGATAAGATGAATATGCACTAGATGGCATATTAATAAACATTGCACAGTGCATGTGAAAATGTTTTTGAATGTATATGATATTTCATATTGGTAAAATAGTGAGGTTTTGCATATGCAATGAGCCACTTAAGATAATGATTGTGGTTGCTAATAATTAGTTGTGTTTGCATTGGTTATAGGACCAAAGGAAACCGAAGCATGGCTAAAGATGAGGATGATGTTGTTGCACGTGACCAATGACCTTATGAAAAGAGGATGGTGCAACAAGTCCATGATCATGATGTTGGAAAAAGGACTGAGTAGCCTTGGTAAGAGGCCAACTGATTAGGTAACATCAAGTGATGTTAATAAAAACCATGCAGGGGAAAGACTACATGAAGAAGATTCCAGGCTGAAAAGTCTTACGTATGGCAATGAGGATAAGTCCATAGTCGAGACCGGGATCTACCATGTACAGAAGACAAAGGTTATGAGAAGATTCTCATGGGTGTGACTTATGCATGAAACAAATCTGAAAATTTTATGGTTTATAAATTTGTGAGAATAATCTCATGGTGGTAAATCAATTTCTATAGGAAAACATATTTACAAATTTTAGATGTGAGAATCGCTTATAATTGCTAATCACTGTTTGGCTATTTGATAAATGTGCTAGGAAGACACATTGCAGGAAGACCAGGAGTGATGGCCTGCAAAAGCCAAACTAGATGAGAAAGACCCCATGCTTTGGAAATGGGTTTCGGGTGAAACACCATTGATAATATCTCATCCAAATCGCATGTCGGTAAACCATGAGAGTGAGATGGTAAAACTATGCCCAGAAGGCATGTGAGATACATCTGCAAAATGAATGAGTATTCTGTGACCCTAGACAAGATCATGCGTGTCTAAATTATTAGGGTTAATATGCAGAGCATGCTCTATCTTATTTATATCATTGCAGACTGCTTGAGTATGATTAGGGCCTACATGGCGTAGATCGGAAAGGGGGTGCACACCTTTTTTGGTGTTGGGTCATGATAGGGTTTTCAATATTGACTACATCCTAAGGGAATGGATGCATTCCTGTTGTTTCAATACTTGATAGTGAATGATATGGATTATGGTTACAAAATTGAACAACAATACTGATGAGCTTGCTTATCCTTCTTGTGTTGTCAGCCTACCCAGACGAATGTGCTAGCTCGGCAATGGAGAGGGCCAACCAGGTATGGGACTGGTTGGGCACCACCAAATTCTTGGTAAATCCAATCGGTGTGAAGGTGTACTAGTGAAGCATTAACTACATCCAAGACCATAGGCGATCCCAATGCTTGCAAAGCGAAGCAGGATCTTGTGGACCATAGGGGAAACGCACAATACAGATAAGTATTCGTTTTCATTTATGTCTTGTTTGGAATAATGAAGATTTCAGGTATAAGTCTTCTAACAGCTAAGCTGATACACTATTGTTTCTTTGTTGGAAACCTTGGTCATTGCAGGAAAGCAAGACCCTGAAAGAACTATAAGTTACTGGTAAATCCAGAGAGTAAATGAGTGGGAAATATAAATTATGGAGAAATCCAGGGAGTAACTGGTTGAATGCTATAAAGTTCTTGATAAGTCCAGAGAGTGACTAGTTGGGCATTAACTACTTGATATTGTAAAGCAATGTGTATGATGGCCCAACATTCCTTAATTAATTAATCAAACTAGTCGGAGCACTAGCCTAGAATATTGCTAAAGGAAATGATTGATAAACCTAGTCGGCGTTCTGGCCTGGCATTTCCTATTCGAATGATTGTGGAGTAGCCTACTTGCTAGCCCAACATTCATAATTGTATCCACGGGAAATCCAAGGCTCATAAAGCAAAGAAGGATCCCGTGGAATAAAGTAAAGACATCCAATACAGATAAGTATTTGAATACCTTGCAGCTTCTTGCTTATATGTATATGTGTGTATATGATTTGGTTATGATTTCCTAAACTCTTGTTTAGAGATAAACCCTATGAAAATAAACTAAACATGTGAATTGATTCAATGTTTGAGTGTAGGTATTGTTGGAAGCAAGGACTAGGAAGGCATCATAGGGATGCAGATGGACATGTGACCATCCTAAAGAGCTCAGTATGAGCAGTAATGAAAGATGGTGCTAGTGGACATGAGTGGGTCATAGCAGCCAAAGGTTCTGTAGGCAACTATGGAGAAGGGTTCCTAGTTGAAAATCCTTAGACAGACCTTAGACACTAAGTGTCATAGCCAAGAAAGGAAAGTTAAAGCATTCACATTGAAGTGAAAGAGACAAAGGAACATGAAACCATAGCAATGGCGTAGCTCCATAATAGAACAAGACTAAGAGGGAGAAACTCCTACTCTTCTCTTTCCTTTCGATTGATGCATTTATAAAACAAAAGATTGTTGAATGCATGTCATGGCTGAAAATAGATTGTGTTTAATTGCTTGAAATGAATTGTGAATGCTGAAATAGTAAATTTCCTGTGAAAGGATGAACATGAATGAGTTCATGTGTATGTTGGGAAAGCATGAAAAGTGTGGAAGTCCCACAAATAAAGCGTGGAAATTCCATGTCAATTGGGAAAATAATTGACTAATTTTAATGTTTATGTTATGCTTGTCCTAACAAAGGATTTCCATGATGAATTTCACAGATAAGAAGGTGAAACAATTGGTTGCAGTCGGCACAAGAAAGTGTTTCTAGTAAGCAAAGTGTGGTCAGTTGTTTCCATTGACCATGGCAGCAGACCGAGGGCTATTAGAGTTGGCTGAAAGTCTTCTGCAAACAATTGCCAGGACCCAAGAAAATCTTGGAGAGATGCTCAAGCTACAGAGGAAACAGAATGAGATGAACCACAAGGTTTTGCAAGACTCTATTCGCCTGCAAAAAGAGGTGAAAAGCATTCTGGGAGCAATCAGTAAAGGAAAGGAAAGTGGATCCATGAAGAAGCATTCATCCAATCGACCGATTAAAAAACATTCCAGGTGGGAAGACTCAAAGGAATTTGAGCAGCAAAGGGTAAAGCAACCAATGAAATGTTGGGGATGTGGAGGAAATCATTGCCTCCATGACTGCCCAACAATGTCTGAAGAACCTGGAATAATTAATTAATGTAAATACACGAGATATCATAAATAATAGAACTCAGAATCACTTTTATATTGATCACGGGCCACTTCGAGGGGGCAACCTCCTTTGAGCAAGCTCAATACAATTAACTTCACGGTGCCTTCATAGGCCTCAACACACACTTATATACTAACTCTAGGCACCAATACTATGAGTCAAAACCATGGGCCAATAAAAACTATGGATCAACAAAACTATGGGCAACTTACAAAGCATATGTGCCAACAACAATAACACAAACTATGGATCAACAAATACTATAGGACGACTTACAAAGCATATGCGTCCAACAGCAATATACTAACAAAGTAAAGACATGGGTTCCTAACATCCCCTCTCCCTTAGAAAAATCTTTGTCCTCAAATATTTAGATGTGGAAATTGATGCAAAATTTGAAGGAGTGGGTCCCCTGTAGCATCCTCGGGTTGCATTCCGGGCCATGGGCGCCTTTTGAGTTTTAGGGAGGATTGCGTGGAAGGATGTAGACAAAGAAGAACCATATCAGCATCATGAAAAGTGCGCACAGAACAGTGCTGATCGACTTGTTGTTTTAGTCGAATTCTTGCCATGTGAAGATTGTCCTGTGGAATGAGAAGAAGTTGATCGTGGTTTCAAAGAATTGAGTCAATTGCCTAAACTGGGGAGATGCTGACAGTGTATGGAAGAAGAACTGGTGATGCTTGTCCAGAGACTGCTTCATATGGTGTCCTTTTAGATGTGGTACTATACCACTGGAGTGCTTCTAGGAAATGCATAGAAATAGTTGTCCAAATCTGTGTAGGGATGGGAAAGGGTTCGAGCAGTCCCGAAAGGAGTGTCGTTTCACCATTGTTGACCTGGAAAGTATCACAGTCAACCACCATCTGTTGAATTTTCATTTTCAGTCCCTTCCAAAAGAAGTTACATTGTTCTTGGTCATACGTTTTGAGGAACCCAGAGTGCCTTGCTGATGAAGAAGCATGGAGTTCATAGAAGAGATAGCCCCGTTGAACATGTTGCAACCAATTTGGAACAAGTAGAGAAATAGCTGTAAGAGAAACTGGGTCATCAAATGTGCGAGAAGGAGCATCTGCCACCATATTGTCCTTACCCTTATGGTAAGTGGTCGCATAGTCATAACCCATGAGTTGGATAACCTATTTCAGGTGTGCTGGGGAGGAGACCCGTTGTTCCAAGAAATTTTCCAGACTCTGGAGATCCGTTTTGATGCATAAATAATTCCCCAATAGGGATGGTTTCCACTTCTGTACTGCATGCAAAATAGCCATCATGTCCGGCTGAGATGTAGATGCAGCTAAATGCTTACCGAAAAGGTCTTGTGAAGGCGGCAAGCCCACTGGTGCAACAAAGACACCTACATATCTATTTAAGGAAGTAGTGGAGACCGTTGATGGGTGCATCTGAAAGGAATGGAGCTGAGCAATGACACCATGTGAATTTTTCTTAAGGATCTTTTCCAGGTGATGTGAAATGATGATGCGGAGAGACCCTGGTTGTAAGCCCATAAATTTGTGTTGTGTCCCATTGACTGAAAACTACATCCAAAGTTCAGCAAAATCCCATAAGATGGGGCCAAGTGTGCGTAACCATTGAGCATTGAGCACCCAAAACCACATCACATCCGCCTAAGGACAAGGCAAACATGTCAGAGCGTAGGTTATAATCTTCTATAGAGATACGCACATTGTGACACTTCCCCTTGCAAGGTAAGGTGCCCCCATTGGCAACCATGACTTCAAAGTTGGAGCAAGGATGGACAAAACAATCATCCTGTTTGGAAATCCGAGGGTCAATAAATTTATGAGTGCTACCAAAATCAATGAGTATGGTAAGAGGGAGCTTCTTGAAGTATCCCCTGACCTGCATTGTTTGTGGGGTGGTGACACCTGTTACAACATGGAGAGAGATCTTGGGTGGGTCGTCCCAAGATGGGGTGTCAACAGGTGGGTGTTGAATGTCGACCTGATCATGGGCTGTATCTGGGGCTTCTTCACCAAGTTTAGAGGCAGGCAGAGAATCCACATCCAAGAGATAGAGCTTTTGTTGAACACATCCATGTCCGCGAGTGAATTTCTCATCACAATTATAACAAAGCCTTTTTTCTCAGCGTGCCTGCATCTTTGTTTCAGACAAATGCTTCATAGGAGTTGGTCGAGGAGCAGGTGTGGTGGGAGGTCTTTGGGAACCCATATTTCTGAAGGGAACAAAGGTGGGTTTGGAGCGTTGTTAAGCTGCGATCTTGTCTTCTGCCAACTTAGCCAACCCTAGGACTTCCATCATTGTGTTGGGATAGAACATTTTGACCTCTGAGCGGATTTCATCCTTGAGACCACTGATAAAACAACTCCTGTAGAATTCATTAGATAATCCTTTTGTGTGATTGGCCAGTTTCTCAAATTCTGTTTGATACTCTCTCACGGTGACAATTTGGTGAAGTTTAGTGAGTGCTCCCGTGAAGTCATCAAAAGCACTAGGACCAAATCGTGGCAAAAGGAGTTGGCAAAAATCTGTCCAGTTTGGCTCGGGATGAGCTTTGATGTACCAATGGTACCATTGAAGGGCTTCCTGTTCCAAATGAAAGGATGCAAGTGGAACTTTCTAGATGTCAAAAGTATTATGCAGATTGAAATATTGTTCTGCTCGGTATATCCATCCAGTTGGATCAGTACCATTGAAGCGAGGAAAATCAAGTTTCGGCCCACGAAAATTGTTGGAAGAAGAGAACTCGGTGGCTGCAAAAGATTTTGGTTGTCGATTTTTGTTCATGGCTGAATGCTGAAGATAGAGGCTGATAAATTTTTCATCCAGATCTTGAAGTTTGGTTTGGATGGCTGCAAGTGCTTCCTCCATGGTGTGTGCTCCTGTACGGGTGACAACCATAACCAAGGTTTTTTTTTTTTGTGTGGAATGGGTAGAAAAACACAAACAGAAGCTGATTTAGTAAAGGGAAATTTGGATTGGGGAAACAATCTGATGGGTAATTGGGGTTTGACTAGATTTTGGACACTATCGAAAGGACAGGAAAGCAAAAAAAGGGGATTTTAGAAGCGGGGTGATAGAATGAGAAAATTTGGCAGAGAGGGGCAAAGAAGCAGAATTAGAAAAAGAACTCTATGTTAAAATTTGAAGGTGATCGGGTGAAAATCGAAGAAGTTATGGCAAATCCTAAAAATAAACAAATGTGAGATTTCGGGTGTTGGGAAGTGGAATTTGGGATAGGGTCCTTAGGAATGAAATATGCAGAATGGGATTGCAGGGGTGTCAGATAAGTTTCAAGGGAAACAGAGTTAAAACAAGGGAGATATGGCGGAAAAACAGTTTTTTTTTTCTTTCTTTTTTTTTTCAAAAATGGATCTGCAATGGCGCGAAAGGGATCGGCAACAGATGGATCTGAAATGACACCGAATGGATCGAAAATGGTTGGATCTGGAATGGCTGTCAGAATAGATGTGGAACTTCTTTCAGGATGGATCTGAAAGGACTGGATATGAAATGGCTCAGAATGGATCTGAAACAGCACGGAAGTGATCGACAACAGTTTAGCTTAAAATAGATATGGACTCCAGGTATGTTCGGCTTCCTAACAGTTCAGGTGTTTCACTCGGCCACCAATGCTGTCTAACGGCTTGTGTATTGGGGCAGTACCCCTCACTCCATGGCTCAGGTAAAATTGATAACCGCTTTGCCACAAACGACAGCTCTTGGTTTACCTCACGAGTGGGAACTAGTCAATCAGGTAGGGGTCGTTGACATTTTCACTAGCATGTCCTCTCAATGGGCCAGCTACTTTGGGGTTCCTGTGGTACTCCTCACAATGCGTTTTAGGGCTTATGCCCAAGTACTTCCCACAGTTAGGAGGATAGGGATTATTCCTAGATCCGAAGCTGCGACAGATGCGAAAAAAAATTGACAAAAATTTCACCCAGTGAGCCCAAGAAAGTGCTCTGATACCAGATGTGATGAACCTGCAATAATTAATTAATGCAAATACACGAGATATCAGAAATAATAGAACTTAGAATCACTTTTATATTGATCACGGGCCACTTCGAGGGGGCAACCTCCTTTGAGCAAGCTCAATACAATTAACTTCACGGTGCCTTCATAGGCCTCAACACACACTTATATACTAAGTCTAGGTGCCAATTCTATGAGTCAAAACCATGGGCCAATACAAACTATGGATCAAAAAAACTATGGGCGACTTACAAAGCATATGCACCAACAACAATAACACAAACTATGGATCAACAAATACTATGGGATGACTTACAAAGCATATGCGTCCAACAACAATATACTAACAAAGTAAAGACATGGGTTCCTAACACAATGGAGCATCAAGAGGGTAGCCGCCATAAAGTTTCCAAACTTGTAGATCAACGGGAAAGTAAAGAAAGGGAAGGGATTGTTTTGGAACAATGCCCTCATGCAGAGCTAGAAGGTCCTAGCTAGCAGGAACAATTTGTGAAGGCCAAAGGACTTAATCCTGAAAACCCAAGAAAAGGGTGAAATGCAGGACAAACCTGCCATATTTTGTGAATTTTGGACATGTATATAGCGTGTATGTATTCATAGGTATTGGAACACTGAGGATGGTTTTATTCCAAGGGGAGGGGAATGTAATGTCCCCCATTTTGACCCTTGTCATATTTTGGGCTATAATGTAAATAATGTATGCATATTATGTATGATTCCTAGCATGGAGCTCAAGGCCAAGGCCCCGCTAGTGAACGCTCGATCTAGAAGAGGAAAGTATTTGATATTATGCTACCCATCGTTCTAGTGAACCATGGGAATTGTAAATATGCATTTTAATATAAAATCCCACAACTAGCTATGCAATGCAACAAGAGATGGGGGGGGCATGATGTTACAAGGAAATTGGGAGGGAAATATTCAAACCCATGAGCCAATGAAGTCAATCCAAGTGTCAATGAGAAAACCCATCAACCATCAACTACCCATGTTGAATTTGGTGCCCAATCATTCATTTCTCCCAAGAGTTGGGTGAAATAGTTAATGCCTTGGGGATTGGGGAGGTATGGTTGTCCAAATTGGAGTATGGGAAAGCCACCCTCATGGAAATTCGTATTTTTCCTTCTTGGGCAAGAAAACACCCACAAATTGCCCTCCCAAGCCATTATGCAGGATCAAACTTCACTCTCTCATGTTTTGGAAGCTTGCTAGGCGTTTTTCTCATGAAGTATGTTGTAAATTCACTGGTTTTCAAGCTGGGAATCCCGTTTTTGTGATGGCTGGACTGTGGGAAAGGGGAGTACCCATTGGAAAGCTCAATAGATAAGTTTTGATAACTTGTTGTTCCATTATTGTTGTAAAAACGTTTTTAAATTTCCAGATTTGGTTTTCATTTGTGGAAGAATCGTTTTTGTGAACCCAGTAGTTATCTCCTACCTCGGGAATCGTTTTGAATGTTTCCATCAATTGTGTGACTGTTATTTGTCAATTTCGGGTGCCAACTTGTCACAGTTTTGCCCAAAAATCATGTTGGTTCCCTGCTGCCAGTGAATGACTGTGTGAGGGTTGTTTTGGCCCTTAAATGCCCAAGCCTTTTCCCTCTCATGCAGTTTGAGCTAGCTGGGGATTTTCCCAACTTGTTTTTCATCTATCTCCTACATTTTCCATGCCTGGGAACTTGTTTTTGTATTGCACAATGGCTGGGAGGAAGGGAGCCATGAATTTGGGGTTGATGGAGGCCGTTTTTGTCCCTTGAGTGCCCACAAACATTTTCTGGAAATGGTTTTGCTCTCCCAGGGTGATTCCCCAATTGCCATTTCGTTTTTGGTTTCCCAACGTTTTTTCTTCATGCCTAGAAATTGTGATTTTGTTGTTATGAGTATCCATGCTCAATTTTGAGTTGCTGTGTGTTAAGAAATGTTGGGGTTGAGATGGGTATCCATTTCTTTGGGCTGTGATGAGCTTGAGAGTCCCCTTTTCCTTGTAGAAATCATGCCTAGCTCGGGGGTGGAAGTTGTATCAAGAGATTGATAAGAACAACTGGCCTATGGTTGGGTGGAACGTTGCAGATGCATAGTTGGTTGCTCAGGGACTACTTTGTTTTAAGATAAGTACTCTCTTGTGTTTAAATTCTGCAATGTATTTATTTAATGTCTGTCATGAAAATATTTGAATGTATTTTAGATATGTAGATGATTTTAATTCCGCTATGTTTAATGACAATGTGCATATGTATATGTATTTTATTATCAATGAGTTTTTACTTAATGGATATGGGGATATATGCCCAGTTTTAGCATCACGTTCTCTCCATCACACTGGTATGATGGAGGGGACATTACAAGAAGGCCTATATCTTTCTCTTCAGAAATGATTAAGGAAAAATGAGACCATGAATAGATAACCACTTCAACAAGATATATCCTGGTAGGATGGTGCGGGCATTATCTTCAAACCATGAATTATGGCGGGCATCATCTTAGAGCACTTTTGACTAATTTCTCCATACTTAGTTAATTTCCAAGTTTCACAAACTTGTCATACTTTTCCAAAATGTTATCAGATTGCAACATTGTCTTGATGATATCACTAAAACACTATCATGTGTCTTTCCATCCTCATCACACATGCCACATCATCATACATGCCATGTGATCACTCCCTTTGTCATTACTTTGACTTCCGCTTGTGCTTTCCTTGCCATCAGTCCTTGGTTTATTCCTTTGTCATTATTGAGCTTCTTTGACATCAATGACAATCATATTCAACATTCCCCCCCTTTGGCATTGATAGAAACATATAAACATTGTCCCCCTTTGACAACAATGAAAAATGATAACTTGTTATGCCCTTGCTGCAACTATCTTGACATAGAATTTCCAATTATTCTCCTTTTAGACAACTTCCCTTCTTTTTCTTTTCTTCCTCCAGTTAACTTGGCCTTGGTGTTGATCATCTAGTTATCATCCTTCTTTACCTTCTTGTAGTGAGTCTAAGTTCATGGACTCCCCCTTTCACAGTGCTCTTCCTCTTTCAAACACATTTTCTTGTCTTTGTGACAAAGTTTATACTCATTGGTTTATCTTTGAGTTCTTTCATTCAACCCTTAGTTTTCTTCCTTAGTTTTCTCTTTAAAGATACATCATATAACTTGTTCTTCCTTAAGGAGTCTTCAACGCCATACAAGCAATTTCTCAACTTTATGTTTTTTCTCCCCTTCACTTCTTTCACTAAACTTGATTTCATCATAGTTTAATTAGAGTTTCATTACATCAACAATTGTCCTCCAAGGTTCAAGCCTAGATCTTTTAGGCTTCAATATCCCCCTAAGATCATGCAATATCTTCTATGCTACTACAATGACTGTCCATGCCCTCAAACACAAATTTCCCTTGAGCTATAATCAAATCTAATCATGAAGGTATCTGAGCCTTTGTCAAATGCCTCACTTATTTCTGCTCATTTTGGCTTCACAAATCTCTTTATGCTTTGCCTCAAGGAATTCTTCAAGAATTATTTAATGCTTCATGCAAATAGTTCTTTCAATCTTCCTCTTCAATTTGGATCATCAAGTTAGCATCAAGGTTGAAACTGTACTTAGTCAATTATCATATTATGTATTCACTTCTGGTCTAAAGCTCCTTAATATTCTCCTGCAAAATAGCCATTTGATGAAGTACATAAGTGTGGGCATTTCCAGCTACATTTAAAGTTTTAGAACAAAGCATCTGAGACCAATCAGATTTATTTGAACATGTGGCTGCTAACACAATGCCCTTTTGGACAAGGCATATGGCAGGCTTGATCTGACTTATATTATGAGTGGTCAATAAGCTCTCAATCATAGGATTGGCCATCTTCCCTTTTATAATTTACTTCTCCAAAACTATCACCACTATTCCTTCAAATGATTTTCAAGAATTTTTAGTGATTAAAAAAAAACTACTCCATTTTAAGTTAATTTTTATTGTAAGATGGTTCTCCATGCTTCGTGGCTTCTTGCACTATAAGGGTTTCACTCGAATGTTGTTTCTCCATCTCTTGGCATTATTCCAGGGATTTGTCCATTCTAAATGTAACTTCCTTACTCTCTTTGCTTTCTTGACCTTGATCCACTTCATTTGCAAGCTTCTCATTTTCTTTGGAAACTTATTTTCTTCTCCACATATTTCCATGAGGTACTCTGCTTACTAGTATTTTATTTTTTTGTCTCTTAGTTTTCATCTTCCATACCTTTTCTTGGGTTTCCTTGCACAGTCTGCGTGCATTGTTCTTGCAATGTTTTGTAAAGTGTCCAACATTGTGACATATGAAACATATAATAAGTCTTTCAGCATTTGATATGTTAGTGTCTTCTTCCCTTTTCAAACCTCGACCTTCTTCTTTGATTCTACAATCATCAACCTTGTGACCAAACTTGTGACAGTAATGAATTTTCTCATTGGCATGTATTCTGACATTTTTCATCTTGGGAGGATGAGCCGAATTCTGGTGACTGAAATTCATTTCCTTGTGATTCTTTTGCTTCTTGGGTATATCTTTTGAATCATCATCCGAAAATTTGACCTTTTCACCATCTTCTTGAATGATGAATCTTGATCCTTTAATGGCATGTTCTTGGTCATATCCAAGACCAGTTTTGTCCCTAGGGAATATTTGTAAGATGAGGAATTTATTAAGTGCTTCAGTACTTTCCTTGAAATTCTCACTAACAGTCACTGGTCTTTTAGTTTCTTTACTTCTTCCTTGAATTCATCAATTTCTTGCTTTAAGCTCTCATCCTCTTCCATGCTAGCCATCACTTGTTGTTTTGAATTGTGCAAATCTTCTTGGAGGGTCTTGACTTCCTGTTCTTTCGAATTTAGATCTTCTTGGTATTTTGACAATTGTCCTTCCAAAGAATTGTTCTTCATTCGGTTCTTTCTCAATTCTTCAAGGGAACTTATGAGTTCTGTCTTTATGTCCACCTCTCCTTCCATATATGAATTAGCTTCTGAGGGTACTATCCCCATGAATAGATTTTATTCATCTTCACTTATCTCTTCATATTAACTATCATCCTTGATAAAAGCAAAGATTTCTTCTACTCTTTCTTCAACTGAGTAAAGTTTCTCCAATTTGACCCAGAGTTCTTTAGCTAAGATGCATTTTCCTACCTTCTCTTTGATGGGTTGAGACAATCCATCAAGTATGGCCTCCATTGCCCTTGAGTTATTTTTCTTGGCCTCTTTCTGAGATGTAGTCCTTATTCTTCTTGGTGGGATGTAATAAGAGATCACTGCATTCCATACACCATATCCTAATGACTGCAAGTATACACTCATTCTTTTTCTCCAAAATATGTATTCTTCTTTTCCAATTATTGGAGATCCATTCACTGTGTAGATCTCTTCTTGTTGATCCATAGTGATTTTTGTTGGTTGTGGAGCCAGATCTTCTAGTCTCATAGATGATATTGTATCAGCCGTGTTTGTACCCCAGTTTTATATGATATGTAGGTGGACTGTACAGTCACCATAGTGGGGGGGAATCGCCCCCCCATGGGGTTCCAGGGGGGACCATCCCCCCTGGCTGGGGGGTCCGGGGGTAGCGCCCCCGAAGGAAATTTTTGGGGCTGTTTTCGCCAGCTGTTTTGCTGGCCCATGGTTTTGGGTATCCCGTGGTATTTTCCCATTTTATTTCCCTTATAAAATAAAGACATTGTAATACGGCTAGGGATGATGATGTATTAGGTTTTATGAATTGTAAAGATCTCTAAGATCAGGAGAGAGACTGTGAAACAGAGAAGAGGAAGTGTAGCGGTTGTGCTGCAGGTTGTATCCCTTCACCTTGTTGGACGGTAATAATAATAAGGACTGGAAAATGCAATGTGGACGTAGCCCAAGTTGGGTGAACCACGATATATCTGTGTCTCTCTTGTAATGTGTATGTGTGATTATATTTGCATTTCTGTTTATTGTTATTGCTCTGTGATCCTGTTTTTCTAACAATTTTTAATAGGATATTCCTTCCACTTGTTTAGATTGTATTGAAGGATCCTTCTCTAATACCAATTGTTGGAATATTGGTCAATACTAAGAGGGGGGGTGAATCAGTATTGTTAACTTTTTACCATTTTAAACCACTTATTAAAACTTAATTAAAACATGCAATCAACAAGATACACATGCCACAAATTTTATCATGGAAACCCAATTGGGAAAAAAAAAATTATTTCTATACTGCAAACTTATATTTACAATAAGTTTCTTCCTACTACTATATACACGAATTCTACTACACCCTGGTTTCTTCCTGATACTACAAACAAGGATGCTACTACACGCTATTTTCCAGCCACTACTGGAAGGAGGCTACGACCTCTTGGTTTTATCAACTGCTACTGAAAGGATACTTTGACACCCTTATTTACCAGCTACCACTGGAAGGAGGCTACGACCCCCTTGCAGGCATGTATCCTGCCCTAGCACCACCCTACTACCCTAATTAGATATTATTAAACTCCCTAGATCTTCTTCAAGATCTGTCTCTTGCTATCTTCTCTTGGTCTCTGTCTTGCTGCTACAAGGATCTTCACTGTCCTCTTTATTGCATCATATTTTCAACAAACACTTCAGCAGACATATTTTGTTCTTCTATTTCTTTCTCTAGCCCCTCACTGCCTCATATCTTCATGCTAAAACACACAGAAGCATTATGTTCTGCTTTTTACCTTATCTGGTCTCTTGTGCTGCTTCATATGCTCATTTTATTATCCATCATTCATTTCAGTTTCTATTCCTTACCGAATCTTTTATCTAAACTCAAGAGACACACACTTCCTATTTCATATTTATGTTTATATATTCTTCATCAACACCCAATGTGTCTCTTCAACCTTCACGCCTTTTCAAATAGGCATTCTTTCATCTTGAGGGTCGCACCTCTTCAATAGCGTATCCCTTATTTCAGAATTAACTTGTTTTCAGTTTTAGTTAATTTCTAGATTATTAATTAACTTATTTAATCAATATTTGATCTTCCCCCAATTAACACGTAGATATCAGTTTAAATGCTTTCTGGAAATTGTCATACATTGGCCATTCACATGCTAGATTCAATGGACATGTTATAGCCTGTGGGCATGTAATCTTCAAGCCTACAGGATTCTCCCCTCATGTGGTCTCTCCCATAGCGCGGGCATTACCTTCCATCTACGGGATTCTTCTTCCATGGCTACCTTTCAAGCCTGCAGGATTTCTGCTTTAACTCCCTCACGTGGGCTTACCTTCTATGTGCATCTTTAGCCTCTTCTACAGGCATCTTTATCCCCTTCTGGGCATTCCTAGGCCCCTGTGGGCTTAACTCTAGCCCCTGTGGGAATCCTTATCCCTCTTTGGGCTTCCTTATCCCTCCCCGCAGTCATATTAGGCCCTTGAGGGCATATGGGCCTACGGTTACTTTCCTTAGCCCTTTTTCAACACTTAACCATTTTTTAACCTTAATATGCAAAATAGTATTTTTCTAGCTTTTGGAAGATTGATTTCTTCCTCATATGGTCACCATAAGAAAAACTAAGAACATGGATAGATAGCTATTTAATCAAAGAACAACCCCATGCACTCAGATACATTTATCATCATCAGGACAATCTTTGGTGGGCATTTCCAAATGCCTTATCAACCTATATTTGAACATCAAAACACACTTCTTCTCATTTTGGCAGACTTCTATTTCACACATGTGAACACCAGATGCCGACCTAAAGTCATGCGTGGATGGAAAAATTACCAAAGAATGGATCCATGACATTTGATAAACTTATTTGCACAAAGACAGCCCTTGGCGGGCATTTCCAACTGACCTCTCAAACTCATGTTTTTAACATAGCCAATTTTTCATAGTTTTGAATATGCAAAACATTTTTTTTCTATTATGGCAGATTGATATTTTCCTTATCTGATCACCATAAGGAAAACCAAGAGCATGGATAGATACCCATTTCAACAATGAGCAAGACCATATCACCAGATAAATATTTTGACACACACATAACCTCTGGCAGGCATTTGAAAGTGGTCTCTCAAAAATACTGATTTGACATTTAGACAAATTTCTTCAAACCCTAGGTCACCAAGGTGATTTTACTTTTTCACCAAACTTGGAAAGTGATATATCCACAATGTGAAGAATATCATATTGACTCCAACCATGCCACTCTTCCCTTCTGCAACCTCATCATCAAACCTTGGTAGGCATTTTACTGGGACAGTGCAAACTATGCCAGATAACACTTTTGGCAGACTTATATCTTCTTCCTCAAACCCCTTTTGGATAAGATAATCATATGGTCAGATGCACAACTAAACAATCTAAGTCCCTGTACCTTTAGAATAATTTTATCCATTATATACAGGAGGTGGCGGGCATTTTACGAAGGCTACTTGGGTAGATTTGCAAGGAGTTTTAATACTTAGGCAATTTGTCCAAAACCCAAGGTGGAATTTTCATTTCACCAAAACAATGAAACAATGATACCAGAGGATGTAGGACACCTCACTAAGCAGAACACAACTTGTTTCACCTTCAGACTCATCTTCATTTTCCCTAGGTGGGCATTTTACTAGAGTAGTACAAATACGGTTGGGAGGCACCTTTGGCATATTCATATATTCCTCCTCAGAGATTCTTTTGACCAACTGAGACCATGTTTGGGTATACAAACCACAAGGATACACCTTGGACATATGCCATGGGAATTTATCTCAACCTATGATTTGTGGTGGGCATCCTCTTGAGGCTACTTAGTCACTTTTACTTCCACTGGTGCAAAACCCTGTTTTGCCAGGCCTATATCTTTCTCCTCAGAAATGATTAGGGAAAACTGAGACCATGAATATATATCCACTTCAACAAGCTATAGCCTAGTATGATGGTGCATGCATTATCTCCAGACCATGAATTATGGCGGGCATACTCTTAGAGCACTTTTCACTAATTTCTCCATACTTAGTCAATTTCCAAGTTGCACAAACTTGTCATACTTTTCCAAAATGTTATCATATTGCAGCATTGTCTTGATGATAGCACTATAAAACTATCATGTGGCTTTCCATCCTCATCACACATGCCATGTCATCACTCCCTTTGTCATTCCTTTGAATTTCACTTGTGCTTGCCTTGCCATCAGTCCTTGGTTTATTCCTTTGTTATTACTAAGCTTCTTTGACATCAATGACAATCATATTCAACAATGAACCCATATTGTACACCAAAAAAAATCAGCAAAACAAATTATTTATTGTAAGTATGTATGTAGATGATATGATTTACAATTGAAATTCAATGCTAAAAAATTTAAAATATGTCATGAAAACAGAGTTTGAAATGACATATCTTGGATTAATGAAGTATTTTCTTCGAATTGAAGTTGAACAAACAGATAATGCAATTTATTTATATGTCAGGAAAAGTATGCTAAAAATGTTTTGAATAGATTTAGAATGACAAATTGCAAACCAGCAGATAGTCTGGTAGTAACAAACACAAAATTAAGCAAGCAAGATCAAGGAACAACAGTGGATCCCACCTTGTATAAAAGACTTGTTCGTGTTAAATTTATATGCTACAATAACTTAGATTCATAATTCATTAGCATTTTATTAATACATTTTCACAATGACAACATAAAGAGGATCACTGAAAGATACACAATCACAAGGTACAAAACAAATTATCCTGGGAAACCCTCAAGGGGAAGAAAACCCATCAAAAATTCCTCAATATAGATTACCAAAGTACAATTCCCAAAGAAATAAGTCTCATAAGAAAGAGAGACAAAACCCAAAAACAAGAGCCAAGAACAATCCTTCTCCTCCTTTGCTAGTCTCCCTCTTCCTCTAATGCACAATGCATGAGTGAGTGAATGGTGCAAATGAGAGAGCAATACTCTCTATTTATACTTTAATTTTTACTTGACCTTTTAACCTAACTAGGCCAACCTCACTAATTTGACTAGGTCAACCTCTCTAGGAAAACTTAAAATAATACTTATATTACATTTTTTTTTGTACCATTGACTCGACTTACAATGGAGTTTTTACCTCATGACTTTTACATGACCCTTAACATTAATTACATATCCCAAAGGAGGAATATTACAAGTAGAATATTCTTCGAAGTTACATTATTTCAACACTCCCCCTTAACAAGAAGGGTATTCTACTAAAAACAACAATCAACAAAAGTGTGGGTCTACACAACATCATCAAAAGGAGGGAAGAGGAGGAATCATCAAGAACATCATCTGGAACATTGGCTGGTACATCTATAAATCATTGTAATTTTTTCAACAACATCAATATCAACAACTGAAACAGCTTGTTGTAACATCATCAACATCTACAGCACGGAGTTGGAACATCATCATCATCATTTACAGCACAAAGCTGGAACATCATCATCTGCAGTACAGAGCTGAAGTATCATCATTTGCAGCACGAAGATGAAACATCATCATCATCTTCAGTACAGAGATGAAGTATCATCATTTGTAGCACATCAGTATAAAAATTGATACATCAACAACAATGATAGCACGAGGTTGGCTCATCAGCATAAGGATGGAATAAAATCATCATCATCAACAGCTCAAGGCTGCAGAAACATCATCTCTAGCAACAAGTGCATCAACAATAAATATGATCCTGTCCTATCGGAATTTCGGGATCGATTTAAACATGGGTGATCCTTCCTTTTGGAATTACAGGATCATGGAAAATCCTTCCTTTCAGAATTATGGGATTCAGTCCAACACTGGTGATCCTTCCTTTCGGAATTACGAGATCATGGACAATCCTTCCTTTCATAATTACAAGATTCGCTGCAACACTGGTGATCCTTCCTTTCATAATTTCGGGATCATGGGAAATCCTGCCACAAACTTATGTTAGACATTAGTTTGTGGCGATTTTTACACCACCATTTTCCAAAGGGAACCAATAAGCATTAGAGCCTAGTTCCATAGATAACCACTGAGCCAAAACTTAAGTCATATCTAGTGCCAAGTTCCATAGTTTATGTTAAGATTAAAACCAAAATTTAGTAGAAGACATTAAAGTGTATGTTAGTGATAAGTTCTAGAGTTTGTTTTCATCCTAAAACCAGCATTTAGTAGAAGACATTATCCTATGTTGATCTACTAACTTTTTTGTTTATGGTCATCCCAAAACCACTAGTTTCGGAGATCAACTTCCATTAGTATAAGACACCAATTTCTATCCAAATTACTTGGAAAATGATTGTCAAGTAGGAAATATTTAGCATTTGGCAGTTGTCCACTTCCAGTTTTCATCTCTCTTCTTGGACACACATACACCCCTTTGGATTAAGGGGGGGAATACTATAAACCTAATCGTTTGGGTTAGGTTTTACTAAATTAAGATGAATAGTCATTAGGATCCCAAGGGACACCTTGGAATATCAAATCAAGCATCACATGAGATTGTATTTATACATGTACCATCTTAATGGAAAAGCATAATTCATGCTTATCATCTTATTGGGTTTTCCAATAAATTTAGATCATCATTCATCTATGTTATTTACTTTACAATGTTCAATACCTACTAGTGTATCCTTGGATTCAATGATAACTACAATTGTAAGAGTTGAATGACCTAGCAACATCTAAGGGGTCTTGGGTTCATTCATTCTATTTATTCACATAGTTCTTTATTAGGAGAATAATGTCCTTAGATCTTCAGCCATCCTTGCAGATTGTCAAGGAGATAGAGGTGAAGGTAAGTATATCCTAAAAATGAAAGAACGGAGAAGAATGGACATATAAGTTGAACATTTATTTTAAATGTGAAATTTATAATGTTAGTTCAATATAGACCTTTTTGGTTTGCATATATAGTACCAACAACTCATAAGTTTGCGAAAAACCTAGGTTGATGATTAAAGTGAGTTACTGGATTTGATAGTCATTTAATTTGTTGACTCGTCAATGGGATACCTAGAATATGGTTGCTAGTTTGGTTCATGGGAAATGGGAGGGAAGTAGGGATCCTTGGGATTTATCTTGTCATCCTGTTTGGAGTTTGAGGATTCAAGATTCATGTGTGGTGTAGTTGCCTCATTTTTTGTCTCATAGATTGGGTAGGAAGGACATTTTTCTATACGGTGATTTGTGCGATTTGATCCCTCTTTCATGAAAGGAGTGTTCTCTTTCTTAAGAGTATGGCCTCCTTGTTTCTTACTGTCCCTTGATTATGGATCTTTGAGGGCTTGTCATAGAGTCTAAATTGTATAAATTCAACATTGTATTCTCTGGGCATCATTGGAGAGATTAGAGTTGGTGTTTTGGCTAATCACTTCTAGAATATGACTCTCATCCGCTATAATTCGTACTTCATTAAATGCATTTGTTATCCCTAATCCTAAATGCTCATTCGATATCCATGGATTTGGATGATAGGTAGATTCATCGATTGCTCATTTAATATTCATGGATTTGGATGATCGATTACTTGTTTTTCATATATTCTTTTTTTTTTGCATGGTTGGTTCTTAGCAAAGGCCATGCTAGCCAAGAGAAAAAAAAAAAAATTATGTCCTATGTCTTATTTGCCATCATTTCAAGGTAGAAAATCACATCTTTTGCGAGTGTTAATATGCCAAGAAAGGTTGAAGGTCTCTTAACGATCAATGCATAGGGTTTTTGGTGTAGTGTTCATGGAAGGGTTTGACATTGTTCAAGGATCACAACTTTATTTATTCTATATCTTAGATGAGGTGTAAGACAATTTTTGCTCATAAAGTGAGATCATTGTCTTTCTTTTATTCTATGTGGTAAGATGAGATTTCCCACCAACTTCTAACAAAAATGGTACTTATTTTACAAAACAAAATAAATGAAAATGCATTTTCGACTTCACCCATATATATTTCAAATAACACACTCTCTATATATTTTTGTTAAATGGTAAGATGAGATTTCCCAACAACTTCCAACAAAAATGGTACTTATTTTACAAAACAAAATAAATGAAAATGCATTTTCGACTTCACCCATATATATTTCAAATAACACACTCTCTATATATTTTAATTCAAACTTTTTAAAAACAATGTCATTTTTTTATTCCCTGATGCTTAATAAATCATAACTTAATTTAAAAATGAATGTAAAACACCTTAAGTTACAATTTGTTTTCCGTTATAAAAAAAACTCTAATTATAAACTCAAGCAATGATAAGTTTGAATTGAAATCTTTACCATTCCCAACAACATAAAGCATTCGCGATGATTAAATTCACCGAGAACAACATAAAATGAATTTGAGAATGACTAGAGGCTTATAAGTGTTTGTGAATGGACCATATGGAAGCATCGTCCGAAGATTAACAGTAAATGAGTAAATGGAGATACCAGCTATTAATTCTATATAGCGATAACAATTGATTATAATTACTAAGAACAACGTACAATGAATTTGGAATGAATAGAAAGGCCATGTGTTTCTCAATAGCAGAGATGAAAATTTGAAATCATCTTTTCATTTGTAACGTTACAACTTATTTCCGGGCCGTCTCTATCCACGAGCATTCGGCCTAAAGATGAAGTGCGTCTGCCTCGTGTATAATGCACTGAAGCTGCATCTGAATATCAGTACCATATTTATCCACATCATTGCTTCCCAGAAACCTTCTAAAAGTTTCAACGTCCTCTCTTCTGATCACACTAACACCTCCGTATTGATAAAGTACCCATGCAATATAAAGACCAAATCCAAAGAGAGATGGTTCCATGAATTCGAAACCTGAAAGCACAAGTTCCACCATTCGGACTATGTATTTTACTATATCCAATGTTTGTAGCCTCTCCAATATCTCATCAAAATAGCTATAACGTTCATTCAGATCATCCTTGACTAAGCAATCAATTAAGCAGAAACCGTGGTGCAGTGCCATACTAATGTGAATATCGTTAGGCTGGTCATGTCCAGAGTTGTGAGAGCTGGAATGAGCAGAATGAACTGCAGCTTCATGCAGACTTTCGAAACGGGAAATGCAAAATATGACCACGTTCACTAGAGCGTCCACGTAGTCTCCGTGGGCTAAGAGTTGGGACGTGTTTCTCTTCCAAGCAGCCATGAGTGTTGCCGATCCGTTGTAGAGATCTTCATTGGTTATTTCTGTGACATTCCCGCGCATGAGCAGAGAGAGAATAGAATCCACGACACAATCGCAGAAGATATTGCACCGAAAACTAAGATAGCTTGAGCAGTCGAAAAACATCATACGGTAAATTCTTAAAACCATACTCTGGATTTTCATATACTCTGACCGTACAAGCTCCGGTAGAATGTGTACAAACGCCCATAAAGATTTTTCAGGTAACGTTCTCAGATCGCTGTCTTTCAAGCCAATGATATCGACGATCCTCGCCACTTCTCTGCACACTTTGTTGGCATAACGACAAAAATGGTAGTACTTGAGGCATAAATCAAGGAGGGGTTTATCGATTACCGTGAACAAGTCTTCGTATCCCTTGATTGACGAAAATGTCTCCCTGTTTTCAGCGTTGTACTGGCAATAAAGACGGAGCAGATTCAGTTTCTTCCACAGGGTCTTCCAATACTTCTCTTCATTCATCTGTCCTGTGTTATGCGCAGCAATTGCTATCGAGCAATGAAAATCTAAATCTTGAAGATGAGTACTCAATTCCATCAAGAGATTCTTCATGTCTCTCGTGCTCAAGGCATTGGTGTAGTCCGGAATAACCTCAAGACCTAGCGTTAGGGTTGGGTTCTCATGAATGTATTGGGACATTTGTTGCCTCAGCTCAGCCTGCGGAACGGCTTTGCTAATGTCGAAGGGCTTGCGGGTGTATGGATTAACAGCCTCGTGTTTGGTCTCCCAAATCGTCTCGAGTGTCGTGCGATCATAGAGAAGCTGAAGAGGGTCTTCTTCCACCTGCAATCGAATTGGATCGTAAGCGAATTCGTTAACCAACATATCGACATATTCATCAGGAACACCATCCGACTCCATTTCGATAATCTGCTTAAAATATTTTCCTTAGAAATAGAAGGATATAATGTGTCCGATAAAATATTCCTTATTTCCTTCTCAGAAATGAAGAGGATGTGTCCGAAATCATTTTAAGTCGTGTATATATATATATATATATATAATAGCGGGTAAGCGTTATTATTTCAGAATTGGCGGGAGAGTGTCACATTTCATAATTTTTTATATATATATTTAAATTATGCGGACAAGATTCAACAAAGTAGGTATTAATAAAGGGATGAGATTTAACATGTTAATGAACTTGCAAGTTATAATTTGTGTATTATTAAAAAAAAATTGTGCGGTCACGTTTCTCATCTTCCCAAACGTTACACTCCCCTTCTCCTCTATCGGTTCAACTACTTTGTAGTCGAACGGATTCAAAATTCAAATTCAATGGTTTTGATGAGGACAAGATTCATCTGGCTTCCTCGCAATTCAAGACGCAAGCAATAAACGACTGATCTGGCTTACTCAGTCGCCGGATCGCTTACTCAAGCGCGGGATCATCCGGCTTACTTAGGCGCAGGATCATAATCACTTGGCTATTTCCCCATTGTCATGTAAATGTATGTTTTTTTCATATAATTAAATGGTAGGGTTTGTTTATTGGTAGTAGTTTGGGTCGTTAAAAGGAATGATTGTTATTTTTCTCATCCAGATTTAATTCTTATAAATGACTATATTCTTATTGAACTATATTATAATGATTACATTTCTGCCCATACCTTGATTCTCTAAGCTGAAAAAATATATCCCATCAACAAATCTAAATACAGAAACACCTAATTCTTTGAGCGTTTTCTCACACACACTCATATATATATATCCTCTGTGTTTCAACTTCCGCAAATCATATTTCTTCTTCTTTCGAAATGTCTAATATAGGTATTGTTTTCATTGTGGTACGTTGTTTTATGTCTATAATAATTCCTCGGTTTCTTCTCCTCCTCAGCGTCTTATTTCGATATGCACCTTATTTAATGCATCGCATCATACTATTACTTATAGGTTGACGAAATGTATATTTTCCGTGCTTATAATAATAATAATATTATTAATACATTAATAAATAATATATAAAATCTAATATAATAAACAATGTGTTTTTTATAGTAATAATATTTTATTTTATTTTTTAATTTCCATAAAAAATTGATAATCTAAAATTTTGGTAGATATATTAATTAATAAAATATGTAATTTTAAATTATAATATAAAAGTTAATATAAATTAAATATATTAATAAAAAATTATATAACTTTTTTTTTCTAATTTAATCTATTAATAAATCCAAATAAGTTTATAAAAAAAATCCAAATTAAAAAAAGTTATAAAAAAAATCCATCTAAGGTCATAATAAAACCAACCTAAATAGATATAAAACCCTATTTGTAATGCACCTCTAAAACCCTATTTGTAACGCACCAAGATTGATATATATTGATTATATATAAGGTGGAGTCAACTTGCTTGCTTGATACAAGCTTGTTAGATGCACACATTTAATGTTCACTTCCGTTGCAAATTATGGTGAGTGATTTTGAGTCATTTCAATGCTACCACTTTTTATTAGTCCTTCTCTTCCACGGTAGGAGGAACTTTATGATTCGGCTTGGCTTCGTTTTAATTATTTAGCACCTAAACCAATATAACTTGAATCGTTTATCCAACGAAAGGAATCTAGACTAATAACTTGTTTGATTTGAGGTCTAATTATTTGGCCTCAAATTGAGGTGATGCAATGCTACACTTTATTGTTTTTCTTATATTCCATACATTTGTTATTTCACCGGAACCTAAACTAATGCTTAATGTGATTTAACATTAGTTGACCAGCATTAAATGTTTGTGCTTTGGAGTATTGGAAATTGAAGGGAAAAGGAACACCGCACAGTAAATAGGATTTAACTGCGCAGTAGCTCAATATCTTCTTTTTCTTTAGATTGGGACTTCGCACCTTCTAGCAGGAATCCTAAATTTCTCTTCGCGGAACCCTTCCTTCACTAAGAATTAACTTCACAGTATTAGATGCGGGGCAACTAACTTTTACTGGGCAGGGTTAACTTCGCAGTACAACTTTTAACTTCGCGGCGGTTAATTGCATGACATTTTGCTGGGTGGTGAACTTCACAGTGATGCGAAGTTATCTTTGCCACAATACTTCACTTCGTTGACTTCACCAACACTTTGCGGCATGCTTAACCAAACTTTATCATAAAATATATTTCTTTAACTAAAATCATCTAAGGCGAAGTTACTCCTTGTTAAATTTAGAATATTCACTGCGGTGAACTATTTGGAAATCTTGATTCCTTTTACAGCGAGTAAATGTAAACAACATTCACTCAAGTAAAACTGGAGATAATGTGCGACTCACAAAATACAACATTCTTGAGAATGAAACATAAAACATAAACTTATATATTTACCAAGGTAAACTGCACAGCTCCTCAATTCATGGAAGTGAGTTTCACTGCGGACTTTTACATTCATAGAACTTGGGCTCTTGATACAATTCACGGGAGCTTCTTCTCCTTTCACTCTTCTTACACATCTCTCTCTGAGTTTTAACTAAGAGCTTCTATTTATAGAATTTCAACCAACCGACTTAGGAACGCTTCCTATGGAAGCTACAGGATTGCATTAAAGACTGAAATAAATTCTAACCTAAGGTTTCTTGACTTGCGAATTATTAACGCGGTTTCATTAATAAAAACATAATGTGCACTGGATTGGCTGCGAACCAACTGACATACTGACACTACGTGTTGCGCGCTGACATAATCTTTACTGATAGAGCCGGCGCAGTAACTACACGATCAGCTCATTTAATTAGATATTTTCAACACTCCCCCTTAATTATGAGCGGATGGGGATCATCAAACAAAATTAAAATTTTACAAAATATTTCAGAGCTAAAGACATGCTCTATTCATGACATAGTTCACTGCACAGAACTTGTCATTCCCAAACAACTTCACAGAAATTGGAATGGGTCTTTTGCCAATGGTTTTGTAAATATGTCTGCAACTTGATCTTCAGACCTGCAAAATTTTAAACAGATTTCCTTGTTGTTTATCAACTCTCTGATGAAGTGATACCTTGTGTCGATGTGCTTGGTTCTTTTGTGGTAGACATGATTCTTTGATAGTGCGATAGCTAAATTGTTGTCGCAGTAAATGATTGTGGGTTCTTGTTGTTGCTGCGACAGATCACTTAACATCCTGCGCATCCAAATGGCTTGACATGTAGCGCTTGTAGCTACAACATACTCTACTTCTGCTGAAGAAAGAGTTACTATGGGCTATTTCTTTGACGCCCATGATACAACACCTGTTTCTACATGAAATGTATTCCCAAATGTACTTTTTTTGTCATCTATGCTGCCTCCATTGTCACTGTCAGTGTATCCTATGAGTTTGAAATTTTCTGAGGTGGAATACAGAATACCAAAGTCTCTTGTTCCACTTACATACCTCAGAATTATTTTACCTACTTGCCAATGCGATTCTTTTGGTGACTCCATGAATCTTGAGATTAAGCTGACTCCATACATTATGTCTGGCCTTATTGCTGTAAGATACATAAGGCTTCCAGCAAGCCTTTTAAACAGAGTAGGATCTACATTTGATCCATCATCATCCTTGCTCAATTTCAAACCTGTTATCACCGGTGTTGGAGTTGTTTTTCTATTTAACATCTTAAACCTGTTCAATACATCACTCGCATATTTCGAATGAGATATAAATATCCTATTTTCAGTCTGTTGGACTTCAATACCCAGAAAGTACTTCATATGCCCCAAATTAGTCATTTCAAATTCACTTTCCATGACTGTTCTAAATTCTTCTATGCCAAAATCACCAGTAAATATTAAATCATCTACATACAGGAAAACAATCAGCTTATTACCTTGTTGGTTGATTTTTGTGTATAGCGTTGGCTCACATTCACTTCTGTGAAATCCATTATGGATGAGATATGAGTCAATGCGACTGTACCAAGCTCGAGGAGCTTGCTTCAGACCATATAGTGCCTTCTTCAGTCTGTATACTCTATGTCCTTGTCCTGGAATTTCATAGCCTTGTGGCTGCTCCACATATACTTCTTCTTCTAAATATCCATTTAGAAACGTGGAATTAACATCCATTTGATAGACAAGCCATTTCTTTTGTGTTGAGATGGCCAAAAGTGTTCTAATAGTGACCATGCGTGCTACAGGTGCAAAAGTTTCATTGAATTCTATGCCAGGTTGCTGAGTGAATCCTATTGCTACTAATCTCTCCTTCTTCTTCTACACATTTCCTTCAGCATCTTTCTTGGTCTTATAAATCCATTTCACACTTATTACATCCTTGTCCTTAGGAACATCAACTAGTTCCCATGTTTGATTCTTCTTTATGCATTCTATTTCTTCATTCATGGCTTGTGCCCAAACTTCATCTTCAACTGCTTCTTCATATGTTAGAGGATCATTAACTTGAGAAAATAATGCAAAACAAGAGAATGAATTAGGTGTACCATCCTCATATATCTCACGCAGACTTCTTGTCCTTGGCGGAGATGTTGGTGTCGAACTGCACGAATTGCTTGATGGAGTTTGTTGTGCACTTGGAGTGCTTGTCGGAGTTGCTGTGACTTGTGTCGGAGTTTCTCTTGCTGAATCATGCTGTGCAATCCTTGGAGTAGGCGGTGCTGCGAAGTTCTGATTTATATGCGGAGTCTCAACCATGTCTTTTGCGATGTCATCATGTTCAATATGTGACATGATTTTCACATTCTTCTCAACAGTTCCATCCCATGCTTCATTTTCCACAAATTGAACATCGCGGTTGATAATAACTTTTCTTGCGACAGGATCATACAACTTGTATGCTTTTGTGTCTTCAGAATATCCAATAAAGATGCATTTCTGTCCTTTATTGTCTAAATTTCTTCTCATCTCATCTAGAACATGTGCATATGCTACAGAACCAAAAACTTTTAAATGCGAAACACTATGTTTCATACCTGTCCATGCTTCCTGTGGAACCTTGTTCTTCACGCTCTTCGTCGGACATCCATTCATGATCTATACTGCAGTTGCCACTGCTTCAACCCAGTATTCATTTGACAGATGCGCGGCTGCCAACATACTACGCACCATCTCCATGATGGTTCTGTTCTTTCTTTCGGCGATGCCATTTTGCTGCGGTGTGTACCGTGCAGTGAATTGTTTCTGTATGCCTTGATTCTTGCAGAAATTTAAGAAATCATTTGAGACATACTCACCACCTTTGTCTGTTCTTAATATCTTGATGTTGTAACCACTCTGCTTTTCCATGAGTGCCTTGAACTACTGAAAACAGTCAAATGCATCAGATTTATGCTTTAGAAAATAGAACCAGGTTTTTCTTGTGAAATCATCAATGAATGTGAGAAGATATGTGCATCATCCCATGGATGGTGTTTGCATCGGTCCATAGATATCGGAGTGCACAATTTCAAGTGGTATGCGAGCTCTGTATGACTTTTCGATTGGAAAAGTCTCTCTATGCTGCTTTCCAAAGATACAGCCTTCACAAATTCTTTCTGGATTTTCAATTAGTGGCAATCCTTTCACCATATTCTTCATGTGTAGTAACTTCATCCCACCAAAGTTCAGATTTCCAAATCTGAAATGCCATAACCAGGATTCATCCTTCATTTCTGTTTGAAATGCAACTTGCATTGCACTGCCTTTTTCTTCCTCGTTGCTGCGAACTTTTGCTCCTTTGCTTTCTATCTTGAACACAACTTCAAAATTTTCTTTCTGACTTTCATGAACAACAAGAATATTTTTACCTTTAACGATTGGTGTTATCATCAAAGGAAACAAGCGATTTCTTGTCATCTGCACTCCGGCTATTAACTGATTGCTTGGGTATACATCTTTGATCACACAGCGCTTTGTTAAGTTTAAACCAAATAGACAAGCAAGATCATTGAAAGAAGCATAATCACAAGATAGACATAGTATTTACCCTGAGAAACCCTCATGGGGTAGAAAACCTAGCAAAGCTTTCCTCAATAAGATGATCAACCAAAATACAAGATGTGCTCCCTCCTTCTTCTCCTCCTTAGCAGATCTCCCAGACTCGTGCGCTACTTTTCTCAAGTGAGCAAGTGTGTCTAATGAGGAGTTCACCTCCTCTATTTATACTGACTCCTCACTGACTAAAATACCTAATGGGTCCGACCTCTCCTAGAGAAGTCTAATAACCCCTAAAATATAACTACAGGGCCGACCCCCACATGGTGGGTCTAATAACCCTAGTTAACACAAACCCCTGGAGGAATAAACATCTCCAGATACATGATAGGGTTACCTCGGAGGAATGAAACATCTCCGAAATAATAAAGTACAAATATAATATTCTTTGAAGTTACAATATTCAACACTCCCCCTTAACGAGAAGGATATTATAACAACATCTGCAGGAGCAAGGAGTCATCATACATGATACATCTATAAATCATCGGAAGCTTTCTTCAATTCATCTTCATCAGTAACTCAACCGGTTACTGGTACATCAATATCAACAGTGTTGATATCACTCGATCATCAGCATCGTCATCACGATCATCGGCATCGTCATCGCACAATCATCATCGTCATCACACGATCATCAGCATCGTCATCACACGATCATCAGCATCATCATCAAAAGTATGTATTCTCACTAATACATCTAACATCAAAAGCATGTATACATCTATCATCAAAAGCATGTATTCTCACTAATACATCTAACATCAAAAGCATGTATACATCTATCATCAAAAGCATGTATTCTTACTAATACATCTAACATCAAAAGCATGTATACATCTATCATCAAAAGCATGTATTCTTACTAATACATCTAACATCAAAAGCATTTATAAGTAAAACTAAGTATTCTAAATATAGTAGTCCTAAATCTAACTATTTCTAAGTGACTAGGTGAAGTCTCATTATTGATGAGACAAGCTTGTAATCAGGGATCATGCTACTCCCCCTTTCTAGGAGGGTCCTTTTGAACTATACCAAGCTTGTCTCGAAAGTATTCAAATTTCACACAAGACAGAGGTTTGGTCAGGATATCAGCAATTTGATCTTCAGTGCTCACATACTTGAGCTTGATAGCTCCTCTCTGCACCATATCTCGAATATAGAAGTATCGGATCTCTATGTGTTTTGACTTATCATGGAACACAGGATTCTCTGTCATCTTGATGCAGCTTTGATTATCACACATAATTACAGTGGGATCCATTTCTAAGTCAAACACTCCAGATAGCAGTTTTCGAAGCCACACTGCTTCACAGCTGGCAGAGCAGGCAGCTATATATTCTGTCTCAGCAGAGCTGAGGGCCACACTAGATTGTTTCTTGCTGAACCATGAGATCATGGCAGATCCAAGACCATAACATCCACCTGAAGTACTCTTTCTATCTGAGACACTTCCTGCCCAGTCAGAGTCTGAGTAACCATGTAACTTGAGTTCATGACTTCCATGATAAAGTAGACCAAAATCCAAAGTACCTTTTAGGTACCTCATTACATGCTTTGCAGCTATTAGATGAACCTTTCTAGGTTCTACTAGATACTGACTTAGGGTATTTACAACAAAGCATATATCTGGCCTAGTATTTGTCAAATACATTAGTGACCCAATGATTTGTCTATATAGAGTTAGGTCCACTAATTCTGATGAGTCATTAACTAAAATCTTCAAGTTGGAGTCCATGGGAGTGGCCATGGGTTTACACTCCAACATGTCAAATATTTTCAGAATCTCCACAGCATATTTACCTTGATTTAGAAAGATTCCTCTTGGTTCTTGCCATACCTCTAAGCCTAAGAAGTAGTGCATTAATCCAAGATCTTTCATCTCGAATTCTGAAGAAAGCTTCTTCTTTCTTTCAATAATTTGTTTCTCATTTCCAGTTAGAAATAGATCATCTACATATAACAATAGTATAACTGGTTCATCATCCATCACTTTGAGATAAAGGTTTGGGTCAGCTTTACTCTTGGTAAAGCCCATGCTAGTTAAGAAATTGTCAATCCTTCCGTACCAAGCCCTGGGAGCTTGTTTCAACCCATATAATTCCTTTTTCAGTTTGCATACATGAGTCCTTCCGTCATTAACCTCAAACCCTTGTGGTTTCTCTATGTATACTTCTTCTTCAATTACACCATTCAGAAAAGCTGTCTTAACATCCATTTGGTGTAATTTCCACTTCATCATGGATGCAAGTGCCATGATAGTTCTAATTGAAGTATACCTAGCAACTGGTGCAAATGTTTCTTCATAGTCAATTCCCTCCTTCTGAGAGAATCCTCTAGCTACAAATCTTGCCTTGTATTTTTCAATGCTTCCATCTGCAGCATGTTTTATTTTGAAGATCCATTTGGAAGAAACCACACTTTTATCTTTTGGTTTGGGAACTATATCCCAAACATCATTTTTCATTATTGACTGATATTCTTCTGTCATTGCTTCTACCCATTCTTTCTTCTGAGCTGCCTCTTCATAGCTAGTAGGTAGTTGATCCACAAGATCACACATCAAGGCCATATAGTTGGACACTAGTTTTGGTTTCTTTCTTTCTCTAGTGGAGCCTTCAGGAGCACCATATCTTTCAGCTCCTTGAATAATATCTCTAGGCCATGCTGGTCTTCTTTTCCTAGATAAGTCTGTAATAGTGGGTTCTTGTGGTTCCAGCATGTCATGATCCTTTGGTGCATCCTCTTCAGGGATGTGCACAATCTCTGAGATTCTGGGAGATGAATCTTTTTCATAAACTTCTTCAAGTTGACACTTTCTGGATTTCTTGAGAGCTGCTTCCTCATCAAAGGTTACATTGTTAGATTGCCAACATAAGATCCAAAGAGATAATGTAACCTCACAGTGAAAGAATTAAGGAATTAAGGAAGAAGAGAGAAGCAATAGAACATAGATCCAATAGAGGCAGAATAATTACACACACTACATTAATCAGAATAGTAACCGGGTAAATATACAATGCTGAGTATGAGGATTCGAATTCACTAGGTGTAATTTGAATTATCATTCATGCACAGATCCATAATCAGTGGAGATTCATCAGTGCCAAACTAGGAGTCTATCTCATCATCAGTGAAGTCATCAATGCACAAGTAGTGATCAACCGGGAGTCAAACTGAGTCTAACTGAGTGTGGTTGGTGTAACTGGCACATGGAAGCACTGATATAGTGAAGGAGACTCAGTGGAGGGCGCTCATGGAGCTAACTGGAGTCAAAACAGTTTATCTAGTCACACTGGAGGTCCAAAAGAGTGATAAGGTCAGTTAGGAGTCAGTTAATCCTTAAATCAAGGAAGAACTGAAGATAACTGAACTAAACTGGACTGGCAGATGAAGAAAGGCGCCCTTCTCATGCAATAACTGAAAGGAGGGCGTACTAAGCTCTAGGAGAGCTAAGACTGATCTGAGAGAAGCTCCTGGGGCTAGTTTGTTGAGGGCTAGGTGCTGGTGTTGATGACTAGGATGCATGTAAAATGCATGCAGGACTGAAAATGTAAATGACAGGAATGTTAGAAGGACTAGGATGGAGTATAGAAATATCCTAACACCCCCCCTTAATCCATCCTAGGCCCTGGTAACTAGGACCAAAGGTCACCCATACAATCAATGAAATGATAAAAAAAAATACTGCCTCAATTTTTCTTTTTCAATTTTTTTTTTTTATAATATTTTTGAATAACTCAAGAAGCCATCACTCTAAGCAGAAATGAAGCAAGCTTTCATCAGTGAAAACTTTGCAAAGAGACTTGGTAAGCTGATCCTTATTAAAGTGCGAATGCAAGTGCTAGAGAATGTGCTAAATGTAGCAAGTCTTTCAGGAACCTTTTCTATCACTGGAGCGAATGTATCATGATGAGTTTTCCCAAAGAATGGAAGAGTAAACCCCATCATCATGCTGCATCTCTCGTGGAGAGGTGGATGGCATAATGCAAGGTTGGCATGGTGTGGAAGTCTGGTAGTGTGATGATCCTCAACAGTGTTCTCAGTAGTAGCAAGAGCTGTGTGAGCCCATGTTGACCTTGTTTCTAGACTGAGAATAGGTGTTGATTTTGGATTGCAATCTTTTTGAACTATGACTTCTACATCAGAATATTTCTCTTCTTCTTCATCGGAAGAGAAGTCACTCTGATCTTGATCGGAATCTGAAGAAACACTTGGAGAGAAAGGCATAAAGTGAGAAAATTCATATGCCTTTGAGGCATGATTAGCAATCCCATTGGCTATAACCTTTCCAGTGGATATTTCTGTGATCTCGACAGTGTTTGGACCAAAAGTAACTTGCTTTGGAGATCCTGTATGGGTCATCTGATAAACTGATAATAAATTTGCAGTTAGAGAAGGAACAAATAAGACATTTTTGAACTTACCATGTTCCATATGCACTGTACCCACTCCTTTTGCAGAAACCTGAGTGTTGTCTCCCATGTGAATGGTAGGCCCATCATGGAGATCTAGAGAAGAGAAAGATTCTTTTTGTGCCATCATGTGGTTGGAAGCTCCAGAATCTATGAGGAGACCTTTTGTGTTTGAAAAACTAGCCATCAATGCATGACAATCATCAGATCCACTTCCAGAATCAAACATATTTGCTTCTTTTGGAACAACAATTTGGTTTTGTTCAAGAAGCTTGGTTAGAAGATCAATCTTCTTATGCATGCAGGAATGCTCAGGATGGTTTCCTCTCTTGCAGTAGGTACAATTAGGTCTCTTTTGTTTGTCATTCTTGGATCTTGAAGGTTTCTTTCCTTTTCCTTTTTGTCCCCCCCTTGCATTCGCTCCACTTGATTCACCAGCTAAAAGAGCTAGATCTCTGGAGATTGTGATGGAACCCATTTGAATCAATTTGTCTTCTTCTTGAATGAGAGCGGTAGTAAATTTTTCCAAGGTAGGAAACTTCCATCCAGGGATTGACATTCGCCTAGAATGGAAAGTAGAGACAAAAACAGAAAATTGAGATCCAAGTTTGCTCAAAATGGAGAGTACTAATTGCTCATCACTTTTGGTGATGCCACAATGCTTGCATTGAGTAACCAAATTCTGAAATTTTGAGATGAATGTTTGAATGCTCTCAAAATTGCTAGGTTGTAGAGAGGCCAATTCGTTTTCAAGAGTGTAGCCTCTCATCCCATCTTGTTTGCCAAAAAGGGTCTCCAATTTGGTCCATAACTCTTTTGGAGACTTCAAACCTTCAGCATGGAACAATAGATCTCTGGACATGTAAAGGCATATGTATCCAAAAGCTTCATCCAATTTGGCTAGATGCTTGATTTTATCTCTAGCTATATGTGGTGTGGCATCTCTTTCATAAACCAATCTTTCAAACCCTTTTGTCATCAAGAAAATCTTCATCTCATCCCTCCATTCGAAGTAATTGAAAGGAGTGAGAAGTATAGGAGAAGAAGGAGCATTCGAATTGCTCATCTTGACTGCTTGAATAAGTGCAAATAGAGAGCTGCTGAATCTGCTGCTGCAACTGCTAGAACTTCGAAATACCTGCAAAAAAACTCTCAAGAATGGAGGTAGAATATACTCTCAAATGGCTCTGATACCATGTTAGATTGCCAACATAAGATCCAAAGAGATAATGTAACCTCACAGTGAAAGAATTAAGGAATTAAGGAAGAAGAGAGAAGCAATAGAACATAGATCCAATAGAGGTAGAATAATTACACACACTACATTAATCAGAATAGTAACTGGGTAAATATACAATGCTGAGTATGAGGATTCGAATTCACTAGGTGTAATTCGAATTATCCTTCATGCACAGATCCATAATCAGTGGAGAGTCATCAGTGCCAAACTAGGAGTCTATCTCATCATCAGTGAAGTCATCAATGCACAAGTAGTGATCAACCGGGAGTCAAACTGAGTCTAACTGAGTGTGGTTGGTGTAACTGGCACATAGAAGCACTAATATAGTGAAGGAGACTTAGTGGAGGGCGCTCATGGAGCTAACTAGAGTCAAAACAGTCTATCTAGTCACACTGGAGGTCCAAAAGAGTGATAAGGTCAGTTAGGAGTCAGTTAATCCTTAAATCAAGGAAGAACTGAAGATAACTGAACTAAACTGGACTGGCAGATGAAGAAAGGCACCCTTCTCATGCAATAACTGAAAGGAGGGTGCACTAAGCTCTAGGAGAGCTAAGACTGATCCGAGAGAAGCTCCTGGGGCTAGTTTGCTGAGGGCTAGGTGCTGGTGCTGATGACTAGGATGCATGTAAAATGCATGCAAACCCTAATTTTGCATGCAGGAATGAAAATGTAAATGACAGGAATGTTAGAAGGACTAGGATGGAGTATAGGAATATCCTAACATACATCTCTACTTATTTCTATATGATGGAAACCTGGTATGTAGATTCTGAAGGCTTTGGAAGTTTCACAATAACCAACAAACATTCCCTTCTTACCTGAGGGATCCAACTTGGTTCTCTTTTCTTTTGGAATGTGGATGTACACAGGACACCCAAATATTTTAAGCTGGCTTACCTCAGGCTTCTTTCCTGTAAAGACTTCTTCTGGAGTTTTGAAATCAAGAGCACTATGAGATAGTCTATTTTGTACATATACTGTTGTCTTGGCTGCTTCAACCCATAGATACATGGGAAGATCTTGGTCATGTATCATAGTCTTTACAGCCTCCATGATGGTTCTATTTTTCCTCTCAGCTACCCCATTTTGTTGGGGATTGTAGGGAGTGGTTAGTTCCCTCTTAATTCTAGCTTCTTTACAAAAGTCTTCAAATTCCTTTGAAGTATATTCTCCACCATTATCTATTCTGAGAATCTTGATTCTCTTATCTGAGAGATTTTCTATTAGAGCCTTGAACTCTTTGAATTTTCCAAAGACTTCATTCTTACCTTTTAGGAAGTATATCCAAGTTTTCCTTGAATAGTCATCAATGAATGAGAGATAGTATTCAAACCCACTTAGAGAAGTGGTGGGCATAGGTCCACATACATCTGAGTGTATTAGCTCTAGAGAGTTCTTAGTCTTTGTTTCACTTTTCGGAAAGGGATTCTTGACATTCTTCCCTTTCTTACATCCTTTACATGAGCCATCATGATCAGCCTTCAAATCTGGTAATCCTATAACCACCTTGCTTACATAGGGTAAGTTTTTATAGTTGATGTGAGCTAGTCTTCTATGCCATAGCTCACTGGGACTAGAAAATTCATGAGCAAGGGCAGTTTCTGGATGGCCCTTGAGTTTATAAAGTCCTCCTTCTTCTTCACCAATGACAATTGTATCTTTGATTGATTTTCCTTTGGACCACATGAGTACTTGTCCATCTATGAAGGATACTATAAAACCTTTCTTGTCTAGTGCTGAGATAGAGAGTAGATTCTTCTTTAAACCCGGGACATATAAAATTTCTTTCATTTTTAAGGGTGTTCCCGAATTAAGCTTGTAGCTTGCTTCACCAATTCCCTTGATGGGATATTGATAATCATATCCTAGAGATACCTTTTGGGGTGAAGACTTTTCTTCGATCCTGGAGAGAGTTTCCTTATGACCTGTCATGTGCTTTGAAGCACCGCTGTCAATGAGCCATGTGCCTTCACCAGGAGACACAGATCCAGAGAGAGCAGAAAATAGTACATATTCTTCTGGATCTTCTTTCCTCACTTTAGATCTTTTCTTTTGAGGCCTTTCCTCTACTTGTTCTTCTTCTTCTTCTTCTTCTTCTTCACTATCATCTTCTGCCATATGTGCATGATGTCTTTTGTGGACAAACCTTTTCTTCTTCTTTTCTGGTAGGGTACAGTCTCTAGCATAGTGTCCTAGCTTAAGACAATTGAAACATTGGACTGTGGAGGTGTCTCCTCCTTTCCTTTTGAATCTATGAGAGGGTTGAGGCCTTTTGTAGTTCACTTTCTTGAAGTAGCCTCTCTTTCCTCTTTTGGTGTGGGTGGCCAAGGCTTGGTCATCCTCTTTGAGAAGAGCTTCTCTGTTGGCTACCCTAGCCTCTTCTTGAACACAATCCTCCCATACTACATCAAACTTCATGCTTTCTTTTCTGGCACACATGGTTTGTATGAAAGATTCCCAAGGTCTGGTGAGACCATTTAGGGCAGTCATTACAAGTTCATCTTCATCAAGAGTGTCACCAATGGCATCTAATTGCTCCTTGATTAGAGAGACCCTTGAGAAGTAGTATTGAATTGATTCTCCTTTGTGCATCTTGGTGCTCTTCAACTGAGTCCTTAGGTTCATCTTCCTATTGATGTTCTTTCCTTCATACATTCTTCCTAGGGCATCATACATTTCCTTTGGAGTCTTCTTGGAGGCCACTTGGGGAATCAAGTGGTCTTTAATAGAATCAACTATGATTCTCTTTTCCCTAATCAAATCCTTCCTGTGCTTTTCTTTGGATTCATCTCCTTCTGGTTCTGCAACTTCTTCCTTGATATAATGAGCAAGATCATTCTCTTCAAGAATGAGACCAATTCTGTATTTCCAAGCCCGGAAATTCTCTATACCTTCTAGCTTGTCTTCAAGCTTAGTGTTTGGAGCCATCTTCTCTTGGGGGAGTCCAAGAGATAGAGTAGACTTACCTGGAAATGTTACTTTTCACTTTTCTGGAATCTGGGACAGAATTTTATCGCACTTTTGGTAGAATTAGGGTTTGACTTTCCCGGAGTTCTACTCAACCAAAAAGTTTGATCTAGGGCTCAAAAGAATGGTCTTGAGAAGGGCTGTCTATCCATGTGATCATAATTCAAAAATGCAAACTTTTTTCTGAAACCAAATTCTGACTTATCGCACTTTTGGTAGAATTAGGGTTTGACTTTCCCGGAGTTATACTCAACCAAAAAGTTCGATCTAGGGCTTAAAAGAATGGTATTGAAAAGGGCTATCTAGCCATGTAACCAGAATTCAATAATACCAACTTTTGGCTGAAACCCTAACTTTCACCGGAGAGAGAGAGAGAGGTATTCTTACCTTGTGAAAGATGTCCTATTCAGTCTAGCTCTGATACCATGTTAAGTTTAAACCAAATAGAAAAGCAAGATCACTGAAAGAAGCATAATCACAAGATAGACACAGTATTTACCCTGGGAAACCCTCATGGGGTAGAAAACCCAGCAAAGCTTTCCTCAATAAGATGATCAACCAAAATACAAGATGTGCTCCCTCCTTCTTCTCCTCCTTAGCAGATCTCCCAGACTAGTGCGCTACTTTTCTCAAGTGAGCAAGTGTGTCTAATGAGGAGTTCACCTCCTCTATTTATACTGACTCCTCACTGACTAAAATACCTAATGGGGCCGACCTTTCCTGGAGAAGTCTAATAACCCCTAAAATATAACTACAGGGCCAACCCCCACATGGTGGGTCTAATAACCCTAGTTAACACAAACCCCTGGAGGAATAAACATCTCCAGATACATGCTAGGGTTACCTCGGAGGAATGAAACATCTCCGGAATAATAAAGTACAAATATAATATTCTTTGAAGTTACAATATTCAACACGCTTCCCTATCATATGAACTCTGTAACCTTTTTCCATCATTTGTCCAATGCTCATCAGATTATCCTTCAAACCTTGAACATAATACACATCAGGCATATATTTCTGCTCCCCCTATTTGGTTAGAATATCAACAGTACCCTTACCCAAAACAGTGACTTGGATATTGTTTCCAAGTGTTACATCAGTTTGAACTGATTTATCTAGGATGGAAAATAAACTTAAATTACCAGCCATATGATTGCTACAACCTGAGTCTAAATACCATATGTCATTTGGACTTTCTTGGACGGCATTGCATTCTAGTGATGATGCGCATGCCAAGAAGAGTGAACTGTTCGGTGCGTTGTTGCTGCTTGACTGAGTTTGACCTTGCTTTCCTTGGTCATACTACTTCTTCCTGCATTCATATGAGAAGTGTCCATACCTCTTACAGCAATGACATTGAATCTTTGATTTATCATACCTTTGTCCACTTGGCTGATTAAGGGTATGATCCTGACCTCTTCCCGCGACATGTGCAGGACTGTTGCTGCGACCTCCTCTAAATGAACTTCGTCCTCTACCTCTACCGCGACTTATTGATGATTGTGCTGCGAATGCACCTTCTAGCGATGTGTCTGAACCACTGATTCTATGTTCATGATTGAGTAATGAGGCTTGCAACTCATCAACAGTAAATATGGACAGATCTTTGTTTTCCTCTAGGGTCACAACTAAAGATTCAAATTTCTTTGGCAGAACTCTAAGAACTTTTTCAACAACTCTTTGGTCAGTTAGTGTTTCTCCATGAGAGTTTATTTGATTCACTAGACCAATTTCATGAGTATAGAATGAGTCTACTGACTCTATATTTTTCATTGACAGAGATTCAAACTCTCTTCTAAGAATTTGAAGTTTGACAGTCTTTACCTTGTTGAAACCTTGATATGTTGTTTCCATCATGTCCCACGCTTCCTTTGTTGACTGCACTGCTGCTACTCTTGGGAGTATTGATTCATGTGTCGCTTGATGTATGTGGAACAACGCCTTTCCATCTTTCTTCCTTTGTTCCCTCAGAACATCCTTCTCAGCTTGTGTGAAATTGTTGTATGCTGTTGCATTTGCTGGTTCTGCATAACCAGTCTGGACTATGTCCCATACATCTTGACCTCTAAACAAAGCCTTCATAGTTAAAGACCAATATTCATAATTTTTACCAGTAAATATTGGGGTTTGCAAATTACCCGAAGTGGAAGCTATCCTTAACCGCTTTTCCCTTATGAGTTGAATTCCTTCCTTTGGTAAACCAGGCTCTGATACCAGATGATGGGAAAAGGAACACCGCGCAGTAAATAGGATTTAACCGCACAGTAGCTCAATATCTTCTTTTTCTTTAGATTGGGACTTCGCACCTTCTAGCAGGAATCCCAAATTTTTCTTCGCGGAACCCTTCCTTCACTAAGAATTAACTTCACAGTATTAGCTATGTGGCAACTAACTTTTACTGGGTAGGGTTAACTTCGCAGTACAACTTTTAACTTCGCAGCGGTTAACTGCGCGGGATTAACTGCGCGATTTCGACTTTTTGCTTTGCATTGAACTTCACAGTGATGCCAAGTTATCTTTTCCACAATACTTCACTTCGCTGACTTCACCAACACTTCGCGGCATGCTTAACCAAAATTTATCATAAAATATATTTCTTTAACTAAAATCATCTAATGCGAAGTTACTCCTTGTTAAATTTAGAACATTCACTGTGGTGAACTATTTGAAAATATTGATTCCTTTTACAGCGAGTAAATGTAAACAACATTCACTCAATCAAAATTGGAAATGATGTGCGACTTGCAAAATACAACATTCTTGAGAATGAAACATAAAACATAAACTTATATATTTACCAAGGTAAATAGCACAGCTCCTCAATTCATGGAAGTGAGTTTCACTGCGGACTTTTATTACATTCACAGAGCTTGGGCTCTTGATACAATTCATGTGAGCTTCTTCTCCTTTCACTCTTCTTACACATCTCTCTCTGAGTTTTAACTAAGAGCTTCTATTTATAGAATTTCAACCAACCGACTTAGTAACGCTTCCTATGGAAGCTACATGATTGCATTAAAGACTGAAATAAATTCTAACCTAAGGTTTCTTGACTTGCGAATTATTAACGCGGTTTCATTAATGAAAACATACGTGCATCGGATTGGCTGTGAACCAACTGACATACTGACATTGCGCGCTGCGCGCTGACACAATCTTTATTGACAGGGTGACTGACAGAGCCGGTGCAGTAACTGCGCGATCAACTCATTTAATTAGATATTTCCAACAGAAATACTATAAAGCATGCCACAACCTAGTTGATATGGCCACACTCACCATGGCTATCTATCATCTCCTTCCATCCCAGTAACGCAATTCATATTAGCAGCCAAGTGTTATGAAAAGGCATACCTTTCTCCTATGCTTCCTGGAAGTCAGTCAAAAATTCATTGAGAAGGAACATCGACTGGTTCATTTGTACTCACTCCACACACTCCACCACGAATACGATAATTGTTGTTGATACCTGGTCCTTGCGACTCTTCCGAAATATATTACAAGCTATGATATAGGTGGCAAACCTCACTGCTTTGTCATTGATGTGCTCGATTAACAATCATCTACTGGCTCTTTGGGTACCATATTTCTCCATCATTTTTAGTCGCAAGGGTTTCTCCTACTTCTTAACTAGAAGGGCATTCACATCTTCTCTCTTGGTTGGAAATCAAATGATCTTATTTATCAACTTGGTGTCTATGGATATAGGTATGCCCATCAACTAGAACTCGCCATGTACACATGACAACAACATATTTGGACACAGGTTCACCTACGGAGTCCTCCCTAAATAAGGAATGTCCAACAAATGTAGAACACTGAACTTTTGCAATCCAACTACCCATGTATGAGTTTCCATTTCAACTGGCACCTTTGGGTCTGAACAGATCCTTTTGTTCATGTAATTGCTTTCCATGAGCTTCATAAAAATTTCTTCATTGGTGATGTCATGATTCGCAAAGTGAAACTTGTGTAGACTTCCTAGTAGATTTTCTTCAACAAGTACCCCCACCATAATATCTGGTATTGGTATATCTGTTGCCTCTATGTTTGGTAGGGTGACCCGCTTCGTAGTAAGCTTTCTCGATGGAATATAGTCATGGGGGGACTTCACGGGCTTCGATGCTAACATTCTTGGTGTCTCCACAATCCCTATATGCAATCCTACTACCACGTTCTTCGATCTGGAAGGTCTCTTTGGAAACATGGTTTTTATGGGCACAAATCTCAACTATCAACCTTCCTTCTGCAAACATCACTCTATACTTTTCACTTTATGACTGATATCTCGATAGTTTCTCATGGTCTCATTTATATCTTTTCCATTTCTTGCACGAGAATTTTGGCATCAATTGCCATATTAATTGCCTTAGACTCTCTATTATTGCTCTCCGAATTATATGGATCTGACTTAGATTTCCTCTAATTCGATCCAAATCCATCCAACTGTTGTCTTTCCATCGTAGATTTCCTCATTAATGCCATCGTGTCCTTGTCCTTTTGCTATTTTTTTTATGCTTTAATGTTTCCCTTGTACTTTCCTTTAGCGTGTCACAATCCCTTTTCTATGCATAACTCTTTTTGCAACAAGTCTTCTTTTCTGCAACTTGTACCTTCTTCTTTTCCTTTATCTTACTTATTTCTCTTTTCTCCTTCTCTTTCTTCACCCTATCATTTATTTTTCCTCTTTTTTTAAAATTTCTTGTACTTAATGTGCAAAAGGACAATGTCCCTATCATTAGTTTTAGCCGAATTCCATTGAAGAGTCCTTTTTTAAGTTCACCATCCAAATTATTCAATTGAACAACTCCTCCCTTCATGACAAAATTTATGACATAGTTTCCTAACCAATGAATTATGAATTGACCAATGTAATTCTGGTATTTACTGGCATACAATAACACTAAATCTCCTCTTTTGAATTGCTTTTGCATAATGCACCTATCATGCCATGCTTTCTCGTGCACTTTCTGCACTTGTTGATGATATCCTACAACAAAGCATTATTCTTCTAGTTGCATCAAGTCTTCTAGTCTTTTCTCTATTGTATTTCTATCCATCATTCCTATCACTGATGCAATGTGAAAACTAGGTACAATGAACTCTATAGGAATTACTGCCTCTTGTCCATATACTGATCTAAATGGTGTCTTCCTAGTCAACTTCTTAGTTGTAGTTCTATAAGCCCATAATATTGTAGGAATCATGAGATCCCAGACATCTCTGTTAACATTGCAAATCTTTGTCAGTGCAGACTCTAGTATTGTATTGAAAGCTTCTATTGTCCTATTTACTTGAGGATGATATGGTGTACTCCGCTGATGGTATATCTTGAATTCCATGACTAGTGCATCAATTGTCTTATTTAAAAAGTGAGTCCATTGGTCACTCATGAGGACCCTCAGATAGACAAACCTTGTTACCATTTTCTCAAATAGGAATCGTGCAGTTGCCTCTCAGCTGCAATCCTCAACAGGTTATGCTTCAGCCTATCTAGTCAAATAGTCTATTGTAGTAATGATGTACATAGCTCTTGATCTCTTTCCTGGGGGATTAATAGGTCCAATAAATTCTACTGCCCATTTATCAAAGGGTTGCAAAGTAATATGTGGAACTGATGGCATCTCATCTATTCTTGACGATTTTCCAACTCTTTGACAAACATCATAGGCTTGACAGTATTCCTTTACATCCTTATGCATTGTGGGCCACCTGACTCTTGTGCACAATATTTTTGTTGTTGTTGGTTTTCTTGCATAGTGGCCTCCTAAAACTCCTTCATGAGCTTCTACCAATATCATAGGTCTTTTTTGTTCTAACATGTACATCATCTCAATATCTTATCAGTGCCCAAATTATACAAGTTCCGTGCAATTAGTTGATAATAAACTGCTTTTACTACTAGTTGTTTCTTCTACAAAACTGTATATGTGATGATGGAGCAATCCTAGTGCTAAAAAAACTATGCAATTTATGTGGAATATTCATCTACCATGTGTACTACAAATAGGTGTGCATCAAGAAGGTTGTCATCCAAATTCCCATTATCTTTTCATGGGGAAACTGCGACAAGTGGTCTGGACTAGTATTCATCTTACCTGGATTTACAATTATTTCAAAATCATAATCCTGGAATAGTAGCAACCATCTGCAGATATCTGCCCCCAACACTAGCTTATTCACTAAGTATTTGAGTGGATAATGATTAGTATACATTCTAAAGTGTGATCTGAGTAGATAGTTCCAATACTTTTGTATCGCATAAACCATAGCCAACCCTTGCGCTCTGTAGTAGTGTAATTTTTCTATGCATTTGACAACTTCCTACTTGCATGTACAATTGGATGGTCCAAATCTCCTTGACTTGGTCGAGGAAATACCCGTAAAGCAATAGATGATGCATATACTATTGGATGTAGAGCCTGATCTTCTTGATTCAAAGATGTTGATTAGCCATGTTTGCACCCTAGTTTTTTATATACTATGCAGGTGGATTATGCACACATCCTAGCGGGGGGTGTGGGGGGATGTGTGTTGTAGTATTGTAAATATATCTATGGTTGTGTAAGAGATACTGTGAGAGAGTGAAGAGGAAATTACAGCGGATGTGCTGCAGGTTGTATCCCTTCATTTTGTTGGATGGTATAATAAAAGGATTGCCAATTTCTCTATGGATGTAGCCCAGATTGGTTGAACCACGTATATTGGTATCTCTCTTCTATTATATTTATGTGTTTTATATTTTCATCTTATTTATTTGTATTGCTCTGTGATCATGTTTCTCTAACAATTGGTATCAGAGACAAAGGTCTATTTGGCAGATAAACTCATAGGAAAGATGGGTTTCTTATTTGAGTGGGAGCAATGGATAAATAGGAAAATTTTAAGGGCTTGTTGTGACCACAACAGATCCCATGCTTAGCCAAGCATGGGAGCCCCCCAATTTTAATAAACGCAAAGGTATTTGGGTGAGTCATCTTGAAAATTTTAGGTTTTTGATTTTACCTTTGAAATTCTTCACCCATGTTTTTGATCTGCTTGTGTGTAAGGGTTTGATGATCTCTTCGAAAAGTGTTTCGGTCTGAAAAGAGCCAAAATTTTGAATATTTTGTTGACTGTTAATCATCATCCTAAAACCCGACATTTAGAGAACCCAAAACCCGCAACCCGACAGGTGTGGGTTGCGGGACTGTTGTTTTTAAGTTTTGCTGTTGCTAATTCCGAAACCCACAACCCGACGGCTGCGGCTTGCAGAATCATTCTTTAATGAGATTGAAGAATAATTACTCCGAAACCTGAACCCCGCAATGGCGGCATCCGGCTTTCGGGATTGTGATTTTCGTTTATGTGGTGTGTGTTCCTCAAACCCGCAACCCGTAATTTCAGGATGCGGCTTTTGGGATGGTTATCTTACGTCACAGTTTAATGTTTCCGAAACCCGCCACCCGCATAGTCGGTTTTTGGCTTTCGGAAATCCTTTTTTTACTTCTGTTTTGCATACCCGCAGCCCGCAAATCCATACTTTCAGATTTCGGCTTGTGGGATCTTTGAATAAGAACTTCATGGAAATTTTTGAACTCGATTCCGCATTCCGCTTCGGTTAATTTCCGTCGTCCATCTGTCATGATCTCACGGTCATGTTGATTTTTGGTAATAAGTTAAGTCAGGCCTTTTCATTTTGTTCTTTTTTCTATGTAATTCATCATAGCAGACACCATTACAAGGCTAGTAGTTACTTCATGTTGAATGGACGCCATATTTCCGCCTTAAGTTTGCCATGTCTGGACTCGAGCTTTGACATTGTGTCATTTTTTATCCATCTCTTGATGAATGGATTTGTTACGTGCGAAGAATTGATAGCCCATGTACTGGAACTCCTGGTCAAGGCCTCTTGGCACATCAACTTTGTCACCCTAACCTTCGTCTCTTTTATTAATCACCAGTCGTAATTATTGATGAGAGATTGCTTGTAACGATGTGATCGTGAAGGCAATTCAAAATCATGCGAGTAGTAATTGAACTCATACTTCGCGCAAGCTTTGATCCGACTGGCACATACCTCGGCTCTTTTCATTACAATTGAAGTAATCACAATGAATTCACTGGATAAGTTTAATCATTGTGGATTGCCCAGGGATTATCCTCAACCTGCTTGTTGGTATTTAAATAGCAATTAACATGAAAAATTCAAGTTCATCAATTGCATTCTGAAACAGGAAACACTCTGTTTGGAATTCTTCTTATATCCTTTTTAGAATGAGTAATATTCATGCAGGTTGAAAATGATGGTGAATTTTCTAATATTCTGGTTGAAAATGAAGAGCTCTATCCCATGTTATATCAAGAAATGTTGTCACCACCATTTTATGCAGGTGTTCCTAATCTTAGTAGCGGTAGCAGTGAAGAAGACTTCGAAACTTTGTCTGCCTACATTCACAACCCCGAAAAGAAAAGAAAAGAAATTCTGGAGGGATCAACTGATCTTGATACTGATGTTATACAGGACTTTATTATCAAGAAGAACTTGATGTACCAGCTATCGTTCTTGAAGTAAATCCTCTAATGGATTTCTCTGTTTTCGACAGCGGGTTCCCCGACCCTGAATTTCCTACAATGGACGCTCTACAAGCTACGCCACTTGTCGATGCTAGTGAACAATCTGTGATTAAATTCTTATGGTGCCATGAGATCTTATCAGATTGAAGAACAAATCTTTCTTTTTGTGAAAGGTGGCGGAAAATCTCTTAAGCTTAAAAATAGCAAGATTTCTTGGATCGATGGTTAGACCCGATTTTGTTATCACTATTGTAGAATTTCTCCTTTTGGAACTCTAATGTAAATTTAGTATATAAGGCGGAATGTTTCTCTTAGTAAGGGTGGTTGGGAATTTTGGAATTGCAATTCAGCAGTAGTTCAGATTGAAGATACTTTGTTTATCAGAGTCACTGTAATTTTTGTACAAGACTTCTCTATTAAGGAAAGTTATCTTTTAATTCATCTCCTATTGTTCTTCAATTTCTTTTGGGAATTGCTGAGTTAATATTTCAAATTTGTCATCGATCATGTGTTTAATCTTTTGCAAGATATTTTGTTAATGCATAAGATCTCTCATATTGATTTCTCTATATGTTTGGATTATGCTCAAAATTGTTCTATTAAATTTCTTTAATTGAACGTTTTCCTTTATTTGTATTTCTGCAAATGATTCGATGCAAACAAATTTGTTTAATCAAATGTTAATTTTTCAATTGACACAATGATTACAGATCAGGTATTTGAATAGGCTCAAACACTTTGAAGAATTGTCCCTTAATTTCTTAATTGATAAAACTTTAATTAACAAGTGAAGAACTCGAAGACATTTCTGTTTAAGGTACTTAACTACTTGTTCATCACACGTCAAATCTGATCTGCACAACATCAACTTCTCCTTTTAGGTTAGATCTAACTTAGCATAGTTTCCTTATTTTGATAGGTTAAGATAGGTTCGTTAACCAACTTTCAGACTTTTTTTTCCCTTATAGGAAAACTGATCTTTCAAGATCAAATCTTTTACTCATAGAGTGCCAGCAGAGGCCAAATATCCGAGGGTGATTACCATCCCAAATAGCTCGAGGATAGGGTAACCCTTGCGTAGGGTTAACTGAAGCCTTTGGATGGGTTTTCATCCCCTGTTGTGTGCCTTGGAACCCATTCCAGCACTTTGCACTTACCCTGCACCCTCAAGGCATCAACAAATGGCGCTAGAAGGAGGGCCACAAGTAAAGCATGCCTAAGAAAAATACTAATAAACCTCCTCCAGCAAGTACTTCAATGGTTCAAACCCGAAGCCAGACTAGGGCTTCAACATCTGAACAACCAACTGACTCACGACCTACAATTCTCCCTGTCACGTCTACACAACTTGCGGTTATACCTGTTACACTGGTGGTACAACAGGAGAACAGAGGAGAAGTCATCTTCACGTCACCCACAAGGGGACCCATCTCGTTAGAGCAGTTATTGAAAACATCTGTCGATAGGGTTTTAAGAGTAGAACAACGTCTTGCTGATCAAAGAAGACGCGACCTGGAAGCTCTAAACTTAGAAGGTGTTTTGCAGGCTAGTGGTCGGGAAGAACAACAAGTTCCCACTTCACAGACCTATGATCCATCGATTCAACTTACTGATAGTTTTAACGCACAGGATCAACATACAACTGACCACCAATCTAAAAACCAAGACCTAGTTAATCGACCAGATTCTCCTGAATATAACCGTGAGACCACCCACACAGCAACACAAGGTCGGCCAAATATTAGAGCCGGTGGTCCACCACCGTCCCCTCCTTCATCTTCATCATCTTCCTTAGAAGAAGAGAATTATTCTAGTTCGTCATTTGAAGAAGAAGAACAAGAACCTCCAATGGTTGGAGAAGGTCAAAACAGACCTTGGCTTGACCAAGGTGCAGTTTTCATATTAGCTGATCAACATAGATTACCAAAGAATCTTGAGAAATGGCTGCCCAAATACAACCTTGATGACAAGATACCTGCGTTGGACCACATAAAAACTTTCATGCAGGCAATCGGGCTTAGAAGCGTAGTACATGAGAATGTAGTATGCAGACTCTTTCCCTACAGTTTTGAGGCTAGAGAGGCCACTTGGCATTTTGCTTTGCTGGCCCAATCTATAACTTCCTAGGATGAATTCGAGAAACATTTTACCCAGAAATTCGGGAATGACAAAACACCGCAAGATCTTGTCTTAGAATTATCCTCCATGAAAGCCAAAGAAAAAGAAAGGGTAAAAGACTTTAACCAAATGTTTTCATATCTCAAAAACATAATTCCTGCCAATCTTCTTCTTGCTGAAGAGTTGTTGGTGGCTTATTATGAAAAGGGTTTGCCTTGCCCTATTGCAATATGGGTCAAAAGGGCATAGAAAGGTACTTTACTAGAAGCTTTTGATGAAGCAATCCAAGTTGAGAAAGACATCTTTTGTCTGGAAGACGGCCTTGAAACCACAGAAGGGCAACCTTCCACTTCCAAGAAGAAAATTGAGAATGTCCCTAAACCCACAGTTCAAAACAATGATACATTTGATATGACTGAAATGAAAAAATTTCTTCAGAAGATGTCAAATGAGATGGTGGATTTGAAGAAGAACACTAATGATAATCAGAGTCAGAACAGATGTTTTGGAAGGCCACCTTTTAGGAGACCTTACTAGCCTCCACAAAATCCACCACCACCAAATCTAGCAGATGCTCTCACAAACGAGGAACTCTTTTCTATTTTAGAGCATTGGCAACAGAATCTCAAGTCACTCCCGACACTTCCAATGATCAGACTACCCTTGATTCTCCACTACTTGAAGAAGAAGCAAAAGGTGATCCACATGTTGATGATGTGGGTTTCTTTTCAGAACTTCCTATGTGTGAAGAAGAAGAAGAACCGGAGGCGGTGTTTAACACACAACATCCTTATAATACAAGGTCAAAACCACAGCCACCTCAACAACCTTCATCTTCTCTCCCGGTTCCCACAAGAAACAATCCTGTCCCACAGAGGGATACAGTCCTCCCTCAAATGGAGTATAAGCTGGTTGAAGACTTAAAACGAGTCAAAGCAAACATCTCTCTATTTGAGCTACTTAAAATTCCTGCTATGAGGGATTCCTTGCCTAAAAACATGATAGCCAAATAGCCTAGAGAGTCACAAAATAATAATCTAGACTCTATCACTAAAACTGATGATAAAAAATTAGCAAGTAAAAGGACTCCTCCTTTCTTGCTTACTTTCGAGATTTTCAATCGGAATGTACACAACTACATGATAGATTCGGGAGCGTCATCAAATGTGATGCCCCTCTCTGTTTGTAGAAAATTGAATGCAACATGGGAACCCTGTCCAACCCAGATTGTGCAACTTGACAGATCCAAAGTCAGAGTGGTTGGCAAATTGAGAAACATTTTGCTTACATTGTCAGCTGATCCTAGGATCCATCAGACACATGACATTGTGATAGCTCACATCCCAGAAGCTTATGGGATTTGGTTAAGCAGGGATTGGTCAGAGAAACTTAAAGGTTACTTTGCAACCAACTGGTCCCATTTATGGTTTCCTTACAATGGTCAACCAAATAAAATTAAGATCAGCAGAGAACCTTTTATGAAACAGACAGTTACTGATCTTAATGATTCAAGTGAACCTACTGGTTATCTCACCTCTCGTGCAGGGAAATTTACATTCGATGCCTTTTTCGGTGAATTCCCAGCTGATGCCTCACTAGAAGAAAGAATCCAAAGCGAATCACATATAAATCAGGTTACTTCTATACCTTTTTCTAGTGAAATTGTGCATAATGTATATAATGTGAATATGAATTTTAGATTAGACCCTGTCTCTTGGACTTTATTTTTTGATGGCTCCAAGTCCAAGGACGGCGCTGGTGCGGTTTGTGTTCTTATCAATCCCAAAGGAATAAAATTCATGATTGCTTGCAGGTTAGAATTTGATTGCACTAATAATGTAGTCGAATATGAAGCTCTTGTGCAGGGTCTCAAGAAGGCCATTGATTTAGGTGTAGAAGCAATAGAATGCTATGGAGACTCTGAAATTATAGTCAAACAAGTCAGGAATAAAATACACTGCTTATCCCCACGTTTGGCTAATTATCAAAAGTTGGTAAGGGATCTAACCAACTCATTTTCGGCATTCAATATTAAATCAGTTCCCAGGTCACAAAATTTTGATGCGGACCTGTTAGCAAATACAGCGTCTAGACTGATCCCGCCAGAAGGTCTGTCTTCTCAAACTTTTTCTATTGAATTGATGTACAGACCATCCATTCTGGATAATGTGACTAATTGGAAAGTGTTTGATGATGAATGATAGATAATTGACTTCCTCACTGCTCAGGATACGTTTCAAGACATGGCCATTGATGAAGCAGAACATGAAAAGTATCTCACTGATTCCTCAAACGTCATCCCGAATTCTGTGATCAATCTAAAAAAGTTTTACGATTTACAGGATAAGTTCAAATCTCAAACTAACTGTAAAAATCAAATCTCATCTTTGAATTATGAGCGGGTCAACCTAGGCACCGAACAGGAACCTCGTTTCATCAATTTGGGATTTGATTGTACCCCTGAAGAACGCAGAGCCATTATTGCATTGTGTAAATAGTATAAGGATGTTTTCGCCTGGACATATGATGAGTTGAAAATGTTTGACACTAGTCTCATGTTTCATAATATACCCATGAAACCAGAGGTTAAGCCATTTCAATAAAAACTACAGAAGATGCACCCCAGTTTGGAGCCTTCTGTAAAAAAAGAGCTGGAGAAGCTTCTCGCTGCTCGAATCATCTTTCCGGTCAGGCACACTCAATGGATCGCTAACTTAGTACCTGTCCGCAAGAAAAGCGAGGAAATTCGACTATGTGTCGATTTCAGGAACCTAAATTGGGCTTCTAAGAAAGACAACTATCCTATTCCACCAATGGAGCAGATTCTTCAAAAGGTAGTTGGGTCAGAGATGTTTTCCCTCCTATATGGTTTTTCGGGGTATAAACAGGTCATGGTTTCCCCGGACAATCAATTGAAAACAGCTTTCAGGACCCCATGGGGTACTTTTGCCTACAGACGGATGCCTTTCGGGCTAATCAATGTAGGAGCTACTTTTCAGAGAGCTATGGATATAGCTTTCCAAGGGTTAATGCATAATTCTATTTTGGTTTACCTTGACGATATCACTATTTACTCTAAAAAACAACATGAACATGTGTTTGCTTTGAAACAAGTTTTTGATCGTTGCAGAAAATTTGGTATTTCTCTCAACCCGAAGAAATCTATTTTTGTAGTAATAGAAGGAAAGCTTCTGGGTTTCATTGTTTCAAAAGAAGGTATGATTATCGATCCTGAACGTATAGAGGCCATTTCATTAATTGGTTTACCAGGCCTGCATAAAGCAATGAAATCTTTCTTAGGTAAGATTAATTTTGTGCGTAGGTTTGTACCAAATTTTGCCCAGATTGTTAAACCATTACAACTTTTGGTCAAGAAAGATGTGCAGTTTACTTGGTCGTAGGAACAGAGAGTTGCGTTTATCTGAATTCGAAAGGCTATTGCAAAAGCTCCCGCTCTCATGTCCCCAGATTTTAATAAGGAATTCATTCTTTATACTTTCGCTACTGACTTTTCTTATGCAACTATTTTAACTCAAAAGCATGACAATGATACTGAAATCCCGATCTCTTTTATGAGCTCAACATTTAAAGGTGCAGAGCTTAAATACTCATAGATCGATAAGCAAGCCTATGCGGTCTATAAATCCGTCAAACATTACAGGTCCTATTTGCTGAAGTCTCGAACCAAAGTCATTGTTCCATATTCTGCTATCAGAAATGTCCTCATCCAAAAAGAATTGGGGGAAAAGAGGGCCCATTGGATGACTGCACTACAAGAATATGATCTTGAGATCAGATCGACTAAAATTTTAAAAGGCCAAGGCCTTTGTCTTCTTACTGCGCAATCCAACGACCCCGCACAACAGCAGTCCAAATGGGATCATGAGGAAGAAATTCCCTCAGGTGTTGTTAATGTTATCGATGCCCCGACATTGGAATGGTATGACGATATCAATTTTTTCCTGAACAATGGTTTTGCTCCCGAAACCCTTGATTTTAAGAAAAGAAGAGCTTTAAGACTGAAATCTGCTCCTTATCAATTCATTGATCATGTTATTTTTAGGAAAAATTATGATGGAGTATTTCTTAGATGCTTGTAAAAACATGAAACTAATGACATTCTGTTTCAATTTCATGCAGGTCCTGATGGAGGCCATTTTTCAGGAGAGACTGCAGCACACAAGATTCTTAGGGCCGGATATTACTGGCCCACGTTGTTTAAAGATGCTTATGCTTATGTGAGAAAGTGTGAGCCATGCCAGAAATGCACAGGGAAGTTTGGGAAACCTGCATTTCCTTTACAACCGGTTACAATTCAGTTTCCATTTCAATAGTGGGGACTGGATTTTGTTAGACCTATAAACCCTCCTTCATCCCTCCAACATAAGTATATCCTCACAACCACATAATATTTCACTAGATGGGTAGAGGCATCTCCTCTTAAATAATGTAACGCTACCCAAGTAATCTCTTTCCTTGATAGTCAGATCGTCACACGGTTTGGCGCTCCAGAGTATTTAGTTTTCGATAATGCATCCTACTTCTCTTCAATCGATATAACTGAATATGCATTTGAGATGGGGATTAAGCTTAAGTTTTTTGCCAATTATTACCCTCTAGGTAATGGTTTCGCTGAGTCATCGAACAAAAACCTGATAAACATTCTCAAGAAGACTGTAGCTTCTCATCATAGAGATTGGCACACACAGTTGTATAATGCATTATGGGCAGATCGAATTACCTCGAAAGCAGCAATTGCAAATTCTCCCTACTGTCTAGTTTATGGCAAAGAATCCATCCTTCCCACTAATCTTACCATTCCTTCACTACAATTGGCCCAGTCTGTCCAAGAAGATGATTCTTCTCCCCTCCAACAAAGAATTGACACCCTCTTGAATCTAGAGGAAGACAGGGAAACAGCCAAGAACAAGTTGTATCATCATCAGCAGATGGTGAAGAGATGGTTTGATGAAAAATCTTCATCTGACAGGGAATTCTTTATTGGTGACCTGGTTCTAAGGTGGGATAAGCAACGTAAAGCTAAGAATCAGTACACCAAGTTTCAGTGGCTTTGGCTAGGACCTTTCATTATTACAGAAAAGATTGGTCCTAGCACTGTTCGATTACAGACGTTAGAGGGAGTTGTAGACACCTTCCCAGTGAATTTGTCCCTTCTGAAAAAGTATTTTGTCTAAACAATCTGGTGCACTTGTACATAGGTATGGTTTGTTTTACAATCATTTGTTTTATTGAATTGACATTTTGATTGGGTTTCTTGTTTTGTTTTGGTTTTCATTAATAAGATTTCACACTTGTGGTAATGGCTTATGATCATTTTTTTTTAGCAACATATGCTTCTGAAGCTTCAGCATCGTTATCAATCTTACTTTGTGGCTTTTGATTAGAATTTGGTCTCAAGAACTAACAGTCAATAAGTGCAGTGCCTTTGGATACTTTTCACTTTGATCATTATCTTTCACTATGCTTTATTTGTGTAATTGAGATATGGAGGATGGTCATCATTTCTCTATCTGGTGTTTCATGGTTGAACGGTATATCATAATAACTTGACCAGTTCTGACTGCTCATGGATCCTTTTACAATAACTTTGAATATAAATTTTATTTAAAAACTATAAGCTACAAGGTGGGTGGTCTTGTTATCAAGCCATCCCATTAGGTTCATAGGTGCTTAAAGTGGAATGACATCTTCACATCAAGCCACCCCATTAGGTTCATAGGTGCTTAAAGTGGAATGACATCTTCACATCAAGCCACCACACTTGGAAGATGACTTTTAGTTCTTCTGGAAGGTGGAAGATCCTATTACAGGTCGGTCCATTCATGATCCGCAAAGCACTGGTGGGTAACATTATCACTAAATGGTCACCAAGCCATGGTAATGCCTTGTAGCTTATGCCAAAATAAATTATTTCCTTTTCATAAGATTTTGTTGTATACAAGAACAGGGGGGTCTTATCACAAGCCAGCCCTACTATGATCATGGGTTTGACCTTCGACAGGAATTATCACTATATGGTCACCAAGCCATGATAATTTCTTTTGGTCTTACAACCAGAAGACAAGGAGTCTCGTCATCGAGTTAGCTTGAATAGTTTCCGGATCAGACCTGTGAATGGCGCTGTTTCATCTGATCACCAAGTCAGTACAGTGGTCTTGTATTAACAATATTTTATGTATAAAAAATATAAAAAAAATATATCTATATGAAAAAAAAGGGAGAGAAAGAAAAGACAAAAGAAAAGATAAAGGAATATATATATAATACATCGAGGATCGTTGATTAATAAACCAAGGCAATCTGTAATTACGATATCCGTGAGCATTTCCAAGACTGTGCCCAGGTTCAACACAAGCTGGTTTTCAATGATTACATCATGGTAAAGATTTGGTATTACTCTCTAAATCTTCTTATTGAATGAGTGTTATCTTTAACATGGTCATTGTTGAGATCTATCCATTTTCATGTTCATTGCTTGTTGGCTGTTATCTTTTGAGTATCTTCTTTGAATTGAGTTTCAATAAATTGGTTGATTGACATGTTGTCTTTAGTTGGATTTGATTGCAGATATAATTGGTTCTTCCCAGCCAGTCGCCATTTGTTGTGACCATAATAGATCCCATGCTTAGCCAAACATGGGAGCTCCCCAATTTTAATAAACGCAAAGGTATTTGGGTGAGTCATCTTGAAAATTTTAGGTTTTTTATTTAACCTTTGAAATTCTTCACGCATGCTTTTGATTTGCTTGTGTGTAAGGGTTTGATGATCTCTTCCAAAAGTGTTTCCGTCTGAAAAGAGACAAAATTTTGAGTATTTTGTTCACTGTTAATCATCACCATGAAACCCGACATTTAGAGAACCCGAAACCCGCAACCCGACAAGTGCGGGTTGTGGGACTGTTGTTTTTAAGTTTTGGTGTTGCTAATTCTAAAACCCGCAACCCGACGGCTGCGGCTTGGGGAATCATTCTTTAATGAGATTGAAGAATAATTACTCCGAAACCCAAACCTTGGAATGGCGGAATCCGACTTTTGGGATTGTGATTTTTGTTTATCTGGTGTGTGTTCCCGAAACCCACAACCTGTAATCTCGGGATGCTGCTTTCGGGATGGTTATCTTACGTCACAGTTTAATGTTTCTGAAACTTGCCACCCGCACAGTCGGTTTTTGGCTTTCGAAAATCCTTTTCTTTACTGCAGTTTTGCATACCCGCAGCCCGCAAATCCGTACTTTTGGATTTCGTCTTACGGGATCTTTGAATAAGAACTTCATGGAAATTTTTGAACTCGATTCCGCATTCCGCTCTGGTTAATTTCCATCGTCCGTCTGTCATTATATCACGGTCATGTTTATTTTTGGTAATCAGTTAATTCAGGCCTTTTCATTTTGTTCTTTTTTCTATGTAATTCATCATAGCAGACACCATTTCAAGGCTAGCAGTTACTTCTTGTAGAATGGACGCCATCTTTCCACCTTAAGTTCGCGATGTCTGGACTCGAGCTTTGACATCTTGTCATTTTTTATCCATCTCTTAATGATCGGATTTGTTACGTGCGAAGAATTGATAGCCCGTGTACTGGAACTCCTGGTCAAGGCCTCCTGGCACATCAAATTTGTCACCCTAACCTTCGTCTCTGTTATTAATCACCATTCATAATTATTGATGAGAGATTGCTTATAACGATGTGATCGCAAAGGCAATTCAAAATCGTGCGAGTAGTAATTGAACTCGTACTTCGCACAAGCTTTGATCTGACTGGCACATACCTTGGCTATTTTCATTACAATTGAAGTAATCACAATGAATTCACTGGATAAGTTTAATCATTGCGGATTGCCCCGCCTGACTATCATCGACCTGCTTGTTGGTCTTTAAATAGAAATTAACATGAAAAAATCCAATTCATCAATTGCATTCTAAAATAGGAAACACTCTATTTGGCATTCTTCTTATATCCTTTTCAGAATGAGTAATATTCATGCAGATGGTGAATTTTCTAATATTCCGGTTGAAAATGAAGAGCTCTATCCCATGTTATATCAAGAAATGTTGTTACCACCATTTGATGCAGGTGTTCCTGATCTTAGCAGCGGTAGCAGTGAAGAAGACTTCGAAACTTTGTCTGCCTACATTCACAACCACGAAAAGCAAAGAAAGGAAATTTTGGAGGGATGAACTGATCTTGATACTGATGTTATACAGGACTTTATTATCAATGAAGAACCTGACATACCGGCTATCATTCCTGAAGTAAATCCTCTAATGGATTTCTCTGTTTTTGAAAGTGGGTTACCCAACCCCGAATTTCCTACATCGGATGCTCTGCCAGCTACGCTACCTGTCGATGCTAGTGAAAAATCTGTGATTAAATTCTTATGGTGCCATGAGATCTTATCAGATTGAAGAACAAATCTTTCTTTTTGTGAAAGGTGGCGGAAAATATTTTAAGCTTAAAAATAACAAGATTTCTTGGATCAATGGTTAGACCCGATTTTGTAATCCCTATTTTGTAGAATTTCTCCTTTTGGAACTCTGATGTAAATTTAGTATATAAGGAGGAATGTTTCTCTTAGTGAGGGTCGTTGGGAATTTTGGAATTGCAATTCAGCAGGAGTTCGAACTGAAGATACTTTGTTTATCAGAGTCACTATAATTTTTGTACAAGACTTCTCTATTCAGGAAAGTTATCTTTTAATTCATCTCCTATTGTTCTTCAAATTTTTTTGGGAATTGCTGAGTTAATATTTCAAATTTGTCATCAATCATGTGTTTAATATTTTGCAGGATATTTTTTTAATGCATAAGATCTCTCATATTGATTTCTTTGTATGTTTGGATTATGCTCAAAATTGTTCTATTAAATTTCTTTAATTGAATGTTTTCCTTTTTTTATATTTCTGCAGATGATTCAATGCAAACAAATGTGTTTAATCAAATGTTAATTTTTCAATTGACACAATGATTACAGATCAGGTATTTGAATAGGCTCAAACACTTTGAAGAATTGTCACTTAAGTTTTTTAATTGATAAAACTTTAATTAACAAGTGAAGAACCCAAAGACATTTCTGTTTAAGGTACTTAACTACTTGTTCATCACACTTCAAATCTGATCTGTAAAATCTAAATCATAGTAGAACCTAGCTACTATGGATTCCTCACTAGTGAACAGATTGCAACACATTTACAAGAATGAGCATAAATTTGTAAATTGAAGAATAATTAACACATGAAATGGGTGAATAATGTAAAATATTATTAACTGTCCAACCTCAAAATAGGTTAAGAACATCCATTTATACAAATCTGGAACAATTCGAATCCATCTAGAGTGTTCACACTGATCTAACTTAGAAATAGCTCAAACCCCCCTAGGTTGACCAAAATATCCCAAACCATCCCAAACTGGTTCGAAACTGCTGTGTGAATGCTGGAAATGATTGGACAGGCCCATGTGACCTCACACATGTGGAGAATCCGGTTGGTTAGAGGTTAGGCAGCTAGAATTGGCTAAAAAAGTGCAAAGGAGGCAAGTTTGTCCACATTCTGAGCATGTGCGCCCTTGGTCAAAGCGAATCCCACAAAACAAGGAGCAAGAGTGCCCTAGGCATGCAGGAAGCAATAAATGACTGGGAGGGCGCACCCAACAGCTATTTTGACTTGGCACAATGCTCAGTTTTGTCCACATTGCCAACTGGTTCAAGCTAAATGGCCATTTACTCACTAACCAACTTGGGGATGCAATTATTAAGCTGTTTGGTACTAATTAACCATCAATTAATAAATGATTAATGTACATAGGTGTAATAATGTTCTAACACCCCCCGTTATGCTAGACTTAGTGAAATATAAAAAATAAGGCCTTGGCAACTAGGCTCAAGTCACTTTTTACATCATAAAAATTTATTTGTCCATGTAACCAAGGTAAGGAGGAAAACCACATGGGAAATAAAACCTCCCCTCTAAAATGGACATGTGGAATATATCAGAATACACCAATCATCACCATGCATCACTCACCCCAAGCAAAGATCTAAGGTGAGTGAAGGTCTTCTCAGTAAAACACTTGGTGAAGATATCAGCAGTTTTCTCACTGGAAGGGCAATATGCAATGCTATGGTCCAGTCATGCACCAAACCCCGAATGTAATGCATGTGTATCTCTATGTGCTTGGTCCTTTTCCTCTGAACTGGATTAGTAGAAATCTTGATTGTACTTTGATTATCACACCAAAGAATAGTGGGTGAATCAAAAACAATCCCGAACTCTGCAAGAATACCTTGCAACCAAACACATTGTGTGGCTGCATTAACTGCTCCCCTATACTCGGCCTTAGATGAAGATAAGGAAATAGTATTTTGTTTCTTGCTTGATCAGCAAATAGGTCCATGTGAAAGCATAAAAACATAACCGGAAGTTGATTTCCGATCAATACAATCACCAGCCCAATCAGAATCTGTAAATCCTACTAGTTCAAGGGATAAACCAGCAGCATAATGGATACCAAAGGACTTAGTAACTTGAACATAATGAAGGATCCTCTTGGCTTCCTTCCAATGGATCTCAGGAGGTTCTTTCATGTGCCTGGCAACAGCCCCAACAGCATATGACAATTCTGGTCTAGAATGAGTAAGATATAGCAAGCTTCCAACAAGCTGCCTATACAACGAGCTGTCAACTAGTGGAGAAGAACCCCACTCATTTAACTTAACTCTTGGAAGAAATGGAAATTTTGCAGACTTACATTCAGCCATCTTAAATTTCTGCAGCAAATCTGAAGCATACCTTGACTGAAATATAGAAATTCCATTCACAGTTTGGTCTATCTCCAAACCCATAAATTGTTTTAGCAATCCTAGATCAATCATGGAGAATTCACTGTGCAATGCTCTCTTAACTGCGTCAATTTCTTTGGTGCAGCTACCAGTGATCAAAAGATCATCAACATATAGTACAATAATCAATATCAGATCACTAACATGCCACGTATAAACATTTGGATCAGACCTACACCTCTCAAACCCCAAAGATAGCAGAAAATTGTCCATTTTTGCATACCATGCTCTAGGAGCTTGCTTGAGCCCATAGAGTGACTTGTTCAACCTGCAAACAAGTGTATGATCAAAAATAAAACCTTCAGGCTGCTGCATATATATCTCCTCATTTAGATCCCCAAGAAGAAAGGCACTTTTTACATCCATGCGATGAACCTCCCATCGCTTGGAAGGTCGAAGATCCTATTATAGGTCGGTCCATTCATGATCCGCAAAACACTAATGGGTAACATTATCACTAAATGGTCACCAATCCATGGTAATGCCTTGTAGCTTATGCCAAAATAAATTATTTCGTTTTCATAAGATTTTGTTGTATACAAGAACAGGGGGGTCTTATCACAAGCCAACCCTGCTATGATCATGGGTTTGACCTTGGACTGGAATTATCACTATATGGTCACCAAGCCATGATAATTTCTTTTGGTCTTACAACCAGAAGACAAGGAGTCTCGTCATCGAGTTAGCTTGACCAATTTCCAGATCAGACCTGTGAATGGCGCTGTTTCATCTAATCACTAAGTCAGTACAGTGGTCTTGTATTAACAAGGTTTTATGTATAAAAAATATAATATATATATATATATATATAAAGGGAGATAAAGAAAAGACAAAAGAAACGATAAAGGAATATATATATATAATCCATAGAGGATCATTGATTAATAAACCAAGGCGATCTGTAATTAGGATATTCGTGAGCATTTCCAAGACTGTGCCCAGGTTCAACACAAGCTGGTTTTCAATGATTGCATCATGGTAAAGATTTGGTATTACTCTCTAAATCTTCTTATTGAATGAGTGTTATCTTTAACATGGTCATTGTTGATATCTATCCATTTTCATATTCATTGCTTGTTGGCTATTATCTTTTGACTATCTTCTTTGAATTGAGTTTCAAGAAATTGGTTGATTGACATGTTGTTTTTAGTTGGATTTGATTGCAGAGATAACTGGTTCTTCCCAGCCAGTCGCCATTTGTTGTGACCACAACAGATCCCATGCTTAGCCAAGCATGGGAGCCCCCCAATTTTAATAAACGCAAAGGTATTTGGGTGAGTCATCTTGAAAATTTTAGGTTTTTGATTTTACCTTTGAAATTCTTCACCCATGCTTTTGATTTGCTTGTGTGTAAGGGTTTGATGATCTCTTCCAAAAGTGTTTCGGTCTGAAAAGAGACAAAATTTTGAGTATTTTGTTGACTATTAATCATCATCCCGAAACCCAACATTTAGAGAACCCGAAACCCACAACCCGACAGGTGCGGGTTGCGGGACTGTTGTTTTTAAGTTTTGGTGTTGCTAATTCCGAAACCCGCAACCCAATGGCTGCAGGTTGCGGAATCATTCTTTAATGAGATTGAAGAATAATTACTCCAAAACTCGAAGCTTGCAATGGCGGCATCCAACTTTCAGGATTGTGATTTTCGTTTATCTGGTGTGTGTTCCTGAAACCCGCAACTCGTAATTTCGGGATGCGGGTTTCGGGATGGTTATCTTACATCACAGTTTAATGTTTCCAAAACCCGCCACCCGCATAGTCAGTTTTTGGCTTTCAGAAATCCTTTTCTTTACTTCCGTTTTGCATACCCGCAACCTACAAATCCGTACTTTCGGATTTCGGCTTGCGGGATCTTTGAATAAGAACTTCATGGAAATTTTTGAACTCGATTCCGCATTCCGCTCCGGTTAATTTTTGTCATCCATTTGTCATGATCTCATGGTCATGTTGATTTTTGGTAATCAGTTAAGTCAGGCCTTTTCATTTTGTTCTTTTTTCTATGTAATTCATCATAGCAGACACAATTTCAAGGCTAGCAGTTACTTCATGTTGAATGGATGCCATCTTTCGCCTTAAGTTCGCCATGTCTGGACTCGAGCTTTGACATCTTGTCGTTTTTGATCCATCTCTTAATGATCGGATTTGTTACGTGCGAAGAATTGATAGCCTGTGTACTGGAACTCCTGGTCAAGGCCTCCTGGCACATCAACTTTGTCACCCTAACCTTCGTCTCTGTTATTAATCAACAGTCATAATTACTGATGAGAGATTGCTTGTAATGATGTGATCATGAAGGCAATTCAAAATCATGCAAGTAGTAATTGAACTCGTACTTCGCACAAGCTTTGATCCGACTGGCACATACCTCGGATCTTTTCATTACAATAGAAGTAATCACAATGAATTCACTGGATAAGTTTAATCATTGCGGATTTCCCTGCCTGATTATCATCGACCTGCTTGTTGGTCATTAAATAGAAATTAACATGAAAATTTCCAGTTCATCAATTGCATTCTGAAACAGGAAACACTCTATTTGGCATTCTTCTTATATCCTTTTCAGAATGAGTAATATTCATGCAGATGGTGAATTTTCTAATATTCCAGTTGAAAATGAGGAGCTCTATCCAATGTTATATCAAGAAATGTTGTCACCACCATTTGATGCAGGTGTTCCTAATCTTAGCAGCGGTAGCAGTGAAGAAGACTTCGAAACTTTGTCTGCCTTCATTCACAACCCCGAAAAGCAAAGAAAGGAAATTTTGGAGGGATCAACTAATATTGATACTGATGTTATACAGGACTTTATTATCAATGAAGAACCTGACATACCAGCTATCGTTCCTGAAGTAAATCCTCTATTGGATTTCTCTATTTTCGAAAGTGGGTTCCCAGACCCCGAATTTCCTACAGCGGACGCTCTGCAAGCTACGCCACCTGTTGATGCTAGTGAACAATCTGTGATTAAATTCTTATGGTGCCATGAGATCTTATCGGATTGAAGAACAAATCTTTCTTTTTGCGAAAGGTGGCAGAAAATATCTTAAGCTTAAAAATAACAAGATTTCTTGGATCAATGGTTAGACCCGATTTTGTAATCCCTATTTTGTAGAATTTCTCCTTTTGGAACTCTGATGTAAATTTAGTATATAAGGAGGAATGTTTCTCTTAGTAAGGGTGGTTGGGAATTTTGGAATTGCAATTCAGCAGGAGTTTGGACTGAAGATACTTTGTTTATTAGAGTCACTGTAATTTTTGTACAAGACTTCTCTATTTAGGAAAGTTATCTTTTAATTCATCTCCTATAGTTCTTCAATTTTTTTTGGGAATTGCTGAGTTAATATTTCAACTTTGTTATCGATCATGGGTTTAATCTTTTGCAGGATATTTTGTTAATGTATAAGATCTGTCATATTGATTTCTCTGTATGTTTGGATTATGCTCAAAATTGTTCTATTAAATTTCTTTAATTGAACATTTTCCTTCTTTTATATTTCTGCAAATGATTCGATGTAAAAAATTATGTTTAATCAAATGTTAATTTTTCAATTGACACAATGATTACGGATCGGGTATTTGAATAGGCTCAAACACATTGAAGAATTGTCCCTTAATTTCTTAATTGATAAAACTTTAATTAACAAGTGAAGAACCCGAAGACATTTCTGTTTAAGGTACTTAACTATTTTTTCATCACACTTCAAATATGATCTGTAAAATCTGAATCACAACAGAACCTAGCTACTATGGATTCCTCACTAGTGAAAAGATTGCAACACATTTACAAGAATGAGCATAAATCTGTAAAATGAAGAACAATTAACACATGAAGTGGGTGAATAATGTAAAATATTATTAACTTTCCAACCTCAAAATAGGTTAAGAACATCCATTTATACAAATATGGAACAATTCGAATCCATTTGGAGTGTTCACACTGATCTAGCTTAGAAATAGCTCAAACCCCCCTAGGTTGACCAAAATATCCCAAACCATCCCAAACTGGTTCGAAACTGCTGTGTGAATGCTAGGAATGATTGAACAGGCCCATGTGACCTCAAACATGTGGAGAATCTAGTTGGTTAGAGGTTAGGCAGCTAGAATTGGCTAAAAAAGGGCAAAGGAGGAAAGTTTGTCCACATTCTGAGCATGTGCGCCCTTGGTCAAAGAGAATCCCACAAAACAAGGAGCAAGAGTGCCCTAGGCATGCAGGAAGCAATAAATGACTGGGAGGGCGCACCCAACATCTAGTTTGACTTGGCACAATGCTCAGTTTTGTCCACATTGCCAACTGGTTCAAGCTAAATGGCCATTTACTCACTAACCAACTTGGGGATGCAATTATTAAGCTGTTTGGTACTAATTAACCATCAAATAATAAATGATTAATGTAAATAGGTTTAATAATGTTCTAACACCCCCCCTTAAGCTAGACTTAATGAAATATCAAAAATAAGGCCTTGGCGACTAGGCTCAAGTCACCTTTTACATCATAAAAATTTATTTGTCCATGTAACCAAGGTAAGGAGGAAAACCACATGGGAAATAAAACCTCCCCTCTAAAATGGACATGTGGCATATATCAAAATACACCAATCATCACCATGCATCACTCACCCCAAGCAAAGATCTAAGGTGAGTGAAGGTCTTCTCGGGAAAACACTTGGTGAAGATATCAACAGTTTGCTCACTGGAAGGGCAATACTGCAATGCTATGGTCCGGTCATGCACCAAACCCCAAATGTAATGCATGTGTATCTCTATGTGCTTGGTCCTTTGCCTTTGAACTGGATCAGTAGAAATCTTGATTGTACTTTTATTATCACACCAAAGAATAGTGGGTGAATCAAAAACAATCCCGAACTCTGCAAGAATACCTTGCAACCAAACACACTGTGTGGCTGCATTAACTGCTCCCCTCTACTCGGCCTCAGCTAAAGATAAGGAAATAGTATTTTGTTTCTTTCTTGACCAACAAATAGGTCCATGTGCAAGCATAAAAACATAACCAGAAGTTGATTTCCGATCAATACAATCACCATCCCAATCAGAATCTGTAAATCCTACTAGTTCAAGGGATGAACCAACAACATAATGGATACCAAAGGACTTAGTACCATGAACATAATGAAGGATCCTCTTGGCTGCCTTCCAATTGACCTCATGAGGTTCTTACATGTGCCTAGCAACAGCCCCAAGAGCATATGACAAATATGGTCTAGAATGGGTAAGATCTAGCAAGCTTCCAACAAGCTGCCTATACAACGAGCTATCAACTAGTGGAGAAGAACCCCACTCATTTAACTTAACTCCTGAAAGAAATGGAAATTTTGCAGACTTACATTCACCCATCTTAAATTTCTGTAGCAAATCTGAAGCATACCTTGACTGAAATATAGAAATTCCATTCACAGTTTGGTCTATCTCCAAACCCATAAATTGTTTTAGCAATCCTAGATCAATCATGGAGAATTCACTGTGCAATGCTCTCTTAACTGAGTCAAGTTCTTTGGTGCAACTACCAGTGATCAAAAGATCATCAACATATAGTACAATAATCAATATCAGATCACTAACATGCTGCATATAAACATTTGGATCAGACTTACACCTCTCAAACCCCAAAGATAGCAGAAAATTGTCCATTTTTGCATACCATGCTCTAGGAGCTTGCTTGAGCCCATAGAGTGACTTGTTGAACCTGCAAACAAGTGTATGATTAGAAATAAAACCTTTAGGCTACTGCATATATATCTCCTCATTCAGATCCCCATGAAGAAAGACACTTTTTACATCCATGTGATGAACCTCCCATCGCTTGGAAGGTGGAAGAGCCTATTACAGGTCAGTTCATTCATGATCCGCAAAGCACTGGTGGGTAATATTATCACTAAATGGTCACCAAGCCATGGTAATTCCTTGGAGCTTATGCCAAAATAAATTATTTCCTTTTCATAATATTTTGTTGTATACAAGAACAGGGGGGTCTTATCACAAGCCAGCCCTGCTATGATCATGGGTTTGACCTTGGACTGGAATTATCACTGTATGGTCACCAAGCTATGATAATTTTTTTTAGTCTTACAACTAGAAGACAAGGAGTCTCGTCATTGAGTTACCTTGACCAGTTTCCGAATCAGAACTGTGAATGGCGCTGTTTCATCTGATCACCAAGTCAGTACAATGGTCTTGTATTAACAAGGTTTTATGTATAAAAAATATAATCTATATATATATATATAAGGGAGAGAAAGAAAAGACAAAAGAAAAGATAAAGGAATATATATATAATCCATAGAGGATCGTTGATTAATAAACCAAGGCGATCTGTAATTAGGATATTCGTGAGCATTTCCAAGACTGTGCACAGGTTCAACACAAGCTGGTTTTCAATGATTACATCATGGTAAAGATTTGGTATTACTCTCTAAATCTTCTTATTGAATGAGTGTTATCTTTAACATGGTCATTGTTGAGATCTATCCATTTTCATGTTCATTACTTGTTGGATGTTATCTTTTGAGTATCTTCTTTGAATTGAGTTTTAAGAAATTGGTTGATTGACATTTGTCTTTAGTTGGATTTGATTGCAGAGATAACTGGTTCTTCCCAACCAGTCGCCATTTGTTGTGACCACAATAGATCCCATGCTTAGCCAAGCATGGGAGCCCCCCAATTTTAATAAACGCAAATGTATTTGGGTGAGTCATCTTGAAAATTTTAGGTTTTTGATTTTACCTTTGAAATTCTTCACCCATGCTTTTGATGTGCTTGTGTGTAAGGGTTTGATGATCTGTTCCAAAAGTGTTTCGGTCTGAAAAGAGACAAAATTTTGAGTATTTTGTTGACTGTTAATCATAATCTTGAAACTCGACATTTAGAGAACCCGAAACCTGCAACCCGACAGGTGCGGGTTGCGGGACTGTTGTTTTTAAGTTTTGGTGTTGCTAATTCCGAAACCCGCAACCCAACGGCTACGGCTTGCGGAATCATTCTTTAATGAGATTGAAGAATAATTACTCCAAAACCCGAACCCCGCAATGGCGACATCCGACTTTCAGGATTGTGATTTTTGTTTATCTGGTGTGTGTTCCCGAAACCTGCAACCCGTAATTTCAGGATGCAGCTTTCGGGATGGTTATCTTACGTCACAGTTTAATGTTTCTGAAACTCACCACCCACACAATCCATTTTCGGCTTTCGAAAATCATTTTTTTTACTTCCATTTTGCATACCCGTAGCCCACAAATCCGTACTTTCAGATTTCGGCTTGCGAGATCTTTGAATAAGAACTTCATGGAAATTTTTGAACTCGATTCTGCATTCCACTCCAATTAATTTCCATCATCCGTCTGTCATGATCTCACAGTCATGTTGATTTTTGGTAATCAGTTAAGTTAGGCCTTTTCATTTTGTTCTTTTTTCTATGTAATTCATCATAGCAGACACCATTTCAAGGCTAGAAGTTACTTCATGTTGAATGGGCACCATCTTTCCGCCTTAAGTTCGCCATGTCTGGAGTCGAGCTTTGACATTTTGTCATTTTTTATCCATATCTCAATGATCGGATTTGTTATGTGCGAAGAATTGATAGCCCGTGTATTGGAACTCCTGGTCAAGGCCTCCTGGCACATCAACTTTGTCACCCTAACCTTAATCTCTGTTATCAATCACCAGTCATAATTATTGATGAGAGATTGCTTGTAACGATGTGATCATGAAGGCAATTCAAAATTGTGCGAGTATTAATTGAACTCATACTTTGCACAAGCTTTGATCTGACTGGCACATACCTTGACTCTTTTCATTACAATTGAAGTAATCACAATGAATTCACTGGATAAGTTTAATCATTGTGGATTGCCCTACCCGATTATCATCGACCTGCTTGTTGGTCTTTAAATAGAAATTAACATGAAAAATTCTAGTTCACCAATTGCATTTGGAAACAGGAAAGACTCTATTTGGCATTCTTCTTATATCCTTTTCAGAATGAGTAATATTCATGCAAATGGTGAATTTTCTAATATTTCGGTTGAAAATGAAGAGCTCTATCCCATGTTATATCAAGAAATGTTGTCACCACCATTTGATCCAGGTGTTCCTGATCTTAGCAGCGGTAGCAGTGAAGAAGACTTCGAAACTTTGTCTGCCTTCATTCACAACCCCGAAAAGCAAAGAAAGGAAATTCTGGAGGGATCAACTGATTTTGATACTGATGTTATATAGGACTTTATTATCAATGAAGAACCTGACGTACTGGCTATCGTTCCTGAAGTAAATCCTCTAATGGATTTCTCTATTTTCAACAGTGGGTTCCCTGACCCCGAATTTCCTACAGCAGACGCTCTGCAAGCTACGCCACCTGTCGATGCTAGTGAACAATCTGTGATTAAATTTTTATGGTGCCACGAGATCTTATCAGATTGAAGAACAAATCTTTCTTTTTGTGAAAGGTGGCGGAAAATAACTTAAGCTTAAAAATAGCAATATTTCTTGGATCGATGGTTAGACCCGATTTTGTAATCCCTATTTTGTAAAATTTCTCCTTTTGGAACTCTGATGTAAATTTAGTATATAAGGAGGAATGTTTCTCTTAGTAAGGGTGGTTGGGAATTTTGGAATTGCAATTCAGCAGGAGTTCGGACTGAAGATACTCTGTTTATCAGAGTCACTGTAATTTTTGTACAAGACTTCTCTATTCAGGAAAGTTATCTTTTAATTCATCTCCTATTGTTCTTCAATTTTTTTTGGGAATTGCTGAATTAATTTTTCAAATTTGTCATCAATCATGTGTTTAATCTTTTGCAGGATATTTTGTTAATGCATAAGATCTCTCATATTGATTTCTCTTTATGTTTGGATTATGCTAAAAAATGTTCTATTAAATTTCTTTAATTGAACGTTTTCCTTTTTTTATATTTCTGCAAATGATTCGATGCAAACAAATATGTTTAATCAAATGTTAATTTTTCAATTGACACAATGATTACAGATCAGGTATTTGAATAGGCTCAAACACTTTGAAGAATTGTCACTTAATTTCTTAATTGATAAAACTTTAATTAACAAATGAAGAACCCGAAGACATTTTTGTTTAAGGTACTTAACTACTTGTTCATCACACTTCAAATCTAATCTGTAAAATCTGAATCACAGTAGAAACTAGCTACTATGGATTCCTCACTAGTGAAAAGATTGGAACACATTTACAAGAATGAGCATAAATCTGTAAAATGAAGAACAATTAACACATGAAATGGGCGAATAATGTAAAATATTATTAACTATCCAACCTCAAAATAGGTTAAGAACATCCATTTATACAAATCTGGAACAATTCGAATCCATCTGGAATGTTCACACCGATCTAGGTTAGAAAAAGCTCAAACCCCCGTAGGTTGACTAAAATATCCCAAACCATCCCAAACTGGTTCGAAACTGCTGTGCGAATGCTGGGAATGACTGTACAGGCCCATGTGACCTCACACATGTGGGGAATCTGGTTGGTTAGAGGTTAGGTAGCTAGAATTGGCTAAAAAAGGGCAAAGGAGGCAAGTTTGTCCACATTCTGAGCATGTGCGCACTTGGTCAAAGAGAATCCCACAAAACAAGGAGCAAGAGTGCCCTAGGCATGCAGGAAGCAATAAATGATTGGGAGGTCTCACCCAACAGCTAGTTTGACTTGGCACAATGCTCAATTTTGTCTACATTGCCAACTGGTTCAAGCTAAATGACCATTTACTCACTAACCAACTTGTGGATGCAATTATTAAGCTGTTTGGTACTAATTAACCATCAATTAATAAATGATTAATGTACATAGGTGTAATAATTTTCTAACACCCCCCCTTAAGCTAGACTTAGTGAAATATCAAAAATAAGACCTTGGCAACTAGGCTCAAGTCACCTTTTACATCATAAAAATTTATTTGTCCATGTAACCAAGGTAAGGAGGAAAACCACATGGGAAATAAAACCTCCCCTCTAAAATGGACATGTGGAATATATCAGAATACACCAATCATCACCATGCATCACTCAACCCAAGCAAAGATCTAAGGTGAGTGAAGGTCTTCTCGGTAAAACACTCGGTGAAGATATCAACAGTTTGCTCACTGGAAGGGAAATACTGCAATTTTATGGTCCGGTCATGCACCAAACACCGAATGTAATGCATGTGTATCTCTATGTGCTTGGTCCTTTTCCTTTGAACTGAATCAGTAGAAATCTTGATTGTACTTTGATTATCACACCAAAGAATAGTGGGTGAATAAAAAACAATCCCGAACTCTACAAGAATACCTTGCAACCAAACACATTGTGTGGCTGCATTAACTGCCCCTCTGTACTCGGCCTTAGTTGAAGATAAGGAAATAGTATTTTGTTTCTTGCTTGACCATCAAATAGGTCCATGTGCAAGCATAAAAACATAACCGAAAGTTGATTTCTGATCAATACAATCACCAACCCAATCAGAATCTGTAAATCCTACTAGTTCAAGGGATGAACCAACAACATAATGGATACCAAAGGACTTAGTACCCTGAACATAATGAAGGATCCTCTTGGTTTCCTTCCAATGGATCTCATGAGGTTCTTTCATGTGCCTAGCAACAGCCCCAACAACATATGACAAATCTGGTCTAGAATGAGTAAGATATAGCAAGCTTCCAACAAGCTGCGTATACAACGAGTTGTGAAAGAAATGGAAATTTTGCAAACTTACATTCAGCCATCTTAAATTTCTATAGCAAATCTGAAGCAGACCTTGACTGAAATATAGAAATGCCATTCACAATTTGGTCTATCTCCAAACCCAAAAAATTTTTTAGCAATCCTTGATCAGTCATGGAGAATTCATTGTGCAATGCTCTCTTAACTGAGTCAAGTTATTTGGTGCAGCTACCAGTGATCAAAAGATCATCAACATACAGTACAATAATCAACATCAGATCACTAACATGCTACATATAAACATTTGGATTATACTTACACCTCTCAAACCCAAAGATACCAGAAAATTGTCCATTTTTGCATACCATGCTCTAGGAGCTTGCTTAAGCCCATAGAGTGACTTGTTCAACCTGCAAACAAGTGTATGATCAGAAATAAAACCTTCAGGTATCTCCTCATTCAGATCCCCATGAAGAAAGGCACTTTTTACATCCATTTGATGAACCTCCCATCGCTTGGAAGCCCCAATGGCCAAGACTTGTCTTACGGAGTCCATCTTTGCCACCGATGCAAATGTCTATGTATAGTCCACTCATTGGACCTGAGAGTAACCCTTAGCCACCAAAATGGCCTTATACTTCATATCAGAGCCATCAGATCCAACTTTGGTTCTATAAAGCCATTTGCATTGCACTAGTTTCCTCTTGGGAGGAAGAGGGACCAAATCCCAAGTTTTGTTCTCATGGAGTGAGTTCATCTCTTCTTGCATGGATGATTGCCACCTTGGGTCTGTACATGCTTCTGAATATGAATTTGGATCAAATCCAACCATCAAATAACATGCCTCACTCAGGTCAGAATTATCACATGCAAAGGAATTGTGAAATTGAGATCTAGTTTTCCTAGCATCTTGGGGATCACCCACAAGCTCTCTGGCACTTTGAATTGTTTTCTCTGCCCACTTGGACCTTGAGGGAGGGATATGATCAGAATCCATATCAAAATCATCTTCAGCAGTATCAGAATCAGAAATATCAGAAGAAGAATCACTACTTACTTCATCATCAAGAAGAGGGAATGTGCATTCCCCATGACCTTGTTCACTAGCTTGCAAAAACTCTTCTTCTTCGAATTTGACACTTCTTTCGATGAAAATTCTGAGAGTAGATGGATCAAAGAGCTTGTAGCCCTTGGAATCCTCTTCATACCCAACCATGATTGACTCCTTGCTTTTGGGTTGCAAGGCCTTTCTCTTCTCCGGTGGAATTCTGGCCCAAGCCCTTGAGCCAAAAATTCTGAAATGTGAAACATTGGGTTTGTGGCCCATCCATGCTTCAAATGGAGTAATTCCTTGCAATGCTTTGTGTGGTGATATTTTATAAACATATGCTGCACAATTCATAGCTTCAGCCCACAATTTAGGAGACAAATCCCTTGCTTGCAACATGCAAGTTGCCATCTCTTTCAGTGCGTTATTTTTGCGCTCTGCAACACCATTTTGTTGTGGTGTGTAGGGCACTGAGTGTTACATCTGAATGCCATGCTCTTGACAAAGCTGCTGCAGTTTCTTATTGACATACTTTCTTCCATTATCAGTCCTCAAAACCTTCATGGCCTTCCCACTGAAGTTCTCAACCATACTCTTGAAAATTTTGAAACATTCAAAGACTTCAGATTTTTGCTTAAGGAAAAATAACCAACAGTACCTTGAGTAGTCATCGATGAAGGTGAGCACATATTTGCTGCATCCATAGGAGGGAGGGGGGAGTGGACCTATCAGATCAGAATGCACTATCCCAAGTGGCTGATCATCCCTCCTTGCCTTCTCTTTGTCATACTTCTTTTCAAGATGCTTCCCAACCATGCAACCCTTGCATGTTCCATTGGAAAAACTGATTTGTGGCAACCCTTCTACCATCTTTTCTTTGCTCAAAGCTTGAAGATATCTATAGTTTAGGTGACCATATATTTGATGCCATAGCTTGATGGTCTCATTCCCATGTGACAGAAGTACACTTGGTGAAGAGAACTAGAGAAAGTGGGAGAACTTGTACATCTTCATATCATGGTTTGCAACACCCATTGCAACAATTTTTCCGGTGGAAATTTCTGATATCTCTACATCATCCTGAGTGAAGACAACTTTCTTTGCTGCTCCAGTATGTGTCATTTGATATAGAGAGAGCAAGTTTGCTGCAATATTTGGTACATACAGCACATTAGAGAAGAACCCATTCTCCATAGAGATTTTCCCAATGCCATGAGCAGGGATTTCTGAGTCATCTCCCATTCGAATGGAGAGACCACTGTAGGGTGTAAGTTCAGAAAATGAATCCCTTGAAGAATCCATGTGCCTTGAGGCACCTGAATCAATGATGAACAAGGGTGACTGAGATGTACAAGCCACCAAACCATGGCAACTCTCCTTGTCTTTAGAAATGCACTCCTTCTTCTTGGAACTTTCAGGAAGAGGAATATTGATTTTCTGTAGGAGATGGGTCATCATGTCTATGGTTTTCTTCATGCATGAACTCTCTGGGTGAAAATCCCTTTGACAGTAGCTACATTTTGTCTTCTCATCCTTCTTTCCCTTTTTCTTGATAAGATTCGAAACCCCCTCAGAGGATTTGGGCCTCTCATCCTTCCTCTTCTTCTCTTGAGGTTTCGACCCCTTGGGTTTTTGCTTGCCTCTTCCATTTTTCAAATCTACAACTACAAGAACTTGGTCTTTTTGCTTGATGGAGCCCATCAAGACCAGCTTGTCTTGCTCTTGAGTTAGCATCTTCATGAATTCAGCTAAAGGTGGCATCTTCCGACCTCTAATTGTGAGCCTTGTGGAGTTGAAGGAAGACACAAAAATTGAGTATTCAGAACCTAGTTTGGAGAGAATGGACAACACCAACTGTTCTTCTTTCTTCTCTATGCCACATTGTCTGATCTGTAAGACCAAGTTCTTGAACTTGGTGAAGAAGTCCTGGATGGAATCGAAATTCCCTAGGCTCAGTGAAACAAGCTCATTTTCGATCTGGTGGCCTCTCATCTCATCAGTCTTTCCAAACAAGGTCTCAAGCTTGAGCCACACTTCATTTGGAGTAGCTAGACTTTCTACATGAAACATGAGGTCTCTTGAAATGCTGAGACAAAGGAGGCCAAATGCCTCATCCATTCTATTAAAAAACTTGGATTTCTCCACAGCTGAGTTTGGCTCCACCTTAGTGCCCATCGTAATTTTGTAGAGACCCTTATATCTCAACAAAATCACCATTTCTTCCTTCCAATCGAAATAGTTGAAGGGAGTAAGCACATTTGGGTGAGATGGCTCCATTCTTCTCTGCTACTCATGCAATTGCTGACAATGTTGATCTTCAATACCTGCAAACAAATCTCAAATCACTCAGGAGGGATCTACGCTAACAAATTCAAACCCTATTTGATAGTGGGTGCATTCGGGAGAGCATCACACCTAAGAAGAGCCATTAGATTTCTCCAATGAACTCAGGCAATGGCCTCAGGAATTATGTGGTTTCTCCACTGCTTCTGGCAAGCCAGTAAAACAATCTTGCTGGTTAGAATGGTAGCTCCAAGAGCTCTGATACCATGTAAAATATGAATCACAGCAGAACCTAGCTACTATGGATTCCTCACTAGTGAAAAGATTGCAACACATTTGCAAGAATGAACATAAATCTATAAAATGAAGAACAATTAACACATGAAATGGGTGAATAATGTAAAATATTATTAACTATCCAACCTCAAAATAGGTTAAGAACATCCATTTATACAAATCTGGAACAATTCGAATCCATCTGGAGTGTTCACACTGATCTAGCTTAGAAATAGCTCAAACCCCCCTAGGTTGACCAAAATATCCCAAACCCTCCTAAACTGGTTCGAAACTACTGTGTGAATGCTGGGAATGACTGGACATGCCCATGTGACCTCACACATGTGGAGAATCCGGTTGGTTAGAGGTTAGGCAGCTAGAATTGGCTAAAAAAGGGCAAAGGAGGCAAGTTTGTCCACATTATGAGCATGTGCGCCCTTCGTCAAAGAGAATCCCACAAAACAAGAAGCAAGAGCGCCCTAGGCATGCAAGAAACAATAAATGACTGGGAGGCCGCACCCAACAACTAGTTTGACTTGGCACAATGCTCAGTTTTGTCCACATTGCCAATTGGTTCAAGCTAAATGACCATTTACTCACTAACCAACTTGGGGATGCAATTATTAAGCTGTTTGGTACTAATTAACCATCAATTAATAAATGATTAATGTAAATAGGTGTAATAATGTTCTAACATGATCTGCACAACATCAAATTCTCCTTTTAGGTTAGATCTAACTTAGCCTAGTTTCCTTCTTTTGATAGGTTAAGATAGGTTCGTTAACCAACTTTCAGACTTTGTTTTCCCTTATAGGAAAACTGATCGTTCAAGATCAAATATTTTACTCATAGAGTGCCAGTGGAGGCCAAATATCCGTGGGTGATTACCATCTCAAATAGTTCGAGGATAGGGTAACTCTTGCATAGGGTTAACTGAAGCCTTTGGTTGGGTTTTCATCCCTTGTTGTGTGCCTTGGAATCCATTCCAGCACTTTTCACTTACCCTGCACCCCCGAGGCATCAACAAATGGTGCTAGAAGGAGGGCCGCAAGTAAAGCATGCCTAATAAAACTACTAATAAACCTCCTCCAGCAAGTACTTCAATGGTTCAAACCCGAATCCAGACTAGGGCTTCAACATCTGAACAACCAACTGACTCACGACCTACAATTCTCCCTGTCACGTCTACACAACCTGTGGTTATACCCGTTACACCGGTGGTACAACAGGAGAACAGAGGAGAAGTCATCTTCACGTCACCCACAAGGGGACCCATCTTGTTAGAGCAGTTATTGAAAACATCTGCCGATAGGGTTTTAAGAGTAGAACAATGTCTTGCTGATCAAAGAAGACACAGCCTGGTAGCTCTAAACTTAGAAGGTGTTTTGCAAGCTAGCGGTCAGGAAGAACAACAAGTTCCCACTTCATAGACCTTTGATCCACCGGTTCAACTTACTAATAGTTTTAATGCACAAGATCAACATACAACTGACCACCAATCTGAAAACCAAGACCTAGTTAATCGACCAGATTCTCCTAAATATAATCGTGAGACCACCCACACAGCAACACAAGGTCAGCCAAATCTTGGAGCCAGTGGTCCACCACCTTCCCCTCCTTCATCTTCATCATCTTCCTCAGACGAAGAGAATTCTTCTAGTTCATCATCTGAAGAAGAAGAACAAGAACCTCCAATGGCTGGAGAAGGTCAAAACAGACCTTGGCTTGACCAAGGTGCAGTTTTCATATTAGTCGATCAACATAGATTACCAAAGAATCCTGAGAAATGGCTACCTAAATACAACCCTGATGACAAGATACATGTGTTGGACCACATAAAAAATTTCATGTAGGCAATCAGGCTTAGAAGCGTGGTACATGAGAATGCAGTATGCAGACTCTTTCCCTACACTTTTGAGGGTAGAGCGGCCACTTGGCATTTTGCTTTGCCGGCCCAATCTATAACTTCCTGGGATGAATTCGAGAAACAATTTACCCAGAAATTCGGGGATGACAAAACACCACAAGATCTTGTCTTAGAATTATCGTCTGTTAACACCCAAAAAGTGCTCACTACCTCATCTACCCCATTACATAACTCATTGGTCCATATTCTCCACCATATTTGCCTCCAAATACTCAAAAAACCATTAAAAAGCCTCCAAAAGGCCAAAAAACCATTAAAAAGGCCTCCAAAAGGCCAAAAAACACCTTTTCCCCCCAAAATAAGTTAAATTCCTCCAAAAATAGCAAAAACCCTCTAAAAAGGGAATAAAAAATACAAAAAAGAGAAAAAAGAGGGAAAAAGGAAGCAAAAACCCTATACACCTGACCTAAACCATATGGTGCCCAAACCCATGGGTTAGCACTCCACCACTAAAAACCTATAAATAGGTGATGGAGGCTCCCCATTTCACATCCACAATCATCCCTATCCTCACTCTGTCAAAAATTCTCATGAAACCCTAGGTCTCCCTTTGGAGCTACTTTCCACTTGAGAACCCCATTTGTCCCCATTTCCAAAACATCTTTGGAAGAAGGAGAAGGAAGAACACTGGAGCTTGGAAGCAACCCTCCTAGACTGCTGCAAGAGCTTCACCAACCTCACATTTGATGTATAATCAATACAAAAACATTTTATTATCTTGTCTTTCTTGTTTATGCACATGCTAGTTTAAAGTTACTGTTTTCATTTACTATATTTCTTTTACTATTTTTTACTGAACTGCTACTAAGGAGTCCCTTCTCCTTAGTTGGTGCTCTTTTGCACAAGCTATGGCGAAAACCCTAGCTACAGTTTTGGCGACTTCGCTGGTGTTCCTTTGAATTTTTGGTTATAGTCTTTAAGAAATTTTTAGTTTTCTGCAATATTTTCCTGTTTTTTCCTTTCGGCTGTCCCTTTCGGCAGTCGAGTTTGCTGCTCTAAACCGCGTCTTTTGTCCCCGTAGTTGCGATCCGACCATGGCTTTCAGACTGTTATGTGCAATTTGACTGTGGCACTCAAACTGTTTCCCATGATCTCCCGGTGGTTTTCAATCTGTTTCCTGCGATCTGACCGCGGCTCTTAGCTTGTTTCCTGTGGTCCGACCGCCACTGTCCAGCCCTTTTCCTGCAATCCGCGTGTGGCTTTCAACCATTTTCCTGCAATCCGCCTGCGACTTTGTGCCCTTTTCCTGCAATCCGCTTGTGGCTTTCAACCATTTTCCTGCGATCCGCCTGTGGCTTTGAGCCATTTTCCTGCAATCCACCTGCGGCTTTCAGCCATTTTCCTGTGATCCGCCTGCAACTTTCAGCCATTTTCCTACAATCCGCCTACGGCTTTCAGCCATTTTCCTATGATCCGCCTGCGGCTTGGAGCCATTTTCCTGCGATCCGCCTACGGATTTGAGCCATTTTCATGCGGTCCGCCTGTGACTATCAACCTATTTCCCACGATCTGACCGCACAGTTTCGCCGCAGACCCGCTATCTATTTTTTGCATTTTTTTCCTGTTTGAACCCAGAACTTTGCTGCAATATTTTCTGCACCTACACAGCCACCTATCCTACCTGCAGCCATACTTACCTATAGCGTTTTCCTGCAGTATTATTTCTGTTCCATTTACAAATTTTTTTAAATTTCAGCATTTTAATTGAAAAGAGAAAATTTTGCATTTCAAAGTTTAATTTCTGAATTATTATTGTTAGTTAGAAAGTTGCCCACCCCGTGGCACTTTTACTTGGGTTCATTATCTCACAAGCACACACTCTGTCACCTAATTCAAGTGAGCCCTAAAATACTACTTAACACAACCAACATTCTAACCCCACTTGGGGAACACATAAGAATATTGTAGTTAGGTAGGGTCGGGGGGATAGGCATCCAAATAACACCCCTCGGTCGCTTACACTTGAGACATAGTTGTTGTCCATTAGTGAACCAAAATCCCCTAGTATTTTTTGGCACATTCACAACTAGTTTATCATAGGGCCTCTCCCCTAGGAGGGTTGAAGTAGCTAGACTGGTTCCGAAGGCCTGAGTGGAATACCGTAATCCATTCAGTCACCAAAGGATACCTTCCGTAGTTCTCGGTGTATGTAATGTCCCCATTCAAATAAGTGCATAGTAAGACAATCCCATCAATCCTACTAGTTTCCTAGGTTGGATGGGCACATGTGGGATGGTAATAAGGAAGCTAATAAATGATATTTAGACATTAGAAGGGTTCAAGCATTTAAAAAATATGGTGAATAAATAAATTCAAGAGAAATTCTAAGTGGCAAGTGGTTTTGGAGACATATGGAGGTGGTGGGACCCACACTAGCTTGATTTTTCAATGACACATGGCAGCTCTCTCTTGCCAATTCGAATTCATGGGAAGGTGAACACTTTTGGGTGAGTTGGTAAGTCATAACACATGGCATTGAGCATCTTAGGTCGAAATGGGATGGAATAGTAACCTCCATGGGAGAGGAAGAGTCAAATTGGAGACTAGTGGACACTTGGGCTAGATTCCCTAGTTTTATGACAACAATAATGAAGCATCTATGACATTTATGACAAAATTCAGACCGGACTTCTTACACCTAACCACTATGACATGTCATCCCCAAAAATAGGCTCAAGGAAGGCACTCATGGAGTTGGGGGAAGCTAAAAAGACTCAAATTTGAATTTGGGAGAAGATGGACGGTTGGAACTAGGAGACAAGTGGCAAATGAGGAATATTTTCTAAATGGAAATTTATTGAATCTATTGAGAGGATTTCGACCCCTTGAAGGATAATGTTGGTTATAAAATGTAGAAATCAAGTATGAGAATGGCTTTTGATGATTTGAGAAAAATTGCATTTGTGAAGAGAGAACTAGTGGATGACTAGTTTCTTGCCTTAGCCAATTTCGAGGGTGAAAGATTCCCATCCAAGTTGGTGTTTGGAGAGGCCACTTAGGTATTTCATGGTGATTTAATGGATTTTTATTTGCAGGTAGCAGCTACAGGAAGTTTCATGGTTTGGTTTAGTGCAGCACTTTCTCTCCACCATTTCCAATTTTGAAGGCATATTCGGGCTCCTTGAGGGATTGCGCTTTGGGTGAGATATTGCACTCATTGGGAGAGCTTCATATGATATTTTTCTGATTGTAATAGCTTCATATCCTCTATTCTTCATATTCAGAAACTCTCAGGTTGAAATACCCATTTACTGTATGCAAAATTATTGATTAATGAGCAAACAATGTCCATTTCCCCAATGCTTTGATGTATGACACTATAAGGTTGATTATTTCGAATGGATGGATGATTCTATGATATATTTGTGATTCATATACTTCCATGGATATATTATAAAAGTTCCATGTATTGTACTTGAGCATTTGAAGCATTTTTACTCAGTTTGTTTGTATTGAGAGATGAAATAGTACCATTTCCCCAAGGGTCGAATTGGGGGTTTTTGCTGTTGAATGTGAGAGAGTTAGAACAGTAGTAAAAATCAATTAATGGTGCATATGAGACCTTAATCACATACTTAACACATTACATACCTCTTGTCATAAATTCATTAAATTTTGGAGGCATTCGGAAGGCCATTTGCAGTGTTACCCCAAGGGGATTTGATGCACAAATTACTAGTCAAAATTACATATATTGATCAGAATACAAATCAAGTTTGCAGTAGTATTTGGAGAGCCATAAAAAATCCCTGAACCTAATATTCAAGTCTAAATACCATTCATACACTCCTATAGAATATTTGGGAGCATTTGGGTTGATTTGGAGGTCAAAACAATAAAACTAGTCAAAGGTCGAAATTGGGGAAAAAGTGGAAAAATTGGCATTTTAATAAAATTTTGAAAAAGGGTCATTACAAGTGGTATCAGAGCATGGTCTTGGAACTTGATGGTATTAACAAGAATCCAAACAAATAAACCACCACCCTTTGAATCAGTAGTTGAAAAATTTTTGGTTGAAGAAGAGATAGTAGCAGAAAAAGAGTTTTTTTCTAAAACAATGGGTAGAGAGGAGGAGGGAAAATCAAGACATAAGGAGGAATTTATTGAAGGCTTAAAACCATGTTTTGAAGGAATTACCATGGTTATGCTAGATATGAATAAAAAAATGATGAAAAGTTTTGAATTGTTGGGTAGCCAACTTTCAGGCAAAGGGATGATAGGAGATAATAGTGGTTCACACTCAAGGGAAAAGATGAAAGGGAATGAGCATATTTTCTCAAGTACAGGACCTCATAATAGACCTAATGAATTTCAAAGCACACAAAGGCATACTGCACCTAAATTTCTCACACCCAAAGAAGAGCCCAATCTTGAATTGGATAACAAGAAACTAGTAAATGATTGGAATGATTTGAATGAAGAGTGTAAAAAAGGTGTACCACTCAGTGACTACATTGATGCTATGCAAAAGATTAAAAGGAAGGGAGACAATAGGAGTCCATTCCAAAACAAAGAATTGAATAGTGCGATTGGAAAAATGTCACTTCCTACTTTTGATGGTTTTTCTCAAAATTCTGCTAACACTTGGGTGCAAAAATTGGATGTATATTTTCAGCTAAATCTTATGTTGGAAGAGGATGCATTAAAAATGGCCATTTTGCATTTGGAAGGAGATGCCAATGAATGGTGGTTTCATGGGCTGAAAACCTTGGGTCATAATCAGGTTAAAACGTATGGATAATTTGTTGACAGGGTACTAGAAAGATTTGAACAAAAAGATCCAACATTGCCTGTCAAAGAACTAGCTCAATTGAAGCAAACTAGGTCCCCTACCGAATATATGTTGGACTTTCAAAAATTATCAGTCAAGGTGGCTGATGTATCTATGGGAAGATTAGTATTGCTGTTCACTGAAGGTTTGGCTAAACCCCTAAGAGGTTTGGTCAAATCCCACAATCCAACTACATTAAAAGATGCAATGAGCTTGACTAGGGATCTCCAAAATGTGCTTCCTAGAACGAGATTTCCTCCTAAGCCTAGCTACAAATTTGAAAAGAAACCTTGGCAAAGGGATGGATATGATAAGAAAACTTGACAAAGAGAGTCATTTGAGAGGAATAAAAAAGAGGGACTAAAGAAGGATGAACTTAGAAAAAAGAAACTGTGCTTCACATGCTTCCAACCATGGACACTGGGGCACAAATGTACCAAAGGAAAGGCTCAATACATAGAAGTATTTTCTGATAATGAGGGGTATGATGGGGGCATGGATGAAGATGGACATATTTCATATCAAGAAGAGGCATATGAGACAACAGTAGAAGATGAAAGACAAAAAGAAAATCAGCCTTCACCAGACAAAGCAACAATGGCAGTGCTTTCAGCAGTACCTCGCTATCATACTATCCGATGCAAAGGTGTGGTACAAGGACAAAGAACTTTAGTTTTGGTAGATGAAGGAGCCACTCATAACTTCATTGATGCAAAGATGGTAGAGAAAAGAAAGATACCTATTGAACCATTTGATGGCTTCACAGTTGTCATTCCCGATCACAACACAATGCAATGCAAAACATGGGTTCCAAAGCTGCAAGTCACCGTAGGTAACTATACTTTTGTTGATAGTTTTTATGTGGTTGATGTTGCTGATACTAATGTGGTTTTGGGAGTGCAATGGATATATTCAATAGGAGAGCATACGGTAAATTATCAAATTCCCGAAATGAAATTCCAAGATTCAAAAGGAGTACAAAGAATTGTGACAGGGCAACACACTTATCCAAATCAAGTAGTAACTTGCAATAGTATGAGATCTATATTGAGGCATGGGGATATAGAATGGGCTACTGAATGTCATATTACATCTCCCAAGCCAACTATAAATATTGTCAAACACCCAAAGGAGATAGAGAGACTTTTGCAAAAATATGAAAAGGTTTTTAGAGACCTTCCACATGGTAGGCCACCGGATAGGGGGGTTGAGAACAGTATTATTTTGGAGGAAGGTACTTCACCCATTCAGATACCACCTTATAGACATCCTAAAAAGTTCAGAGATGAGATTAAAAAATCTATCCAAGAACTCCTAGAGTTGGGACTCATTAGACCAAGCTCTAGCCCTTATGCTTCTTCAGTAGTGCTAGTGAAGAAAAAAGATGGAACATTGAAAATGTGCATAGATTTTAGAGCCTTGAACAAAAAGACTATCAAGAATAGGTATCCTATTCCTAGAATTGATGAGCTCATAGATGAGCTACATGGAGCCAAATACTTCTCAAAAATTGACCTTAGATCAAGGTATCACCAAATTCGAATGAAAGATGAAGATGTGCAAAAGACTATTTATCGATGTCATTTTGGCCACTTTGAATTTCTTGTCATGCCTTTTGGGTTAACTAATGCACCAGCCACCTTTCAAGCATGTATGAATAGGATATTTTGCAAGAAACTAAGAAGGTTTGTTTTGGTTTTCTTTGATGATATTCTCATTTACAGTAAAATATGGGAAGAGCATTTGCAGCAGTTAGAGATTGTGTTGAAAATCTTGCAAGAAGAGTCCTTATTTGCTAAGTTATCAAAATGTGAGTTTGGGATGAAAGAACTACTGTATCTTGGGAACATTATTGGGTAAGAAGGAGTGAAGGTACACATGGAAAAAATCAGGGCTATCTTGGAATGGCCATCACCAAAAAATATTACCGAATTGAGAGGCTTTATTGGCATATGCACCTACTACAGAAAATTTGTGAAAGGGTTCTCCAAGTTGACTTCTCCACTCACTAATTTGACTAAGAAGGATGCTTTCAAGTGGGATGAAGAGGCTAAAAAGGCCTTCCAAAAAATAAAAGAGGTAATGAGTAGTTGTCCCATACTTGCACTTCCTGATTTTACTAAACCTTTTGTTGTGGAATGTGATGCTTCAGGTGGAGGAATAGGGGTTGTCCTAAAGAAAGGCCAACACCCCATAGCATTTGAGAGTAGAATGTTGCAGCCTAATGAAAAAATTTACTCCATCTATGATAAAGAAATGCTGGCCATTATGCATGCATTGGCCAAATTCAGGCAATACTTGGTGGGCAGCAAGTTTGTGGTTAAAACTGACCACAATAGTCTACGACACTTTCTCACCCAAAAATATCTAAATGAAGGGCAACAAAAGTGGGTAAGAAATATTCAAGATTATGATTTTGATATTGAATATGTCAAAGGAAAGAATAATATAGTAGCAGATGCTTTGTCAAGAAGACCTTCTTTTTCTCTCATGGATATTGCCAAGGATTGAAAAAATATGCTACTAGTTGAATATGCCAAAGACAAATTTGCTTGTGATGTGTTGGATGGAATCAAAGGGGATGATAATTATAGGATTTTGAATGGGCTGATATATTATAAGGGAATAATTTATTTAGTTCATAACTCCAAGGTCAAGTACCGAATTTTGCAAGAAGCACATGATTCCCCACTAGCAAGCCATCCGGGGATCTTCAAAACTTATAGACAGTTGAGGCAAAGATTTTTTTGGAAGGGGCTGAAGGAAGATGTTCAGAAGTATGTGAATGAATGTAAAGCATGTCAACAAAACAAATCAGAACTTACATGTCTAGCCGGCCTAGTACAACCATTGCCCATTCCGAAGCAAAAATGGGACAGTATTTCCATGGATTTCATCACCAGATTGCCTAAATCCTTGGGTAAGGATTGCATCTATGTGGTAGTTGATAGGTTGAAAATTTTTTCTCATTTCTTTGTTGTTACATCATCTTTTAGTGCTGCACAAGTGGCTGATATTTTTTTCAAAGGAATCTTCAGATTGCATGGGCTCCCCAAGAGCATTGTCAGTGATAGAGATAGTAGATTCATGGGTGCTTTTTGGCAAGAACTTTTTAGATTGGTAGGCACTCAATTGAATCCAAGTACCAGCTATCATCCAAAAACTGATGGAAAAATAGAGAGGGTAAACCAATGGTTGGAAGGATACCTAAGAAACTATGTGGGAGGGCAGCAAAAAGCATGGGCAAAATGGCTACACTTGGGTGAGTTTTGCTACAACACCACTAATCATATTTCAATAGGAATGTCTCCTTTCAAAGCATTATATGGTTATGATGCACTTACATTTGCTGACATTATATCTGGTGATAGTAGATCCCCAAAGGCTAAAGATTGGGTGGAAGAGAGCCAAGAAATTTTAAAGCTCTTGCAAGACAATTTGCAGGTTGCTCAAAATCAGCAAAAACAATATGCTGATAGGCATAGAGAAGAAAGAACCTTTCAAGTCAATGATTTAGTATATTTAAGGTTTTAGCCTTATAAACAAACATCTCTCAAAAATAATGGAGCAGAAAAATTGAAACCAAGGTACTATGGGCCATACAAGGTAGTGTAGAAGGTTGGAGAAGTAGCATATGAACTAGAACTTCCGGAAGGGAGCAAAATCCACAATGTATTTCATGTTTCTTGTCTCAAGAAAGCTCTTGGTTAGCAAATCATCACTTCAAAAATACTTCCTCCTTTGGATGATGAAGGTCAGCTCACACTTGTTCTGGAAAAGATTTTGAAGACGAGGAAGAAGGTTGAGAAGTAGAATCATCAAAGAATATTTAGTGCAATGGAAGGACTTACCAAATGAAGATGCCACATGGGAAGAGGAGAATATTTTGTAGCATCCAAATTTGAAATTGCTGGAGGACAAGCAATCTTGGGTGGGGAGGACTGTAATGTCCCCATTCAAATAAGTGCATAGTAAGGCAATCCCATCAATCCTACTAGTTTCCTAGGTTGGATGGGCACATGTGGGATGGTAATAAGGAATCTAATAAATGATATTTAGAAATTAGAAGGGTTCAAGCATTTAATAAATATGGTGAATAAATAAAATCAAAGAAATTCTAAGTGGCAAGTGGTTTTGGAGACATATGGAGGTGGTGGGACCCACACTAGCTTGATTTTTCAATGACACATAGCAACTCTCTCTTGCCAATTCAAATTCATGGGAAGGTGAACACTTTTGGGTGATTTGGTAAGTCATAACACATGGCATTGAGCATCTTAGGTCGAAATGGAATGGAATAGTAACCTCCATGGGAGAGGAAGAATCAAATTGGAGACTAGTGGACACTTGGGCTAGATTCCCTAGTTTTATGACAACAATAATGAAGCATCTATGACATTTATGACAATATTCAGACCTGACTTCTTACACCTGACCATTATGACATGTCAGCCCCAAAAATAGGCTCAAGGAAGGCGCTCATGGAGTTGGGGGAAGCTAAAGAGACTCAAATTCGAATTTGGGAGAAGGTGGAAGGTTGGAACTAGGAGACAAGTGGCAAATGAGGAATATTTTCTAAATGAAAATTTATTGAATATATTGAGAGGATTTCGACCCCTTGAAGGATAATGTTGGTTATAAAATGTAGAAATCAAGTATGAGAATGGCTTTTGATGATTTGAGAAAAATTGCATTTGTGAAGAGAGAACTAGTGGATGACTAGTTTCTTGCCTTAGCCAATTTCGAGGGTGAAAGATTCCCATCCAAGTTGGTGTTTGGTGAGGCCACTCAAGTATTTCATGGTGCTTTAATGGATTTTTATTTGCAGGTAGAAGCTACAGGAAGTTTCATGGTTTGGTTTAGTGCAGCACTTTCTCTCCACCATTTCCAATTTTGAAGGCATATTCGGGCTCCTTGAGGGATTGCACTTTGGGTGAGATCTTTCACTCATTGGGAGAGCTTCATATGATATTTTTCTGATTTTAATAGCTTCATATACTCTATTCTTAATATTAAAAAACTCTTAGGATGAAATATCCATTGACTGTATGCAAAATTATTGATTAATGAGCAAACAATGTCCATTTCCCCAATGCTTTGATGTATGACACTATAAGGTTGATTATTTCGAATGTATGGATGATTCTCTGATATATTTGTGATTCATATACTTCCATGGATATATTATACAAGTTTTATGTGCTGTACTTGAGCATTTGAAGCATTTTTACTTAGTTTGTTTGTATTGAGAGGTGAAATAGTGCCATTTCCCCAAGGGTCGAATTGGGGGTTTTTGCCGTTGAATGTGAGAGAGTTAGAAAAGTAGTAAAAATAAATTAATGGTTCATATGAGACCTTAATCACATACTTAACACATTACATACCTCTGTTCATAAATTCATGGGAGTTTGGAGGCATTTGGAAGGCATTTGCAGTGTTATCCCGGGGGGATTTGATGCACAAATTACTAGTCAAAATTACATATATTGATCAGAATACAAATAAAGTTTGCAGTAGTATTTGGAGGGCCATAAAACATCCATGAAACTAATATTCAAGTCTAAATACCATTCATACACTCCTACAAAAGATTTGGGAGCATTTGAGTTGATTTGGAGGTCAAAACAGTAAAACTAGTCAAAGGTCGAAATTGGGGAAAAGTGGAAAAATTGGCATTTTAATAAAATTTTGAAAAAGGGTCATTACAGTGTATCACCCATATGGGGATACAACGGAGATAGAACCAAATTGCAGATTCACCTTTTTTGGACGTGTCATGAACGGGGTATCTTAGTTGCCTTTCTTCTAGGATTGACTACCCGGTGTCCCTCCCGGTAGGGGGATATCTTTAGCCACTTGGATCTACTATCCATATTGTCTGACTTGGATTTCATCACCTTGCAGATGATATGTTTGGTTGAGTCAGAATACTATTTATCTAGGTGTTTGCATGCTCCCTTACCTCCCTTTGGTCTAGCGAGTCCACTATTTTTATTTTTAGGAAACCTGCTTCTTGTTGGTATTTTGACCATTTTTTGACGCTCCACTTATTGTAGCACAGCAGTTACAGTAAGTGTTTTGAGTTGGATGTTGGCCTGAGTGTCGTCTTTTTTGCGCTCTCCTTCTGCACACTCGGCTACATTAGAGTTTTTGAGCTATTTTTCACTCGACACAACTCCCATATACTTGACACCATCTGTCACCATTGAGTCCCCGAGACATTCTTGGTGCCTTCGGGTCCAGCCCCCGCAGCACAGTACACTTGACACCACCCTTCATAGACGTAGAGCTTCATCACTCGACTCCACTCGTCGTAGATGCAGAGCTCCGTCCCCCGGCACTGACGCCCCTTATTTTACCTCTGATTCTGAGGCAGGGACCAAGAACCCCACTTACACTGCACCAACCAGCCCCATGGTTGGCATGACTTCGAACCCTTTCTTTGTAGGGACCATTGGTGGAGCATCCACCACCACCCCAGCTACCACACCCACTTTGGGTATGCCCTCGATGGGGGCCACATCCACCATTCCGGTCACTGTACCTATTCCAGTGACTACCATACCCATCCCAACTCCACCAGTGGCTCACACTACCCTTGGCGGTGTAGGACCGTCCCATACCACCTTCGTTGCTCCACTTGGGGGCATTGGCCCCAACGTGGTCCCAACCACCAATATGTCACATCCTTCTACTAGTTTTCCATTCATGGCTAGTCTCAACCTTCCTGACCTGGCCAGACTAACTAATGACCCCATCAGACACAACCCTACGTGGCCTCACATGCCCACCAAGCTACCATTAGACATCCCGAAGTTTGAGGGAAAGGCAGGTGAAGACACCCAGAACCATATTATGTCATTCCATCTATGGTGTTCCTCCAAATCCATAGTAAATGACTCCGTCCGACACCGTCTATTACAACTCACCCTCACTGGCTCTGCAGCTAAGTGGTACATTGAGGAGCCCCATGGGACCCATGCCACCTTTACTTCCCTTCCCTCGACCTTCCTGCAGTTCTTTCAGTTACCTGTCCACTATGACACGGGAGTTGAGATTCTACTATCTTGCAGATAGAACACAGCCACCCACATCACTGACCACATTCATGAGTGGCATCGACGCCGCAGCCTATGCAAAATCAAGTTAGATGACCGTATCTTCTTAGATTGGTTTCTAAAATCTCTCCTTCTTGTCATTTCCAAGGATGTGGCATCTGAGCGACCCCAGTCTGAAAAAGAGGCCATCCTCAAACCCCAGCAATTTGACATTATTTACGCACAGTCTAGTTACCTATATTCCATCATCCCTGATGCCCCCCATGGCAATTCCTCCCGACACAATGCGGTGGGGGCATCCCATGCCGCAGATGGCATCATTGGCCGTATAGCCTCACATAAGTAGCCCTTTTCCATAGCACATCCTAGCCCTGGCCTTGACCTTTCGCAGGCTACATCCCAGTCCAGAGCAACCAATTCGTATGCCCCCATGGCACATCATCACCATTCCCATGGACCCTCATGTCCACCTCAGTGCTTTGGTCTTGCATCTCTCGCTTACACCCCCTTAGTCGCACCTCAGCCATATTACCACCCGTAGGCTGCTCCAGCTCCTATATCCTCTCAAGCCTAACTTTCTTATTACCTGCCATAGGCAGCCTCTGTGGCAAACTCGCAACCCTTCGCAAAAGCATATCAGCAACCCCCACAAGGTTCAACACCTGCGCCGCCTCCACCTACTTATTATCCACCGCAGCCTGCTCCCGCACCTACACAACCCCAGAACCCACCTGCCACCCAAGGGCAATTGTATGTGCAATAGAATCCGCAACCCAACCAAAATAACCAATGCCAACAAGGCCAACAAAATCGCGGCAATGGCTATAACCGTGGAAACAACCCCCCTCCAGACCAAGGTGGTCAACCTCCCAATCCTCCAAACAACAATAACGCGGCACCTGCCAACCAAAACCCTGATCGACTGCCCAAACAAGCCAAAAATCCTAATTTGCGAACAAACCATCCTTGTTCTATTTGCGAGGTCTATGGCCACTACACACACACTTGCCCACATTTGGAGTGGGCTCGGAAACTTTGGACTGATGATGCCCACCGCCAAGGGCACGTGGATCCTCAGGCGCCGCCCAACCCCCCACCACCTCAGAATCAACCCTTAGTGTTACAAAATCCTTTGCCCACCCAAGGCGTAGTGAACACTCAGCCGTTGGCTCCCCCTCAAGGAAACATGCCACCACAACAGCAGATCAGTTATGCCGCTCCTAATCAACCCATGATAGACTCAGGTACCCATCACTTGTTAATGATGTTATTGGCCAATGTCAACCTTCAAACCTGTCGAAACCAATATGGCTCCACCCCTGAATCCCCTCCCGCTGACAAAAACACTAACGCTCATCCCACCGATCAGTCATTACGCATACCTCCGGCTCCACTAGATGGCACCTCCAAAGCCCCTCGCTTCCCACTTCGCCGCATCAACAATAACCCCAATGTTCACACTGCATCTAATTACAACATTGTAGATGTTTTAGCCCAGTCCCCCACAGCCATGTCTGCGTTAGAAGTCTTAAAAAACTGTCCTACACAGCGCAAGACTTTGCTTTCAGCCATTGGTGCTATTGACCCAAATGATTCACGAATGATGGCCTTCGATTTGGACCAATCCGAACCATGCTTGCCTTCCACATTAGCGTTCCAAGTTTCTGTATCCGTTAGGAATCTTGTCATCCATCGATGCATCATCGATGAAGGTGCCTCTACATGCGTTATGTCCACATTCATTTGGGAGAAGTTGGGATCCCCTACTCTCCAGTAGTCCACCACTACATTGCAAGCCTACGACGGCCGTTCGGCTCAACCCCAAAGTCTCTTAGCTAATGTCCCCATCCAGTTGGCTGGTAAAATAGTGCTCATTGACATAGAGGTCATCAACACCCAACTTGATTATAATCTCTTACTTGGACGCAGTTACATGTACGCCATGTGGGCGGTTGCCTCATCTGTTTTTCGTACCATGATGTTCCCCCATGACGGACGTGTGGTCAAGGTTGACCAACTCACCTATTACGATCCCAATGCTCCCGCTGCCCCCGAAAATGTTCTCCCCATGGTCGAACAACTTGCTTGCGGTGCAATTACCTCGTTGGTTTCCTAAGTGGGACCCAGAGTCTACTCAAATACGGCCATGACCTCAACATTCTAGGCCATTCCACCCCCATCACCCACGACCGAAGTATCTGACTTATGTACCCTTTCCCACAATACACCAACACCCAACCATCAACGGCCCTTGCTACCCCAACCACCATTGGTACCTAGTCATGTTGGTGTTACACCCATCCACACAATCCCCTTCCTATTTCCCCTTCAGGAGTAGTAAACGCCTCGGTTATGGCTACCCTCAGCCTCCCCGGTTTAACCTTAGGATTACCCGTATGGTACATTATGCCTCTCGTTACCCGTCCGACACCAAATGTCATCCTACAACTAGTGCAACCCATCACCACTACTATTCAACCACCTCCCAGTGTCACTACCCCTTCGTTATCTACTACTCCACCCCCTCTTATCAAGCACATTAGGGGCAGAGGCCCACAACCATACACTGCTGTGCCCCCGCCCAAAATAGTTAACCCCCCATCCCCCCCCCCCTCGTGTTTGTGCTCCTCCCAAATGCTCGTTGTGTGATGAGTTAGGCCATCCTACCCATCAATGTCCACAATTACCTGCATTACAAGAGCACATGCAAATGCTTGATGACGACCCCAACATCTTGGTTTTCCAACTCGACCCAGCCCCCAAGTCTCGTGATAAATCACTGCGTACCAACCACCCTTGTGCAATATGCGGTATTTACGGCCATTACTCACACCACTGTCCAAGTCTCCCATATTACAGAGCAGCTCTCTATGAAATGAATAACTTGGACCTCGAGACAGCTCCCCCTACCATTGAAGAGATCCACCCCCTAGCATCCCTGCCAACCAGAGAGATTAATACCATTTATATGATCTCTTCTACTAGCACTCCCTTGTCAACCGATTTAACAACCCAAAGTTTCCATAATGATGAGGAGATCCTCAAAGCTCTTACTGCACCTGATTACCCCTGGGAAGATATGCACCATCACTCCTATTTCCTCCCAGAAGAGTCCTTCTCCATCACAGCCACCCAATTCTCGGTTGAGTCCAAAGTTTTCCTTCCCGCCAAAGTCGACTGGTTTAAAGACCCCATTCCAGCTCCCGATGCCTTTGAGGAAGGTAACATGGCCAACATCTCACCCGTCATCCACATTGATATCTTTGTCCCACCTAGTGCTCTTGAAATCATTACAATAGGAGCCTCCTGCAGTGAGTATGAGATCGGAGAATACAAAATTTTTTCCAAGAGTTCCGTGATGTCTTTGCCTAGTCCTATACCGAAATTCCTAGTCTTGACCCCGCTATTATAGAACACCACATTGACACATGGCCAGATGTACCCTCCGTTCACTAGAAACAGCGCCCCATTCATCCCTCAAAGCTCCCCGCTGTTAAAGCAGAGATTGAGAAACTTCGCAAAGCAGGATTCATTTATCCTATTGCATATACCACTTGGTTTTCTAACCCCGTCCCTATTAACAAGAAACAAGGCACCATCAGAATATGTACTAACTTCCGCGATTTAAACCGAGCCTGTGCCAAAGACAACTTCCCCATGCCATTTATTGACCAACTCATCGATGCATGTGAGGGGCATGAAGTCCTATCTTTTATGGACGATTTTTCCGGATACAACCAGATTCAGATCCGTAAGGAAGATCAATACAAGACTGCCTTTACCACCCCATGGGGCACCTTTGCCTATCGTGTCATGCCTTTCGGCCTTGAAAATGCCGGTGCCACCTTCCAGCGGGCCATGACCTATTGTTTTCACGACTTGGTCCATATCCTGTTGGTCTATCTTGATGATCTTACAGCATGTTCTAGGATGTTGGCCTAAGTGTCATATTTTTTGTGCTCTCCTTCTGCACACTCGGCTGCATTAGGGTTTTTGACCATTTTTCTAGACACCACTCGTTGCCTCGATTTGCATGCCACTTCGTCCGTTCTCCATTTTTGATATACCTTATATCATCAGATTCATTTTTTTGAGCCCGTGATGATGCTTGAGATCATTTCTCGCTCTCACCCCCAGATTTTTTGGGTATTTTTTCCAAAACGCCCCTCGTCGCCTCAGTTTGCATGCCACCTCGGCTGTTATCCGTTTTTGACACTTTTTATATCGCCAGATTCAGTTTTTCGAGGTCGTGATGATGCTTGAGATCATTTCTCGCTCTCACTAGGTACAACTTCAACATTGTGTCCCGACACCTTGCTTCCTTGGTTTGTGCGCCACATCGACCACAATCGGATTGTTACCCATTTTTACATGAGCCAGTCACTCCATTCATAATGCAATTATTTTGTTAGTTTTCCCCCATTCATCACCCCACAAGGAGGCCCACCGGTGTTCCCCCCACCCTCGTTCTTGGTTCTCATCAATGATTCCTTGATTGAGCACTTCCTCCTTGCTTGGCCATTCATTTTGTTCGGTATAATTTTATCCCTTTTTCGGTCCAGACAAGTTCTTTATGAAAAAGGCACTTAGGGAGTTTCTGTTAAGCTCTTTTCTAACTCCTAAAACAATGAAAAGATCGCCAAGCAATCTTGCTTCCTTTCATGCTCGTTAAAGTACCTGAAACGATGTCTATCTGGTATAAGTTTAACCCTTTTCCAGACCTGGTAGATTAATTACGAAAAAGGAATACTCTAGTCACACCGGCTAGAAGAGTTCTTCATTGCATTCTTTTATGCTTCTTCGGGCCTTGGATACTAACACACAAAAAAGTATCCCCCTGGAGTCTTCTTATTGATTTCAGACTCTCTAAAATTGAAAGCAACCACGACCATGCACCGTCCTGGGCTCGTACAAATCCACACGATGGTACCATTCCATTATTTTAGAGTCTCCTTATCACTTTCAGACTCCTTAAAATTGAAATCAATCACGAGCATGAACTGTCCTAGGCTCGTATAAATCCACACGATAGTACCATTTTGAACACACTTCTTCTAGTTCCTTAACCCATGAAGAAGTTCCCCCCGTGCCTCTGGGCACTATGATCGATCATATCGGTAGCACCCCCAATAAGGTTGCCTTTGTTCAGAGTATTCTGTAGTCTCCCGCCATCTTACACCAACTTGAGTATCACTCATACTAGTCACTATCCTTGATCCATTACAGCTATGATCCCTTTCCCACCAGCTAGTTTCATATGCTGCCCGATCATCCCCGCCATCATACTATGAACAAAGGAAGTTTGAGTCCACCCACTCTACTCGCCTAGTTATCCCCCACCCCCCAGTATGTCAGTCCTACCATCAGTACCCTCACACTTCGGTTCTCCACCTCATGCTCCTATCAAGGAAACATCATTGCCTTGCTAGTTGCAGGTCTCCCTCTGTCGATGCCAAACCATCTATTCCAGAGGATAGACCCAGAGGTCCCTACGCCTTGGACTCATCACCATATATGGTGAGTGCCTATGGACCATTTTGAGAGGAGTCATCAGTGCCTTTCTGAGTGGTTGTTTCTCACATGCTCAACTTAGACACCTTGATCGCATCATCTAGAATCGCGCAGGGTATATATCCCTTCAGTTATTGGTCGAAGACCCCGGATTTCCCTCGACTCTAGCACATTGGTGAGTCACTTCAGAACACCCATTCACATGTTCCCGTGGATGTTTGGCTTGCGTTGGCGATTGTATTCGGAATCCATCCAGTTATATGCTTCCTTGAGTACCCAGTTTAGTTCTAGTTCAGTGTACCATTGAGGGTATGACTCCCTGTCACTATGATCCAGCAGTTCATCAGTTCCTCTGGTACCACACTCAGCATCACTATTGATATTCCAATGTATCAGTTCTTCAGCTCAGACATGGTCAGACCAACAGCATGTCCCAGATTCTATGTCCCCTCTAGACCCTTATGATGTACACAGTGGTTCTCCATGTATCCTTCAGGCCCCCATTTTTGGGCCTCATTGTTATGTTTTATATATATCTTGATACGAGCATGGGTATGCCCACCTCGTCCATATATTGAGGTTCTTCCTCATTCATTATTTGAGGCCATGTATATTTCAGATCCCCATTTTTTGGACCCCCTTGGTATTGTTCTATATCTTGATACGAGCATGGGAATGCCCACCTCGTCCATATGTTTAGATTATTCCTCATTCATTATTGAGGTCATGTACTTTTAGCTTTTGCAGTTGGTTCGGGACCGTTGTTTCGGGCTCTAGTTCGTTTCTTCTCCTCTCCACATCCCCGAAAAACCATAAAAGACCTATGATGTCTATCGACCATAAAATGAGCTCCTTCCCTCACACATCAGGGGGCAATCTGTTAACACACAAAAAGTGCTCACTACCTCATCTACCCCATTACATGACTCATTGGTCCATATTTGCCTCCAAAACCTCAAAAAACCATTAAAAAGCCTCTAAAAGGCCAAAAAACCATTAAAAAAGCCTCCAAAAGGCCAAAAAACCCCCTTTTCCCCCAAAATAAGTTAAATTCGTCCAAAAATAGAAAAAACCCTCTAAAAATGGAATAACAAATACAAAAAAGAGGAAAAAGAGGGAAAAAAGGAAGCAAAAACCCTATACAGCTGACCTATACCATATGGTGCCCAAAACCATGGGTCAGCACTCCACCACTAAAAACCTATAAATACGTGATGGAGGCTCCCCATTTCACATCCACAATCATCCCTATCCTCACTCTGTGAAGAACCTGCAATAATTAATTAATGCAAATACACGAGATATAAGAAATAACAGAACTCAGAATCACTTTTATATTGATCACGGGCCACTTCGAAAGGGCAAGCTCCTTTGAGCAAGCTCAATACAATTAACTTCACGGTGCCTTCAATGACCTCAACACACACTTATATACTAAGTCTATTCCCAATACTGTGGGTCAAAACCATGGGACATATAATACTACGGGACGACTTACAAAGCATATGCGTCCAATACTATGGGTCAATACTATGCGCTAATATAAACTATGGATCAACAAATACTACGAGACAACTTACAAAGCATATGCGTCCAACAACAATATACTAACATTGTAAAGAGAAGGGTTGACACGGGTTCCTAACATCCCCTCTCCTTTAGAAAAAACTTTGTCCTCAAAGCTTTGGTTGGAGAAATTGCTGCAGAATCTGAAGGAGTGGTTCCCCGGTAGCATCCTCGGGTTGCATTTCGGGCCACTAATGCCTTTGGAGTGTCAGGGAGGATTGCTTGGAAGGCTGTAGACAAAGAAGAACCCTATCAGCTGCGTGGAAAATGCGCTCAGAACGGTGTTGATCGGCTTGTTGTTTCAATCGAATTCTGGCCATGTGAAGATTGTCCTGTAGAATGAGAAGAATCTGATCGCGGTTGCGAAGAACCGAGTCAATTTCCTGAACTGGGGAGCTGCTAAGGGTGTATGGAAGAAGAACTGGCGGTGTCTATCCATAGACTACTTCATATGGTGTGCTTTGAGATGTGGTATTGTACCACCAGAGCGCTGTTAGGAAATCCATAGAAATAGTTGGCCAAAGATGTGTAGGGATGGGCAAGGGTTTGAGCAATCCCGAAAGGAGTGTTGTTTCACTCTTGTTGAACTGGAAAGTATCACAGTCAACCACCATCTGTTGAATTGTCATTTTTAGTCCCAGCCAAAAGAAGTTACATTGTTCCCTGTCATACATTTTGAAGAACCCAGAGTGCCCTGCTGATGAAAAAGCATGGAGTTCTTAGAAGAGATAGCCCTGTTGAACATATTGCAACCAATTTGGAACAACCAGAGAAAGAACTCTAAGAGAAACTGGGTCATCAATTGTGTGAGAAGGAGCATCTGCCACTATATTCGCCTTACCCTTCTTGTAAGTGATCGCATAGGGATAACCCATGAGTTGGATAACCCATTTTAGGTGTGTTGGGTAGGAGACCCATTGTTCCAAAAAAATTTCTAGACTCTGGAGATCAGTCTTGATGTAGAAATAATTCCCTAATAGGTATGGCTTCCACTTCTATACTGCATGCAAAATAGCCATCAGTTCCTGCTGAGAGGTAGATGCGACTAAATTCTTACCGGAAAGGTCTCTTGAAGGCGGCAAGCTCATTGGTTCAGCAAAGACACCTGAATATCTATCCAAGGAAGTAGTGGAGACTGTTGATGGGTGCATCTGAATGGAATGGAGCTGAGCAATGACACCATGTGAATTATTCTTAAGGATTTTTTCCAGGCGATGTGAAATGATGATGCGGAGAGACCCTGGTTGTAAGCCCATTAATTTGTGTTGTGCCCCATTGACTGAAAACTGCATCCAAAGTTCTGCAAAATCCCATAAGATGGGGCCAAGTGTGTGTAACCATTGAACAACTAAAACCACATCACATCCGCCTAAGGACAAGGAAAACATGTCAGAGTGCAGGGTATAATCTTCCATAGAGATACGCACATTGTGACACTTCCCCTTGCAAGGTAAGGTGCCCCCATTGGCAACCATGACTTCAAAGTTGCAGCAAGGATGGACAAAACAATCAGCTTGTTTGGCAATCCGAGGGTCAATGAAGTTATGAGTGCTACCAGAATCAATGAGTATGGTAAGAGGGAACTTCTTGAAGTATCCCCTGACTCGCATTGTTTGTGGGGTGGTGACGCTAGTTACAACATGGAGAGAGATCTCGGGTGGGTTGTCCTGAGATGGGGTGTCAACATGCGGGTGTTGAATGTCGACCTGATCAACTACTGTATCTGGAGCTTCTTCATCAAGTTTTGAGGCAGGCGGAGAATCCACATCCAAGAGATAGAGCTTTTGTTGAACATATCTATGTCCCTGAGTGAATTTCTCATCACAATTATAACAAAGCCCTTTTTCTCGGCGTGCCTACATCTCTGTTTCAGACAAATTTTTGATAGGAGTTGGTTGAGGAGCAGGCATGATGGGAGGTCGTTGGGAACGCATATTTCTGAAGGGAACAAAGGTGGGTTTGGAGCATTGTTGAGCTGCGATCTTGTCCTCTGCCAACTTAGACAACCCTAGGACTTCCATCATTGTGTTGGGACAGAACATTTTGACCTCTAAGAGGATTTCATCCTTGAGACCACTGATAAAACAACTCCTGAAGAATTCATCAGACAATCCTTCTGTGTGATTGGCCAGTTTCTTAAATTCTGTCTGATACTCTCTCACTGTGCCAATTTGGTGAATTTTAGTGAGTGCTCCTGTGAAGTCATCAAAAGCACTAGGACCAAATCGTGGCAAAAGGAGTTGGCAAAAATCTGTCCAGTTTGGTTCGGGATGAGCTTTGATGTACCAACGGTACCATTGAAGGGCTTCTTGTTCCAAATGAAAGGATGCAAGTGGAACTTTCTGGACATCAAAAGTATTATGCAGACTAAAATATTGTTCTGCTCGGTATATCCATCTAGTCGGATCAGTACCATTAAATCGAGGAAAATCAAGCTTCGGCCCACGAAAATTGTTGGAAGAAGAGAACCCGGTGGCTGCAAAAGATTCTGGCTGTCGGTTACTGTTGATGGCTGAATGCTGAAGATGGAAGCTGAGAAATTTTTCATCCAGATCTTGGAGTTTGGTTTGGAGGGTTGCAAGTGCTTCCTCCATGGTGTTTTCTCCTACGTGGGTGACAACCACAACCAAGAGTTTTTTTTTTTGGCGGTGGGGGGGGGGAATTAATAGAAAAACACAAACAAAAGCTTATTTAGTAAAGGAATATTTGGAGTTGGGAAAAACTCGGATGGGTAATTGGGCTATGACTAGGTTTTGGACACTGTCGAATAGACAGGGAAGCAAAAAAGAGGATTTCAGAAGTGGGGTGAAAGGATGGGAAAATTTTGCAGAGGGGGACAAAGAAGCAAAATTCGGAAAGGAACTCTGTGGTAAAATTTGAAGGTAATTGGGTGAAATCTGAGGAAGTTATGGCAAACCCTAAAAATAGACAAATGTGGGATTTCAAGCTTTGGGAAGTGGAATTGGGGATAGGGTCCTCAGGAATGAAATATGCAGAATGGGATTACAGGGGTTCCCTGAAAGTTCCAAGGGAAATGGAGTGAAAACAAGGGAGGTATGGAGAAAAAACTCCTTTTTTTTTTTTTTTACAGAATGGAGCAGTTACGGCTCGGAAGGGATCTGAAACAGATAGATCTGAAACGGCGCCAAATGGATTGAAAACGACTGGATCTGGAATGACTTTCAGAATGGATCTTAACAGCTGGATCTGAAACGGCGCATCAGTGATCGACAATAGTTCAGCTGAAAATAGATATGGACCCTGAGTATGTGCGGCTTCCTAACAGTTCAGGGGTTTCACTCAGCCACCAATGCTGTCTGACGGCTTGCATATTGGGGCAGTACCCCTCACTCCATGGCTCAGGTAAAACTGATAACCACTTTGCCACAAACGACGGCTCTTGGTTTGCCTCACGGGTGGGAACTAGTCAATTAGGTAGGGGTCGTTTCCCTCTTCGCTGGCAGGTCCTCTCAATGGGATAGCTACTTCGGGGTTCCTGTGGTACTCCTCACAATGAGTTTTAGGGCTTATGCCCAAGTACTTCCCACAGTTAAGCAGATAGGGAGTATTCCCAAATCTGAACCTGCAACAGATGCGAAAAAAAAAATTGGCAGAAATTTCACCTAGCGAGCCCAAGAAAGTGCTTTGATATCAGATGTGAAGAACCTGCAATAATTAATTAATGCAAATACACGAGATATCAGAAATAACAGAACTCAAAATCACTTCTATATTGATCATGGGCCACTTCGAGGGGGAAACCTCCTTTGAGCAATCTTAATACAATTAACTTCACAGTGCCTTTAATGACCTCAACACACACTTATATACTAAGTCTATGCCCAATACTATGGGTCAAAACCATGGGACATATAATACTATGGGACGACTTACAAAGCATATGCATCTAATACTATGGGTCAATACTATGGGATAATATAAACTATGGATCAACAAATACAACGGGACGACTTACAAAGCATATGCATCCAACAACAATATACTAACATAGTAAAGAGAAGGGTTGACACAGGTTCCTAATACACTCTGCCAAAAATTCTCACGAAACCCTAGCTCTCCCTTTGGAGCTACTTTCCACTTGAGAACCCCATTTGGCCCCATTTCCAAAACATCTATGGAAGAAGGAGAAGGAACAACATTGGAGCTTGGAAGCAACCCTCCTGGACTGCTGCAAGAGCTTCACCAACCTCACATTGGAGGTATAATCAATACAAAAACATTTTATTATCTTATCTTTTTTGTTTATGCACATGCTAGTTTAAAGTTGTTGTTTTCATTTACTGTATTGCTTTTACTATTTTTTACTGAACTACTACTAAGGAGTTCATTCTCCTTAGTAGGTGCTCATTTGCACAAGCTAGGGTGAAAACCCTAGCTACATCCTCCATGAAATCCAAATGAAAAGAAAGGGTAAAAGACTTTAACCAAAGGTTTTCATATCTCAAAAATAGAATTCCTGCCAATCTTCTTCCTGCTGAAGAGTTGTTGGTGGCTTATTATGAAAAGGGTCTGCCTCCCCGTATTGCAATATGGTTCAAAAGGGCACATAAGGGTACTTTACTGGAAGCTTTTGATGAAGCAATCCAAGTTGAGAAAGACATCTTTTGTCTAGAAGATAGCCCTGAAACCACAGAAGGGCAACCTTCCACTTCCAGGAAGAAAATTGAGAATGTCCCTAAACCCACAGTTCAGAACAAGGATACATTTGATATGACTGAAATGAAAAAATTTCTTCAGAAGATGTCAGATGAGATGGTGGATTTGAAAAAGAACACTAATGATAATCAGAATCATAACAGAGGTTTTGGCAGGCCACCGTTTAGGAGACCTTACCAGCCTCCACAAAATCCACCACCACCAAATCCGACAAATTCTCTCACAAACGAGGAACTCTTTTGTATTTTTAGAGCATTGGCAGTAGAATCTCAAGTCACTCCCGACACTTCCAACGATCAGACTACCCCTGATTCTCCACTACCTGAAGAAGAAGTGGAAGGTGATCCACATGTTGATGCTGTGGGTTGCTTTTCGGAACTTCCTATGTGTGAAGAAGAAGAAGAACTGGAGGCGGTGATACTCTGTGGCCGTGGATAGGTTGTGCAGGTAGCATAGAAAAGATCCTTTAAAATTTGGACAGGTAGAGTAGTGTGCTCGTAACAGCTTGGGATGCTCTATCGAGATCCAGACAGGTAGAGTGGTTTGCTCATAACATCCTGGGATGCTCTGAGTAGGTTTTGCTACATATTCGCATAGAAAAGATCCTTTAAAATCCGGACAAGTAGAGCGGTGTGCTCGTAACATCCTGGGATGCTCTATCGAGATCCAAACAGGTAGAGCGGTTTGCTCATAACATCCTGGGATGCTCTGAGTAGGTTTTGCGAATGTTCACATAGAAAATATCCTTTAAAATCTGGACCGGCAGAGTAGTGTGCTCGTAACAGCCTGGGATGCTCTATCAAGATCCAGACATGTAGAGCAGTTTGCTCGTAACAGCTTGGGATGCTCTACGTAGGTTTTGTGAAGGTCAACATGTAAAATATCCTAGGAGATCCGATAGGTTGAGCAGTGTGCTCGTAAAAAGTCATGGGATGCTCTTTCGAGGTTTTGTTGAGGCACGTAATCAGTCCTGAGTATTCCACAGTATGGCCAGTGATGATGAAGACCTACAGGTGGTGGGCCTACATCCAGTATGAAAAAGGACTGGCTCTGTAGAACTTCCTATAACGAGTAGATCAGAGATTGATTGAGATAGAAGCAACAGTGACGATGACAATGATTCGAGGACGATGTTTTGCTGATGATGATGTAGAGAAGAAGACTTGTGCCTGCATATCTATGTCGAGAAATACCTTCTTAGTTAAGAGGGAGTGTTGATGTATATTTAACTTCGGAATGTATTTCATCTATATTTCTTGTACTCCTATAGAGATGTATTATTCCTCTATATGGAAGTGTCATCATTTGTATTGACAAGTGTCGCAAGTGGTGTAACTTGCTGATGGGTTATTAGACCACCTAGTAGAGGGGTCGGCCCGGAATAATGTAACCTGGGGTTATTAGGATGAGTTAGACAAGTCGGCCCCATAGGTTTATTAGGAAGCATAGGACAAGTATAAACAGAGATCGGGAGATCTCTATTTCATTCATCTCATTACTCACTCTTCCATCACTCGGAAAGTGGTGCACATGTGAGAAGAAGGATCGGCTACTAGGAGAAGACTATCTCTTGTACTTTGGTTTTATCATTACTCTCCCTATCTCTGAGGAAGTTGTGCAGGTTTTCACCTGTATGGTTTTCCCCAGTGAAACTCTATGTGTCTATTGTCTCATGTGATTGCTTGGTGTGATTGATATGCATTGTTATACTTGATATGGTGTACATGTTATTCTCTTAGTAAAGATCCTAGAGTATATTGAATTAATGCTCAAAAATTAACACTCTCGAGATATCTCAGTAAACGAGTTTAAGACAAGCATGAAAATTGAGTTTGAGATGATTGATTTAGGGATGATGAAGTATTTTGTTGGTATTGAAGTAAATAAAACTGAATATGGTATTTTTATTTGTCAAACTAAGTATGCAAATGACATATTGAAAAGGTTTAGGATGGTGAACTATAAACTAGCTATAACACCAATGGCAACTGGTACAAAAATTAGTAAGAATGATGAAGGGTCATGTGTTGATCTAACTTTGTATAAAAAATGGCTTGGAAGTGTCACGCATTTGACAGCAATAAGACATTATATAATGTTTGTTGTAAGATGGATTTCAAGATTTATGGAGACTTGGAAGAGTACTCATTGGAAATCCATAAATAGGATCGTAAGATAAATTGCTAGAACAACACATAATGGTATCATGTATACATAGATTCAAATTTTAAGTTGACTGGATATAATGATAGTGATTTTGCAAGTTGTGCTGATGAAATGAAGAGCACATAAGGAAATGTGTTTGTTTTTGGATCGGGCACAGTAGCATGTGATTTAAAGAAGCAACCCATTGTGACTTTATTCTTCGTTGAGGCAGGGTATGTTGTAGAAATGACAGCTGTATGTCAATCTATGTGGATGAGAAGAATTTTGTCAAAGTTGCAGCATGAGCAAGAAGAACCAACTTGTATTTTTTGTGACAATAAATTAACTATTACATTATCAAGAAATTATGCCTTCCATAAGAAGAGTAAGCATATTGATACAAGGAATCATTTTATTTGAGAGTTGATAAATAATAATTAAATGTCTTAGAGTTTTGCAAATCTGAAGATCAGTTCGAGACCATGTTTAAAAATCCCTTAGCAAAAAAGTTGTTTGAGATTCACAGAAAGTATATAGAGGTTTGTGTTGTGTAACAACATTTTTTGAATGTTGTAACATGCTATAGTAGTTTTCTATAACAACAATGTTTTAAAACAATTTTGGGTAAACAACAATTTGGGATTGCAGATTTTGTTCGGTGAAATAATTAAGGGGAAAATGTTGGAAATAGGTAATTATTTCACTTGCAATAAATCAACCACCAAAATATTGAATAGTTTCCACCTTTTCATTAATCCATTGAAATTTTGAAGAGGCGTCATTTCCTAAGTTCTACATAATCAAAGGCGTTGATACATCCTCATTTCTATTTGTTGAGGCAAATCACCGCCATTGAAAATTTAATTAAAATTTGTCTTTTATGACCTCCAAAGAGTCAAGCCAAGCTGCAACTCGTTTCTCTATATGAAAAACATATCTATATGTATGTGTGTGTAATTATAGTTTTTCATAGAGGAGAAAAATGAATTGAAGAGTTCAATTCGAGAACAAAGCGTTTTTTCTGTAACTGTTGTAGCTTGCTATGCTTTGTTTTTATGAGTGTGTGAGTTTGTAAATTAAGCATTTATTTGATTTCTGTTGTAATAAAATTATGTGTTTGTCAATTTTTGATAGATTGTTGTAGCAAGTTTTTACTCGAGACGTTTTTTGTTTAATTTGTTGTAGGGAGTAAGTGATTTTTTTTTTCAAGCCGAAACAATTTTGTTGTGCTACAAATCCCTTGTTTTTCTGCAGCACCCCTTGCAACCTTCATGACCAATACTTATTAATTTATTGTGTAAAATACATTCTGGATTTGGTATAGACAAAACAAAATTGTTTTCTATTGACCTTATCAAATTGATTCTTTCCTTTATCATCCCTTATTTTCATGTAACACATTTCCATTGGAAGTTAGTCAATACCAGAATTTCTAGTTTTTGCAACCGTTTCCATGTTTGAAGTACTATTCCAACCAATGATGGTTCTACAAAAACAAAAACCATATTCTTCTTTGAGGCCTCACTTATACCTGCCACGTTTTTAGACAATCTAGTGTTTTCCACTTCTTTTCAAGTTAAATGTTTTCCCTTTGACTACCACCATCTCTTCCCTAAATGTTTTTTAAATGAAAAATAAGCCATTGAAAAATTAAATAGCTGATATTTTATAGAGAAAAGGTAAATAGGTCAAACATAAGTACAAAACAACCACGCATAAATGATGAACTCTAAGAAACAACTGAAACAATCATATATGGCACATATGAAAAACAAGTCTGTTAAGCAAAATAAGCAATCCATTATTCATGGGAGCAGTAAATAAGATGTGGTATAGATGCAAAACGATTCTAGTCAACAAAGGAAATAAGTAATCCATCATCATTCCTTGGAATCATTGAGATATCTCCATACACATTGAAGGACAATGCAATAACCCAAAGGTCCCACAGTCATTATCCTATGGCATGACAGGTCTGTGTACTGACTCGAGGATCCACTTCCCATGACGCGATTGAGTGGTGGATTATCATTTATTCAGAGATGAGATTTTGATCATGTGAGAAATACATTCATGGTGAGAGTTTGGTGCGAAAAGAAAAGAGTTTGATGGTACAACAGAAAAATTAAGAAATTTTAGTGTTTAACAAATATGTAAAAGCAAGTACATGAATTGTGCATGTAATGGAAGATACTCACATTTGAGTGGATCCAAGCTTAGGGAAAGATTCTAATTTTGGATTAGGCTCTTGTCTCAATCAACTTATAGAAAAAATAATCCTTTTCCTTGTTAGTCCCTACCAGCTTGCCAAGTAGCAAGGACTATATAAATCACTTTGTGGAATTGTATTAGTTTGGGCACATGTTCCAAGAAGTTTTAACCAAAGTTTTTATGATATATTTGATTCTAATGAATCAATTAATCGGGAGCCTTATTTGGCCTTTAATCGAGGCATACCCCACTTGCTATGGTGATTGTTCTGTGCTGGTCCACGTTGCTATCATGTATCTGTCATGTAAAAGTGCATGCATCAACCCACAGGGCAGGCATGCAAGCCCCACACAGTAGGCATGTGCTTTCCTGCATGCATGCAATTCAAACTTGATTTGTTGTTGTTGCGGGCTACTAGTCCATCGAGAGGCACTGCAAAAGCTCTTCCCAGCAATCGAAAACCTCTATGAGCAGAGGTATCTTCTCATTCTAGATATCTGAGGTGGACTCTGCTCCAGGAGGGAGACCCTCCATGACAGGTAAGGGCATCTTGACTACATCAATTGCATCATTCGCGGCTTGATCTTTTGAAGATTGCGTGGAGAGGAAATGAAGGATATCTTAATCGCATGATGGGCGAGGCTCTTGGATAGCTCCAGAAAGGGAGAAATGTGGATTGTTACTTATTCTATTGTTGGTTCTACTGGAGAGGCCGGTTCAGCTGGGAAAGCTAGGGCTCTTTCTTCAACAACAACTGCTGGAAAAGCTAACACTACTACTTATGGTTCAACAGGGGTTGCTGGTTCAACTAAGTCAACTAGAGAGGCTGCTATGGATACATCACAACATGGACTTCAAGATGTTGTTCATCGCTTAGATTACTCTTTCTTTGCCTCTTCTCCTCCCCTGGTCTCTGCATATGACAGGCGACGAACAACAACTTGATCTGCAAATGATGAAAGGAGTAGGGATGCAAAATATTGATGGCTGGTAATATAGTTTTACAGGTTAAAATTTCAAGAACATAGCCATGCCTGTAAATGTGAGGTCGTAATGGGTGTGGGATCAGTGGGGTTTTATTTCTTGTTTTTTAGAATTTGGGAGTCAGTTTTTTGTTAGTGAGAATTAGGTTATTATTTTTATAAATGTATATATGGCTGCTTACATTTAGTGAGCTAATTCAACATTTATATGGCTCCTTGAGTTGCTGTAGACATTGAATACACCTGCACACACATACACATGCCATATTCAATAATAAAAATGCAATTTCCATTGTCGAAGGGCTTTCAGGAAACAAATCGAATTTTGCTACAATTGCCCAGCAAAGTGAGAAAAAATGGCATTGAGTAGAGTCGTTTCCAGAAATTTGTTGCTTACCCTGCCCAGTTATTGTCGTTACAAAATGCACCCAATGCTATGCATAAATTTTTAAGTCTTTGCACCCCTATCGTATTAATGTGAAAATTTACACTATTTCAGGTCATAGGATGGGTAAATTTCTTGTAGTGTTCAGATTGTGTAAATTTCTTGTAGTGTTTAGATTTTTAATACATATTAATAGGTTTATACCTGGAATTGATTCCCTTGAACTGGTGAACATGGGCATTGATTTTCTTGTAATCAATCACTTCCTTGTCGCTGAAACATATAAATAGAATTCACATTAACACAGATGAATTAATTACGGGGAAACCCTAAAATGGTTAACCTTATTTTAAGCTTGTTGAACAGTAAAATTGCAGAGAAGTCTCTTAATTTTTCTATTTTTGGGGGGTCTTCTACTTTGCAAGAGTAGCTAGGATTATTACAAATCTGGCAGTGCTTTACAATAAAAAAATCAAGCACGCAAAACGCATAATAGATGGTGGAGTATTCTGCATAACGATTTACATACAGTGCGTATGCCAAGTAATGAAGCAACTTCTCAGAATTTACTCGTGGGCTAATTCAGCCAACTATATATTTATGAGAATTTACTGTTGGAGTACCAACTTATTTTTAGTCATCTTTATCTTTAACAAAGTTTTCTAATAGTGTTGTACGTATATTATCAATGTTTATGACTGTTTCATGTAATGTTTAGTGTAAGGATTTATTTACATGCGATCTGTACATTTCAATTTTTTTTCCATCTCTATAAGTACTATTTTTTTTTATGCCAAAACACATTCTATGGTTTCCTACTTTGAATGGGTTAATTCAACGAACTGTATATTTTGAATAAATTAGTGATTAAGCAGTAACTGTATTGCTCATATACTTCATTTGATAGCATTTTTTTCCAATAATTGGATTTAAATATCCACCCTTCATCAACTTATAAGACTTATAAGACTTAGTCTAGTCGGCAAATCAGGTTTCTTCACTTATGGTGGGCTCAAGTTCTCATTAAAAATATGTATTAAAATTATGTTTTTGTCTTTACGATGGGTTTTGACATGCTCATATTTGCTTTATCTAATTTAGTAAGCATGTTGGTGTTAGCTCTAATTTGTATCGAGATACATAGTTATCATGCATAGATACAATGTTAGGTCTTAAAATGTGATTACGTATTGTCAATTAACCATGTTTTCATAGTGCATGCAGATCGCCATATATATATATATATATATATATAAAGGCCGGCCACCTTAGAGGTGTGTCTAAATAGTTTTTATAACCAGTGTCGTGCCAAATAAAACTAATTTAGCCAGGAAGCAGAAAAAGTACACTCCCTAAGACGACATAAACTGTTACCATTGCAGTAGGTAAGTGCCTTTTTTATTTTTATTACATTCTTTTCTTATACTATCCTTTTCGCCCACCCCATTGTAGAGAAAAATCTATGCTAATAGAGCTATGGGAATGCACTTCAAACTGGCGCAACCTGACCTGCCAAAAACTAGCCTGACTAGCCTGAATGACAACTACCGGACCTGCCTAAATGGAAACTACAAGACAAGCATAAAATAAACTTACCCTACCTGAAAAGCATGAAGGCCACTCTTCCCTGCCCCATCAATGGATATAGTAGTTGTTAACAGCACATAGAAGCAATTCAACCGGGTTCAAACCATTTGCACATCTATTTGTGGTCCCTGCCCCGACCAAACTTGAGGCCATAACTTGTTGAGGCCATTGATAAATCTATATTTTGTATGGTGGGTAATCTAAGAAAGTAGTATAGTGTTCATGGAACGTATTAAAATTCATGAACTAAGATGGCCCCAATGCCATGGGACTTACTCTAAGGCTAGTCTAGTTGGACTAAAAGCAAGTAGTATAGCTTACGGAAACAAAATTAGTTCTAACATGACTGCCATGTATTCTGGTTGCTTATTTCCCAAGCCATGTATTCTGGTGTCTTGGCAGGGACTTGAAGCTCTGCTTCTTCCCTCTTGTTTTTCATGAGATCAAATAGTTATGAGGCCACTAGTTCTTTCCTAAAGAGAACATGGACTCTCATATCACATCTTTTGTAGCGTTATGCATTTTGGATCCTAGCTAAATGTACTCCCCAATTGAGAGAGGTGATTATAGGTATTGTCACTATCCTGGAATGGGCTCAGAGCAAAGGTGAACACTGATGCTTCCGCTACAATATGAAGCGACACTTTTAGAAATATACACAATTAAATTTTGGATGTTGTATGTTTGTTCCTATACGATTGGTAAAACATTAATCCAGTTGTAGGAAATGAATAGCATTTAATTTTGATTGTATGTTACTGCATAGAATATCGTGAGAATGTGAGTAGATTGTCATTCTTGTAGTTTATAAGTGGTGTTGAAATTTTTAATCAGTGTTGAAAATATCACAAAAATATTTCCAACATCACAATATCATGATTTTTCTAGGCCAACAGTGATATCACCATAAAAAACTGCATTTTTTTCAAATTGTGAATATATCGCGATAATATATCAGGAGAAAATGGAAATAATAAGTTGAGTCAAGAATTTTTTTCTTTTTTTTGGATTTGTTTTCATCACCTTGGAGAGGAAAAGCAAGGTATTGAGAACAAAGAGTTTAATCAATTACAAGAAGGCGGTTGATTTATATGTTTCAAAAAATGATTTTTTTTATTTTAAAGTTTGCTAATATTTTCCACGATGTTGGAAATAAGTTAATAAGTTTCTCTATGGAACCTTAGTTATACATTCACCAACATGGTATTTTCAAAATTGGTTTTGATAGAGTCTTTTCCCTAGCCAGTTCTTGTTTTATATTTGTTCATATATTTTACCATTGTAATATAAAAACAATATCCCTAGGGAAGTGCACTGTAGCACAATGAATTCCAAAGAATGTAATTTTCCCGGTTCATTTCACTAGTAGTATGTGCCAGATGTTAAGAATTGTAATCTCACTGGTCATTAGTGCATTAATTAGTTGAGTGATTAGTTGGTTAATTTGACTAGGACACTTTGATGTCCCATAGTATTTCCCTGTAGTATTGTTGTGATGTAATCATATATATTATTATGGTTAATAATGAGAAGGTAACGAATATGCCCACTTTTTTTCCATTCTTTATTGTCTTATAAACTTTAACATGGTATCAAAGTTGCATGGCCTGATCCATACCTATTGTTTTGGGTAAGAATTTTCACAAAGTGGAAAGCACACATGTAGATCAACATAGGATCACATTGGCGTGGAGATGTGATGTTTCTTCAAAGCCTCTTCATAGCACTGGGGCCATATTTATCCTTTTTTTTGTTTTTGCTTTGGAAGCTCCGACACACCTATCCCTATCAGAAATCACGGCACCCTTCCACCAATGCACCTACTGCTAAGGAAAAGCATGTCGTTGATGCACTCTCTGCATGGACTAAGTGCGTCACTCACGCACTTGCTGTTAAGGGAAAGCGCGTCGATCACTATTCACTTACATGAATTTTTCCTGACGCACTGTGCTAGTTAAATAAGTTGTGGAATTGTGTTTAAAATACACTCATAAAAGGTGGCTAGTACTAGTATGAAGCAGATCTACGAACCAATGTTGACCAACACAAACTATGAATTTTGGTCAATCAAGATGCAGACATTTCTCCAAATCAACAAATGTTGGGATATGGTTGAAAATGATTTCAAAGAACCAAATGCAATCGCTTTGGCGACTATGTCTAATGCTTAGAATAAATCTCTTGAAGAAGGCTGAGAACTAAATCTCACTGCAAAATGGTTGAACTAGAGTTACATTGAGGAGTCCATTTTCCTTTGGATCTCAGGAGCCACCACTGCGTATCAAGCCTGGAATATCCTTGCATTGGCATACAAAGGTACACATAGAGTCAAAACAACAAGACTCCAAACCCTTTGAATTCAATTTGAATGTCTTAAAATGAAGGAAATTGAAGCTATAGATCAGCTCATGACTCGAATTTCGGGTATTGTGAGTCAATTACAAACCTATGGCGAGGCCTTGTGCAATGTCCCTTGTTAGGAATTTTATTAAAATGGCAAGTTTTCACTTTTTTTCCCTAGTTAGACCTTTGACTAGTTTTGAGATCTAGGTTCCCAAATTGCTCCAATTGCTCCCAAATATTCTCAGAAGGTATACGGATGATGTTAGAACATAAATTTTTGTTTCAAGGATGTTTTTATACCTTTAAAAAACTTCTGCAAATCATCTTTCAATTCTAGCCAATGTAGGGAACTTTACTAGTAATTTCCCTTTGACTAGTATTGGTCTCTAGGTCTCAAATTGACTCCAAATGCCTTCAAATATTCAAGGAAGGTGTCTGAATGATATTAGGACTTGAATATGATTTTTAGGTATGAGATATGGCCACCAAAAGATCTCTTCAAACTCTATTAAGATTCTAGACCAAGTATGCAATTTTACTAGTAATTTGGGGTTCAAATCCCCCTGGGATAAGTATTGAAAATGGCTTCCCAAATGCATCCAAACCAACTCAAATTTTTGAACAGAGGTAGGGGATGTCTCAAGGATTTTATTAAGGTCTCATGTGAATCATTAATTTCTTATTATCTCTATTCCAACCCTCTCTCATTCAGCTGCAAAAATCACCAGTTTGACCCTTGGGGAAATGGCACAATTTCTTCTCCCAATGCAATTAAACTGAGTAAAAATACTTCAAATGCTCAATTATAGTACATGAAACTTGTAAAATACATCCATGGAAGTATATTAATCATAAATTTATCATAGAACCATCCATTCATTCGAAATCATCAGCATTATCATGCTATACATCAATGTAGTGGGGAAATGGCACTTCTCTTTCATTAAAAATGAGATTTATACATTTCTACTTGGAATTTCAACCTGAAACTTTCTGGAGATTAAGAACAGAGTATTTAATTCATACTAGAAAATAAATGGGGCATGAGAATCCCCCCCAAAGAGTACAATAGTTCACCAAAAACACCCTCCCTCAAGGATCAAGAATATGCCATCAAAACTGGAAATGGTTGAGAGAATGTGCTGCAATAGAATAAACCATGATCTTCCCTATAGCTTACCCCTGCAAATAAATACTCCATTAAATATCCAAATTAAATTTATAAATGGCCTATCCAATTACCAACTTGGATGGGAATCTTTCACCCTCGAAATTGGCTAGGGAAAGAAACTAGTGATCCACTAGCTCTCCCTCTACACAAATGCAATTACAAATTATACAAATGATAAAAATATGGTTTCATTCTTTGTTATTGAAATTTATAAAGTTCTGATGTCCTCCATGGGTCTAATTCCTTCCAAGAGACTCATGCCAACTCAAGTTGGGAAGATATTCCAAAGGACGCCACTTGTACAACAATTCCTAGTATCCCACTTCCACCAAATCACATGTGGAAGCATCTTAGCTTCCCTAACACCCTTTAGCGCCCTCTTGGAGTCTATTTTTAGCCCTGACATGTCATATATGTCATATGTTATCCTTCAAGTCTAATTTGCGTCATAGGTGTCATAGCATCTTCATCATTGTTGTCATAGAGCTAGGGAATCTAGCCCAAGTGTCTCAATAGCTCCAAATTGCCTCTTCCTCTTCCATGGGAGTTACTATTCCTCTATATTTCGACCTCATTGACTCATCCCAAGTATTATTGACCTTATAAATCATCCCAAGAACATTAGTCTTCCCATGGATTCAAAATTGCAAGAAGAGGATGCCATGTGGCACATAAATTCTAGCTTGTGTGGGTCCCACTTCCTCCATGTGTCTTCATGACCAAATGCCATTTTGATTTTCACTTGTATATATTTACTTATCTCCTTTATTAAATATTCATGCCATCCTAATGTTCCAACATCATTTATTATCCCCATTATTCCAAATCCCAAATCTTCCACCTCAAACCTAGGAAATTAGTAATTTTCCTCCTTGGCAATTATTTGACCTTTAGCATCAATTTGACCACCATGAGTCTTTGAGTTTCCATGAAGATTTTAGAGAGGAACCACCATGCTTGCTGCTGCACTACTCTAATAAAAATCACTTTATTAAGTGGGAAATCCATCTATCATACTTCTTGTTTCCCCAAAAAATTGAAACCAATGAGACAAAAATTATTCCAGGGTCCCATTGCTTGTATTGCACCCCAACAATTAAGAGTGCTCTCCAACCCACAACATTAGATAAGAGGATTCCTGGATCCCATTTTCTTGTATGCATTCTTCCAAACATCATGAGTACAAAATATATATCATCAAAGTACATAACAACATAATGAAAATGTACATCAAGGAGGTGCTTCATCAAAGAATCATACGAGGAGAAAGGTGGAGAACGTTTACGTCGGTGCCGATTGCACTCCTGAGGAGATTGCTATTTACACCGACTTGTTTACAGAACTCCAGGAATATTTCTCCTAGTCATACGAGGAGATGCCAGGAATAGACCCCCGCATTTTTTAGCATGAGATTAGAATGTACCCTGATGCTAAACTGGATCGACAACGCTTACGTGATGTGAACCCTAGGAAGGCAGCTGCTATTAAGGCAGAGGTGGAGAAACTGCTCAAAGCTGGTTTCATCTACCTTGTTTCCCTTACCGAATGGGTGTCAAACCCCGTTCATGTGGATAAGAAGTAGGGAACGATCCATGTATGCACTGATTTTAGAGATTTGAACCGTGCATGTCCGAAAGACAACTTCCCCACACCATTCATTGATCAAATATTGGATGCTTGTGCGGGGAGTGAGATTTTTTCATTCATGGATGGATTCTTAGGTTATAATCAGATTCAAATCAAACCCACGGACCAACATAAGACGACATTTGTTTGTCCATGGGGAACATTTGCATATCAGAAAATTCCCTTCGGCCTTAAAAACCTCGGAGCTACTTTTCAACGAGCCATGACCTATGCCTTTCATGATCTTAAGATGATTATGGAAGTTTTCTTGGATGATCTTGCTGGCCATTCTCGTAAGAGAGTGGACCACCCCAAGCACCTCCATATTATTCTCGAACAATGTATCCACTACAAAATTCGATTGAATCCAAACAAATGCATCTTCGTTGTTAGGACTGGTCGCCTTCTAGGATTCATACTTTCGAGGGAGGGTATTAGAGTCGATCCTCTCAAAGTTGAAGCAATACTTCAGTTGCCTCCTCCGCGTAATTTGTTACAACTTCAGAGCCTCCAAGGAAGAGCTATTTTTCTACATCGATTTATAGCTAACTATGCTAGTATTACTAAAGTTTTCACGCACTTATTGAAGAAAGACACATCTTTTATCTGGGATGAGCGAGCCCAGCAGTCTTTCGACACCCTTAAGAAAGCTTTGGTATCAGCCCCTGTGCTTAGTCCACCGGACTTTACATGAGATTGCATTCTTTATGTTGCCGTGTCTCAAGAGACTATTGGCATGGTCTTGGTTCAAGTAGATGATGCGCTCGTCGAGCATGTTATCTATTATCTTAGTCGACATTTAGCAGATGTTGAACTAACATATACTCACATAGAAAACTAGAGCAGGAGGAAGAAAGAGTAGAGTCTGTAACTACAAAAGAAGATATTCAATTAAAAGAAGCTAAAACTGGAGCAGCTGTTGAAGCTGCAATTGCAGAAACAAAAATTCAAAGGGAAGGACATCAGACAGTAGAAGAATGGATTGTGGAAGTTTTGGAAGTTGAATCCTCTTCAAAAATAAGGGGTACTATTATTGAAGAAGAAACGACTAAGGTAGGGACCCCTGTGTCAAAGAAATGAGGATTAAGATCAGGAAACATGAGCCAAACACCTACTGCAACAAAGAAAAGGAAAATCAGAATGGTTAAAGCACCAATAGCAGTAGGCATGGAGGAACACCCAGTGGGAATGGTGAGAATAAGGACTCGATCAGTAGCAGCAAAAGAAGCAGTTGTGATAGCAAAAACAACAAAAGAAGTGGAGACAATGGATGCAACTAGGGGTAATATTGAATCACCCCTAGGAGAGACAGCAGAAGTAGCAGAGACAGCGGGAGCAGTAAAAAAGAATAGGGAACCATCTTGGGTGGATAAAATACCTGTGACAGGATTAGATTTAGAGATTCCCATTTTGAACCCTAAGTCATCTACTGTTATATAGGAACCTCCCAGAGAATAACCCCAAATTGAAAATCGCCTGCTTGAAAATGAACTATTAAAAGAAGAGGTGCAGATATTGCAAAATGAGCTGGAAAGATGGAAGGGAGTAATTGGAAAACAAGCTGAGAAAAATTTGAGCACTTTAGCAAATGCTGCAAATTTGTTGGAAAATCTGTCTTTTTCATTTGAAAATGAGGAGTATGGGGAGATTGTTTGTCCAGAGTGTGGAGATATATTTTCTGCAGCAGGACACAGAGTTGTTGTGTTGGGGCTTTCATCACAAAATCATGTACAAATAGAGGCGGTGGAAGAAGGAATTCCAGGAATCAAATTGATAGGGGATACTGAGCTTCTTCAGGATCAGTCTCATCAATTAGAACAATCTGATATAAACCATAAACAATATCAGCAGCTCAAAGAAATTGAGAAACAGGGGACTCTTACACAAGAACCAGTACCCTTAAAAATGTTTAGTGAAGTTGCAATTCAGATAGCAACATCTAATATCAAGGACTAGGAGAAAAACAATGTTACACAAGAACCAGTGTTTCCAAAATCATTTGCCACAGTGGAAGCACAAATTGAGATGGCTGACATTGAAATGGAAAAGGAGGATGCTGCTACACAAGAACCAACAGTCCTAAGAATATTGACTGAGACTGTAACATAGACTGAGGAAACCAAGGAGAATATGGAAATAGAGAATGTTGTTACACAAGAACCAGCATCCCTAAAACCCATGGCTGAGACTGCACTACATGCACAGGCCACTGCAACCCCACTAGAGGATGAAACTGTCACAGTGCCAAGGAAAGATAAGGAAGTCATTTATCTGGATTCTGATGATGAGAAGGAGGTAGAAGACAGAAAGATTCAATGGCTGCAGAAGAAGGTTCTCTGGTTAAATATCGAGTTGGATAAATGGCTCAAGTGGACTGAACAGTTCAGAACAGGTATGATCTCTCTCCAGGAACATAGGAATGCCATTAAGGGATTGAGAGAAAAGTGGGCTGAGGAGTTATTCATCCAGAAACTCCGGTGGGAGAAACTTCAAGAAAAATTGGAAGGGTTAAAGAAACTTAAGTCCCTGCAACAAGAAAAAGATAAAATGTACACTCTCTCCATAGAATTATTGAGTTGCAGGGCTCCATCCCCCTCTTAGCCCTTTTTTCTCCATGAGCAGACAACCTTATTCCAATTAAGCGCTCTCAAGGATGGGATATCATTTGATTTGGCAACATCTACTCAGTTTTTGGAGACTTTTCTGAAGAGTGACTTTGAGGAACAGCATTTGTTATGTGAATTGTATTTACATGACAGGGCTTGCTACATTGACTTTCCATCTAATCCTTTACCTATTCTAGGGGATATTCAGCTGAGGGAATTTTCCTCCTTTGTCATTAACCATGTAAGATGGCGATATGCCTTCCAAACCATCCTTAAGAATGAGGAGAATTCTACTCCTTGGATTGGGGGGGAACCTCAAAATCCATCAGCATTCATGGAAAATCATGCTAAAACTCTCAGGGTTCCCTCAATTGCCCAATATTTTGAAAGACTGTGAGATAGACTCCTTACCACATGTGTCCCAGTGATTCTCAATATGCAACAGGATGCCCTGGAAGGTAGTGAATACAGATGGTTGTACTCTTCCTCATCTCTCAAGGAAATGGATCCATACGGATTTGAAAATTTTAGGCAAGCTTTGACAAGGATTCCTAGATATGTGCGGTGAATGGAAAGGTGTGGGTCTTGGTGGCTTGGTTTTAGATTCAAATTCCCTCTCATTTGGTTACCTATAAGCAATTCTTAAAGAACCAGCTATGCTCTAACATTAGAAGAAGAAGAGCTGTGGTGGGGGCATTGGGTATCCTGCTATGGGTTTGTTTCTCGAGGGGAGGCACCAGAACTTGCTTACAGTCTTACAAATCTCCACAGATTCCACTCAGACTCAGATTCAGATTAAGGGAGGTTGTTGCATGAGGACATGCAATTGGATAGTTGGGGGGAGATGTTGGGTTCAGGAAATGCCCCTTTTTGGCCACCTTTATTACATCATTTTTCCCTGATTCCATCCTACTTTCATGAGCTATATCCATGTCTTTCCCAAATCAATCAATAATATTGACAGGTATAATTTGTTATTGCCTTATTTATTTTTATGCCTAAGATTTTGAAGATTTGAATCCTGACCTTTGGTTTATGCTAGCACTTGTGAGTTTATTTAGTTCAAATCTAAAGCGTAGGTGTATCAGCCCAACAGTGCCAGTTGCTACTCTTCAATCCTAATTCTTCATACTCCAAGGGACAGCGCATCCTCCATGCAAGCTATATCAAATCCCCACTGTAACAGATTCCATTGAAGCAAAGCCTAGCTGCGATAGATAGGTGGCATTCCAGCTGTTGTGTCTGTTGATTCATTAACTATCAAAGCAACCGCATCTTTCAGAATTAACAGCCCTGTTTAATATGCTGTATCAATTAGTTGTAACTCCGCAGCATGAAGATCATAGATCTTCATTGCTGCGCGACTTTAGTGGATCTGAAATTGTATTTCCTTTGTATAAATTCTAGATGGCTCTCGTAGCCTGGGGGTTGGACAATCATTACTTTGTGTAAGTTGTAACAGAGCACTGAGACTCACGATCTTCCATCAATAATATGAGAGCAGAGTTCTTCATTTCTGTGTCTTAATTTGCTATGACTCTTGGCGTCTCTGTTAGAAGGCCAGGGCCCACCTTCTCACAGAGATAGCCGGTTTAAGTAGGTAGAGTAGTTTAGTTTTACTTCAGTTGTGTGGTGTGGAATGATTGCAGACATTATTGGTAGTTGTAATAGAGTTTAGCTTTCCTTTCTGGTAGTTTATAATTGCATCTTGAATAGCTGTAACAGAGTGGTGTGACAGTCGACTATGTAGGATAATTTACTTAATTGCATGTGTGTTTTAATCAGCTGTGACAGTCAAACTCAATTCCAATTATCTTATAGTTGTTTATGCTTTCTAGGATTTCCAGTAATTATCAGTTAGAGTTCAAGCTTGTGTTTTAATTTTGGTTGCTGTTGTATCTTCAATTACATTCATAGATTAGACAATTAATGGTGGAACTACAGTAGCTACTTGATAGATCATTTTGGTAAAGATTGAATGATGTAGTTTGGTAATTATAGGATTTAACTTCTTGCAAAAGTAATCTAGTTTCATTTCATCATTAGATCATTAACTTGCTAGGTTGATTTCTGTAGGGAAGTTGTTTCACTTTGGATTATTAGATGTGTGAATTAGATTAGTGTTCTTAGGGAATGAGTTAGCTGGACACATAGGTAGGAACATTATTTACAAATCAACTGCTTGATCTATTTATGCATAGGATGTGCTTATTTCCTTTGAAATAAAAGACCTTCATGGGTTGATAATTTATATTGACCATTCTGTGTGTTATCTTTAATTAACTGACATATAGAGTGACCAACAAGGAGCAGTGAAGCTCCTGTACATTGCGATAGATGAGCAAGTAGCAGATGTGTTGATGAAACCATTAGCCAGAGTGAAGTTCAACTACTTCAGAGAGAGGCTCGGTGTTCTTCAGATCGACGACACTTCGAGGAAGAAGTGATGGACACATCTGATGGAGCCATTCCAAGCATGGTGAGAGGAGGATCCTTCTTATGGATGTGGATGTAAGCACTAGATGATGAGCATCAGGACGATGCTCCAATTACTGCTTTGTATATGCATCAGTTGGATGCTCTGATCAGTTGGATCATGTATATGTATATGCATCATGTTGGATGTGGGATATCATCAGTTGGATCATGTATTTGTATATGTATATGTATCAGATGGATACTTGTATGATCAGGTAGATCATGTATGATGATATGTATCAGGTAGATACTTTGTATGCATCAAATGGATGCATTGTATCATCAGGATGATCACAGATGATGAGCTTCAGGATGTTGCTCCAGATTATATGCATCAGGTTGATGCTATGATGATGATCAGGTTGATTATGTGATGATGTACATCAGGATGATATATGGTGAGTATCGGTTTGATACTCTGTGGCCATGGACAGGTTGTGTAGGTAGCATAGAAAATATCCTTTAAAATATGGACAGGTAGAGCAGTGTGCTCGTAACAGCTTGGGATGCTCTATCGAGATCCAGATAGGTAGAGTGGTTTGCTCATAACATCCTGGGATGCTCTAAGTAGGTTTTCCTACAGATTCGCATAGAAAAGATCCTTTAAAATCCGGATAGGTAGAGTGGTGTGCTCGTAACATCCTGGGATGCTCTATCGAGATCCAAACAGGTAGAGCGGTTTGCTCATAACATCCTGGGATGCTCTGAGTAGGTTTTGCGAATGTTCACATAGAAAATATCCTTTAAAATCCAGACCGATAGAGTAGTGTGCTCGTTCCTTGCACGCTTGAATCTCCTATATCTTTCAAAGCTCATGAATGATCCGATGTGTCACGACCCTACTTGGCCCCCGATCCCTACCAAGCTTCCTTTGGACATTCCAAAGTTTTAGGGGAAAGGTGGTGAGGACCCAGGAGATCATGTCACGACGTTTCACCTTTGGTGGTGAGAGAGGAGGAGAGCCAAGAGCTTTCCAACAAGCTAACAACATTATTGACGCAGAGGCACCTTCATCAACCATAGTACGTTTGACGAAGCTCTTAAGGAAAACCACCTGGATTTGAAAATCCATGTGGTAAGGCAAGCGAGGTTGGACATCAGTAGTATCGAACTTGATATCACTAGAATTTCCCCCATCCTGAACTCCTAACGCACTCAAAAGGGCATGCTTCTGAGAAGGACAAGCTTGCAAAACTTCAAGAGCCGAAATGGCACATGGAGTTTGGCCCAAATCTTCTACGATGGAGTAGTTCTGGGCTGCTTGAGCATTAGGATTATGCCTGGAGTGCTTGAGAACACCTTTTGGTATCCACGGCATAATGGAAGGCTTCTTGATATGCAAGGAATTGTCAGGAGAAGGGGGAGGCTCACTCCCCAAGTTGGGTTGTGATGCACCATAATCGTGCTGACGAGTAGCAACACAAACCTCCGACTGAACCATATTCACACATCCATAACCACTAGTATTGGAAGAAGACGTTGTCATTTCATTAGTACCATAACCAGTGGTGGGAGCATGCGAAGCCATGTTTTGGTGATGAGGTAGGGGATCCTTCAACACAGCTGGGCTTTGTGCCAAATGCTTCGATGCTTCTTCAATTCGAGGACATAAGTGAGTAAGATGATCTTCCCCACAAAGTTTGCAAGGGAATTTCACCTTATGCCTAGGTTTACGATCCTCACCAGCATTACCTCCTTCCTGAGGAGGGTTGGCATTATCTTTACGAGGAGTATTACGATTGCTATTGTTATTACTTCCATTGTTTCCACCCTATGATTATTTCTCTCCTTCTTCTTACCACTAGGTTGTTGGTTACCCGACAGTTTCGTTGATTGCACATTGTGTACATCAGATGACGGAGTGGAAGTGGACAAGGTGTGAACCTATCTGGGAGCAATCTGGTTTAGCGACAAATTTTGCATTTGATTAACTACCAAGTCTACAGGGCGAGTGCATGCGGACCCCGCGATGCCATCGGCATGTGGTCCAAGAAATGATGTGGGCTCATGTCTTGTTCTCGGTGCATCAGGAATAATGTCATACATAATGCCAGACTGAGAATAAAGTAGATCTAACTCCTGGACTTTCAAGATAGCTTGTTCCTCAGTCACAATGCCGGACATCGAAACATCCTTAGCAATGTATGGGAGTAAAGACTTGAGGAACCATTCCAACAGGAACTATGGAGGAATGTTGGCTTTCACTAATCTCTTTCGCCGACGCTATTCTTGAATGTGGTCAGAAATATGTGTGGCCTTATTCTGATGGAAGGTGGACAACAACTCAGTACCAGTATCCTAACTAACCAGCAACTAGAAATGGTCTAAGAAAACCAAATCAATCTCATTGAATCACCTATAGCTGTTTCTAGGAAACTCCACATACCACTTCGCGGCTGCCCCCATGAGGGTGCGTTGAAATAGTCGTAATCTAATGGAATCATGATTCAAAGAGTTGGAGGAGCACCAAAGGTGAAATGTCGTGACATGATCTCCTGGGTCCTCACCACCTTTCCCCTCAAACTTTGGAATGTCCAAAGGAAGCTTGGTAGGGACCGGGGGCCAAGTAGGGTCATGACACACCGGATCATTCGTGAGCTTTGAAAGATCCAGGAGATTCAAGCGTGCAAGGAATGGGAGCTGAGGCTGGAAAGCTTGATTATAAGCTCCCATAAAAGGTTGATTGAACGGAACTGTGTTATAAGATGAACCAAAAGCTTGACCATGAGGATTAAACTGCTGATAATGAGGACCTGACGGTCCATAAGCTTTCCCATGGCCATAGGATTGATAACCTCCTCCTGGCTGACCCATTTGAGAGTAAGCAAGTATATGCGTGTTTTGGGCACCATATTGGGGTGGTGGGTGATACTGGTGGCCAGCACCAACTGTGTTGTAGTAAGGGTTGCCACCATGAGTATGGGGCATATATGTACTATTCATAGCGGGAACCGTGTTGTAATGATCGTAATGGTATGGTATGTTCCCACCCCCAGCATTAGGATTAGCTTGAGCAGTCGTGTGGTGACCAAAAGCATGAGAAGTATTCCCAGCCCCAACATTGGTGTGATTAGTAGTAGGGTTGGTGGTGTGATGTCCATGTGGATAGGAAATATTCCCACCCCCTACATTAGCATTACTAGTGGCGACAGTGGATGCGAAAGTATGTGGTATATGTCCATCCCCGTGGTTGGGAGGAACGGTATCATTCGTAAAAGTAGTCCTGGGTTGATGAGTAGCGACACATGTATTAGGTGGTGGATGGTGAGTCATGTTCCAAACAACATTCCGGTTAGGTTTGGTAATCCTAGGAGGTGGTCATCTTCCAACATTAGCATTGTTAGGAATCTGACTAGTCCCCATACTATGTGTGCGGGTGGACAACGTAGTGCCCCCAGTGAGGGTAGTGCCCCCGGTGGGTATAGTATGGCTAACACTTTGACTAGTGTCGGCATGAATACCAACCATAGTGGAAGATTCGATAGTACTATGACTAGGCATACCAAAAGAGAGTGCGGTGGGGTTGATCATAGTGTCATTATGTGATTCAGGCATCTCGTATCTATAACTGCATGGAAACGAAGGAATGAAAGGCTTGTCCTGTTCTTTGTCCTCGGGTAAGTCAAGCATTCCGTAAAGATAATTATCCGGATTCGAAGGATCAAATGGATCTCGATCAAGTGGATTAGGCCAAATAGAACCAGGTGGATCACCTCCCCACTCCTCACGAGGAGTATGGGGATCGGAAGTATGGTCAACTCTACCCAAAGGAATCGAAGGTTTTTCCTTAGTATCAGGATGTGCAGCCATGATGTCTTGGACGTAAGTCTCGTATGAATCCGAAGAATCAGAGGGAGCCCTCCGGCATCCTCTAGCAACACGGTGTAAAAACGCGAGTGTCTTTAAACCAGCCAAACGAAGGGACCGACAGAGAGTAGATTTCCGTGCCACAATATCTCTGGAGAGAATATGTAACCAAAACATCCCCTAAAGGCCAACTTTCGATAAAAAACAGTAAATCAAAAGCACACACCTAGAGAAACTATAGCCAAGAGCAAACAAACAGAGTGGCTAAATGAGCTCCTGACACTAGAGCCGGTATGTCTCTCCTAGGAGAGGATTGAGACTCCCAAACTATAGCTGGAGGTAACAGAATAAGTTATAGAGGCACCCACACTTCACCGTGTCGACAGGGTCAAGTCCACTACATGAACACAACTGTGCTATCCAATCCCTATCTGACTCAAGACACAAACAACATAACCACTGCAAGTACCCTATGCGGTACCTAGGTAAGGTAACTATGCTCACCACAATATAACCAATGATTAGGGGGACAGTCGCAGGTGGGACCCGTCGTATGGGAAGGGTAGCTAAGCTCGAAGCACAAGAGGACGAACTTCCGGTACCCTCAGATATGAAAAAATCCTGGATATATCTCCCACGTTCAACCAGTATCAAAGGGATATCTCCTCAACCAACCTCCAGTGACCTCATGCTTAACTCTAGATTGAGTAGAGCTTCCTGAGAACACCGATCTATACCATGGATTCCTCCACTCCCTGGTCAGACACCTAATGTTTCGTCTAGTAGTCTTGGATTGTTAACTCACAACGATCTATTCCAAGACTCTAAACCTATGCTAGTTGGTGTACCCTATAAATAAAATTAGTCTAATCAATTTTAAGATTAAGCATTAATTTTAGTGGCTGTGATTACTCAAGGGATATGATCATGAAACTAGTGATGTGTAGACTCAATAGTATGCAAAATCATCCAATCCTAGACTCATCTATCCAATAAAACAATGTCACTAATATGCAAAATCAACCAACAATTCCGAAATAAAGATGCAAACTTTTATCTTTTCGATGCACAAGTAGAACCTAAAATGAAGGCAACAAGCACTAAATGCAAGATGTAGTACATGAAAGTAAAATATTTTTGTATTTTCACTTATAAACAAGAAGGAAAATGCAAAAAACTAAATGTATATTTTTGTATTTTTTCAATATAAATGGAATGAAAAAATGCAAGCTAAATCCTACTATTAAGTCACTGAAGTGCTGAGAAGATCACTAAGACAACCCAGCAGATCCTAAACAGCAAGACTCAGCCAAAGGAATGAGCTCAAAAGGAAGAAACCAAGAGGCTAAAACCAAAGATTGGTAAAAAACCAAGAAGGCTCAACCAAGAAAAATGAAGAGATTTGGTCACAACCAAGGCATGAAACAGTCAAGAGAGAGGCCAACAAAGACTCAGGAACCAACCAAACTCACCCAGCAACAACCAATAGCCATAAACCAACAAAAGCCGGAGTTACATGCTACTGTCGAAGGAATACCTACGAGTACCCGTGAGCAGTAGTGTAAACAGAGGTGGGTATACGCAAGCTGAGCTAAGCTAGCCCGTGGGGTGAGGAAAGGAAAATGGGAAAATAAAGTGTCCAAGGGCTCAGAAAAAGCAAGTTTTCTACAGTGTATCTTAACAGCCAATCAGTGACACAGAGCTTCGATAAACAACAACTCTAATTATGGACTAATGCTCAAAATTTTTCCCAAACATGGATGTTTTCCCTAACGGAGTCGCCATTTCTGTATTGGAGAAAACTCACTATGGCTTGGGAATACCACAACAGACAGATGACTACCATAAATCTACTCAATTCTCAAAGAAATGCTATTATAAATGACAATGTTAAGATAATGGAGAAATGTAACCAACCTCAATCCAAACATTTGATGTAGATCCCCGTTGGAGCTTTCAATCCGTGCACTTGTAATCGACAAATTAGTCTTGATAGCCAATATCCAACAAGTACAAATAATATACAATTGACATTAACATTATCAATAACAATGGTCCATAGTATCATAAGCAAATGTAACCCAATGTATAATAAACAACATTCACACCATGAATGGACGAAAATATGAGCATTTCTATTAATGAACAAGAAGAAGTACAAAGTGATATGACCTCTTGCTGGCAACCAATCTGAACCAAGATCTAGATCAATCCACTTGTGCCTCCACCAGTTCAATCCTCCATGAATGGCAAACTCAAACTAGAAAGGAGTTTGGAAGGTGAACATAAATGGTCCACAACTACAAGGATCAATGAGTGCAGACTCAAGATAGGGCAAAAATCCACTAGAGTTCCTTTACTATTCTCTTCTTTCTCCCCTCCATAAGCCATATGTGCTCAATATATAGTTCTCTCAAAGGTAGGTGAAAGGACACATCGAGACGTTACTTGGGCAGATGGAGAGCCAAAGGTCACCCAATGACCACTTTTTGGGAGTAAAAAGTAATTAATAGTGATTTTTACAATTTTACTTGATACCCGCGGCTATAGTGATGCAACTTGCGGGTACGCATGCTATGATGATGCAACATGCAGGTAGGAACAAAAATAGGGAAAAATAGTATCTCTGAAGAATATAAGTGGATTTGAGTCATTGAAATGGATCCTACAGGCCAAAGAATGCTGATGCTCACAGGGTGGAAGATTATGATGTAACAACACTGCAGTTGTGCGCTTCTCATCCAATTCACTGAGATGATTCAGTCGATTCCTCTGTGTCTCTGATAAATCCAGATTTGCTTCAACAACTGTTTTTAAAGTTCTAATTTCAAATTCAATTGGGAAAACAATGTTTTTGCCATATACTAGCTCATATGGGGAAAAACCAGTGGTGTTACTCCAAGTGGTACAATAGGCCCACAATGCCTCTAGAAGTTTTTCAGCCCAATATTTACGATGGCTCTTCACTGTTTTTGTCAAAATAGCCTCAATAACCTTGTTTGTGCTCTCCACCTTCCCATTAGCCCGTGGATGATATGGTGAGGTTATTCTATGTTGAATATGAAATTTCTGCAATAGTGCTTCCAGCATGTGAGATACAAACTGTGGTCCACCGTCTGTAATGATCTCCTTAGGTACTCCAAACCAAGTAAAAATCTCTTCATACAGGAAATAAATCATAGCCTGATCATTGGCCTTGACCAAGGCTACAGCTTCTACCCATTTAGTCATGTAATCTGTGCAAACCAGGATATGAACTTTCTGCTTTGAGGGAGGGTTGATAGGCCCTACAAAATCTAGAGCCCACCTATCAAATGGTTCAACCACAAGCTATGGCTATAAAGGCATCTCATCTAATCTGTTGGGTTGGCCCATACTTTGGAATCTATCACATGCCTGAACATACTTCTTCCCATCTCTGAACAATGTAGGCCAGAAATAGCCCATTCTCAAAACTTTATGACTTGTCCTCTTGTCAGCAAAATGTCCCCCACAAGGCTCATCATGGCAAGATTTAAGAATGCTGAAGATTTCATCTTCTCTAACACATCTTTTGATTTCTAAATCTAATCCTGTGTAGAAAAGATGGCTATCAATCCAACAATACCTAGCACTCTGCTGTATGATCTTCCTTCTTTCTCTCTTTGACATATGTGTTGGAAGCTTACCTGCAGCCAAAAAGTTAGCAATATCCGCATACCATGGAGAATGAGCTGATACTGCAAACAAATGTTCGTCAGGGAAGGAATCTTCAACTGGTAAATTATCATCACTGTTAGTAAGTCGAGATAAGAAAACTGCAACAACATTTGCCTTTCCTGGTCTATCAATAATTGTAATATCAAATTCCTGTAACAGTAACAGCCATCTAGTAACTCTAGCATTCGTGATTGGTTTATTCATTAAATATTTGATAGCAGAATGATCAGTGTGCACAAAAGTAGAATATCCAGTAATATAATGTCTAAATTTGTTGATGGCATAAACAATGGCAAGAAATTCTTTTTCTGTGACAGTATAATTTAGTTCAGCAGGAGACAGATTTTTACTAATGTAGTAAATAGCATAAGGAGCATTACCTTCCTGCTGTCCCAAAACTGCTCCAATGGCAGTGTCTGAGGCATTTGAAGAAATGTGAAAAGGCAGAGCCCAATTGGGTCTTCTTAAGATGGGTGCTGTAGACAGCCTTTTCTTTAGCTCAGTAAACGCTGTTTGGCATGCATCATTCCATACAAACTGTGCATCTTTCATCAACAAAGTGAACAAAGGAGAAGCTAGTTTGGAAAATTTTTCTATGAACCTTCTGTAATAGCGAACATGCCCCAAGAAGCTACGTACATCCTTCTGTGTTCGAGGAGTTGGTATATTTTCAATTACCTTGATTTTGGATGGGTCTTCCTGGATACCATCAGAAGAGATGAAGTGCCCCAGCACTATCCCTTCACTCATCATCATGTGGAACTTTTCAATGCTCAAAGAGAGCTGGCTTTGTTCACATCGTTTCAGGACCTTTTCTAAGTTCTTCAATGCTTCTTCATAACTGTCACCATATGGAGTAAAGTCATCCATAAACATTTCCATGCAATCATTCACCATTTCTGAAAAGATTCCAATCACTGCTCTCTGAAATGTAGCTGGTGCATTGCACAACCCAAAAGGAAGTACTCGGTATGAAAAGGTCCCCCAGGGGTAGGTGAACATGGTTTTGTCCTGATCTTCTGGATTAATCTGAATCTGGTTATAGCCACTAAAGCCATCCAGAAAAGAGAAATACTTCTTCCCAGACAAGGTATCAAGGACCTAATTGATGAAAGGTAAGGGGAAATGGTCCTTCTGTGTTGCCTTGTTTAGTTCTCTGTAATCCACGTAGACCCTCCATTTCCCATTCTTCTTCAGCACAATCACAAGTGGAGAAACCCACTCACTGTCTGAAATTGGGTATATAAATCCTGCTTCCAAATTTTTTTGGATTTCCTCCTTCACTATGTCCCTTAGGTTCGGGTTCATCCTTCTTTGGGGTTGACATACAGGCCTGGAGTCACTCTTAATATAGATGTGATGAGTGCACAAATGAGAAGGAATTTCTTTCATGTCTGTGTACTCCCAAGCAAAAGCTCCCTTACGCTGTTTCAGTAGAGTGACTAGCTGTTCCAGCTCATTAGGTGCCAAATTAGGATTGATATTCAATGTTTTTCCTAGACCAATTTCTACTGGAACATTCTTCGAATTCTTAAGTACTGGAATTACACTGTCATCACCAATCATAGTTTCTTCTGTAAGATTTTCTTGTTTTGTTACAACTAGAGTACTGTCCAAGATCTGATAGACATTCTTATTGACTGACATGGGCTCACTGATGAAACTATTAATGGCGTCATCCTCGGTTTCATCTTTAAATGTTAAGGCTCTCCCTATGGTTAATAGTGGTTGCATTCCCTCTTCTTCCTCGAAATCTACCCATAATGGAGTATCAGCTTCTGTGCTTGGTCGAGTTGGAGGGTATAGGGTTAGATTCTTGATCTCAGTTCCATCTGAAATAGTCATAGAACCTGACCAACGGTTGATACAGGCATCAGCTGTGGCCAACCATGGTCTTCCCAGGATCAATGGGTGTCCCCCCAACTGGGATTTTGGCTGTAACACTAAAAAATACGCAGGATATTCCCACGAGTCAACTGAGACTACAAGGTCATCTACGATTCCTTCAGGCTTGATCATTGATCTATCAACAAGTTCCAAAATAGTAGGGGTTGGCCGAACATTAGTGAGTCCCAATTTCTATCATCATAATGTTAATAGCTGCGCCCAAATCCACCAAGACATTTGGAATTTGTGTGTTCCCTATGTGCACTATAATAGTCAGGTTCCCAAGGTCATCATACTTTGCCACAGGGACCTTTCCCATTATTAATTCTAAATTTTTTTCCAGCACGTGGACAATGGGAGGATCCCTGGGCCTTCTCCTTGGTTTCTTGACACACAAATCTTTAACTGTCGTAGCATAAATGGGCACATCATGGAGGGCCTATAACAGTGGAATTTTAGGATACAAAATTTTCAACTCTCCCACGAGATCAAATCGGGGTTGTTCCACTGTTTTCTGCAGCTGCAATCATTTAGGATATGGTGGTTCTCTATTCAACTATGTAGGCTGTGACAGATCGTGTGTTGCTTCCTGAGTTTCAGCTGCTGCTTCAGTAGGAGTATCAGCATCCTCAATAATGGAGCTTGCTGAATAGTGCTGATTTACTCCAGTTTCAATCACTAGGGATGACACATCCTCAGTGATAATAGGCTCCACTACCCTCCCTGATCGTAATTGTATATCATTGTAGGGAATCTGAGTAATGGAATATGCAGGCATGTTGGCAGTCTCAAATTGATGGACTGCTTTATTGTTTGGGTTCGGGTTAGGTTGTGTAGGTAGCTGTGGTCGAAGTGGTGGATTCATAGGTGTGGCATTGTTCTACAAAGGGAGTTGTGGGTGCTGATACTGCTGATGCTGATACTGTTGAGGAGGGTACTGTTGATACTGAGTCTGGTGATGGGGAAATTTATTTCCTTGGTAAGAGTTTCTCCAGTTGGAAATCCAAGGAGCTTGGTTTGACTGCGGTGGCCATGGTGTCCATGAATTAGGATTTTGCATTGGGTTGTGAGATGGAGGCCACTGGCTATTGTAATAATGTGAAGGGAATTGTGTATTCATATTAAGCATGTTGTTCATTCCATTCATATTATGCAAGAAAAATGTTGGATCTGGATTCATACCTTGGTTTCTATGCTGCCATGGTTTCTTCTGTGCCATAAAGTATGCTGGCTCTACATCCGGAATAGATGCCTGCAAGACTGCTTTAACCTTAGGTAATGAAGGACACTCCTTAGTATCATGCTCGAGTTCACATATCCTACATACCTCTGCTTTGTCTAACGGGCACTCCTTAAGTGGATGCTTCTTTCTACATTTAGGACAGAACACCCCAATTGTAAGATATTCTACTACTTGTTTATGTTTTTCCCTCATGGCATCCAGCTCTAAGGAAATGGAGCTCATCACGTTTGTTTTAAAGTTCTCCAGTAGGTTTCCTATTTCTGCTCAAGTGGCACCTCCACTAGCTAACTTCTGAGTCCTAGTAAAGACATCCTGGTCTCGGTCTTTGTATTGTTTACTGCTTCTGGAAGATCCCCTGGAGTACCTTTGACATAATTCAATAATATTTTCAAAAGGATCCTTCAATATATCCCCTTTCCCCAGCAGATTCAACATATCAAGGCAATCTTCTCTAATTCCTCTTAACAAGATAATATTGAGCACATCCTTGCCAATCTCAGCATGACCAGATCTTTGCAAATTGTACAGCAATCTCTCCACAAATTCTTCCAAACTCTGTTCATCCTTCTGAACCATTTTAAACAACTCCTCCTTTCTATCTCTAGTTCTACAATATTCTTGATATTTAGAAAGGAAGGTGTTCTTCATTTGGTCCCAAGTAGTAATGGTCTCACGACCCAAACTCATGAACCAGCGTAGAGCATTTCCTTTCAAGGTGGCTGGGAATAGATTCAGCTTCTAAGCACTAGAGGTGTAATCATAGCTATGACAGCGGATATCAAACTCAAAAACAAACTCATCAGGATCCTCAGAGGACTTACCATGAAAATTAGGGAGCACTGATGGTGAGATGTCCTTCATAGGAGCTGCTCCAGGTGTCTGAAGGATAGGGAATTCTAATGTAGCCACAGTATTACCAGGCTGATTATTTTCTCCTTCTTCCTCCCGATGATCCTCATGCTCATTCTCACCCCCATGTTCTCTACCAGCCATGGTTCTACTCCAAAATTCAACAGTCTCTTTTATGCGTTCTTCCTCTACTTTAGCTTCTTCTTCTTTTCTCCTCTCTTTTCTTTGCCTTCTTTCTTTCTCTGCTATTCTACGAGTCTCCAACCACACCTCTTTAGTAACTCTGGTTCCGTCAATATGATAAATCTCCTCTCTATCTAGTACACCTACAACACTTCCCTTATCTTCAGGAGGTTTACTTTCTGCAACAGGAGTTGAAGGTCCCGTTGTATTCTCCACTGTGGATGCTGAATGTTCAAGATTGGGAGGAACAGAATTTCCCATGCCTGTAGAGTTCTGCGATGGTCTAGTGGAAGAATCAGCTCTAGCAATTATCTCATCAATATATGTGTGTCTTCCTTGACCTGCATTACGACCTCGACCCCTTCCACCTACAATGTTAGTATTCAAAGGGGGTTCCCGATTTTTTTTTCTTGTATTCATGCATGTTGTAAAAAATTGAACTAAAATAAAATCAAATGAAACCAACTACTAACTCTGTCTATCTATTACCATCCCCGCCAGTGGTGCCAAAATGTTGGTCACTCTATATATCAGTTAATTAAAGCTAACACACAAAATGGTCAATATAAATTGTCAACCCAGGAAGGTCTTTTATTTCAAAGGCAATAAGCACAGTCTATGCATAAACAGATCAAGCAGTTGATTTGTAAATAATGTTCCTACCTATGTGTCCAACCAACTCATTCCCTAATAACACTAATCTAATTCACACATCTAAGAATCCAAAGTGAAACAACTTCCCTACAGAAATCAACCTAGCAAGTTAATGATCTAATGATGAAATGAAACTAGATTACTTTTGCAAGAAGTTAAATCCTATAATTATCAAACTACAACATTCAATCTTTACCAAAATGATCTATACACTAGCTACTATAATTCCACCATTAATTGTCTAATCTATGAATGTAATTGAAGATACAACAGTAACCAAAATTAAAACACAAGCTTGAACTCTAACTGATAATTACTAGAAATCCTAGAAATCATAAACAACTAGAAGATAATTGGAATTGAGTTTGACTATCATAGCTAATTAAAACACACATGCAATTAAGTAAATTATCCTACACAGTCGACTGTCACACCACTCTGTCACAGCTATTCAAGATGCAATTATAAACTACTAGAAAGGAAAGCTAAACTCTGTTACAGCTACCAATAATGTCTGCAATCATTCCACACCACACAACTGAACTAAAACTAAACTACTCTACCTACTTAAACCGGCTATCTTTGTGCGAAGGTGGGCCCTGGCCTTCTAATAGAGACGCCGAGAGTCACAGCAAATTAAGACACAGAAATGAAGAACTCTACTCTCATATTACTGATGGAAGATCATGAGTCTCAGTTCTCTATTACAGCTTACACAAAGTAATGATTGTCCAACCCCCATGCTACGAGAGCCTTCTGGAATTTAAACAAAGGAAATACAGTTTCAGATCCATTAAAGTCGCACAGCAATGAAGATCCATGATCTTCATGCTGTGGAGTAACAGCTAACTGATACAGCGTATTAAACAGGGCTATTAATTCTGAAAGATGTTGTTGCTTTGATAGTTAATGAATCAACAAACTCAACAGCTGGAATGCCACCTATCTGTCGTAGCTAGGCTTTTCTTCAATGGAATCTATTACAGTGGGGATCTGATACAGCTTGCGTGGAGGATGCGCTGTCCCTTGGAGTATGAAGAATTAGGATTGAAGAGTAACAGCTGGCACTTCTAGGATGATACACCTACGCTTTAGATTTGAACTAAATAAACACACAAGTGTTAGCATAAACCAAAGGTCAGGATTCGAATCTTCACAATCTTAGGCATAAAAATAAATAAGGCAATAACAAATTATACCTGTCAATATTATTGATTGATCTAGGAAAGACATGGATATAACTCATGAAAGTAGGATGGAATCAGGGAAAAATGATGTAATAAAGGTGGCCAAAAAGGGGCATTTCATGAACCCAACACTCCTCTCTGCACCATATTCCTGATATAGTGATATTTGATCTCGATGTGCTTCGACCTGTCGTGGAACACCAAGTTCTCAGACAACTTCACACAACTCTGGTTGTCACAAAAGATACCAGTATCCTCCAATGGGAGATCAAATAACTCAGACAATAGCTTTCAGAGCCATACTGCCTCACAACTAGCTGAACAAGCTGCAACATACTCTGCTTCAGATGTACTCAGTGCTACGCAGGACTGCTTCCTGCTGAACCAAGATATCACACCTGATCCCATACTGAAGCAACACCCAAAAGTGCTCTTCCTATCTGCAGCATTTCCTGCCCAATCTGAATCAACATAACCCTATAGGTTAAACTTTTGATTCGCATCATACTTGATCCCATAGTCAACTGTACCCTTCAGGTACCTCAGAATATGCTTTACAGCAACCAGGTGAACACCTCTGGGATCCATCAGGAACTGGCTCAATGTGTTCACCGCAAAGCAAATATCTGGTCTTGTGTTCATCAGGTACATCAAGGATCCAATCATCTGACGATACATTGTGACATCAACTAGATCAGATGAAGCATCACACAAAAGCTTCAAGTTCGATGCCATAGGTGTGGCCATGGCCTTGCAGTCCATCATATCGAACCTCTTCAGGATCTCTATTGCATGCTTCCCTTGTCCAAGGAAGATTCCATCTGCACTCTACAACACCTCATCCCCAAGTCCTTGATCTCGAACTCGGCAGCAAGCTTCCTCTTGGTATTAGAAATCAAACTATCTTCTCCTGTAACAAACAAGTCATCCACATACATAAGTAGTATCACTGGATTTCCTTCCTCAACCTTGTAGTAAAGGTTGGAATCTGCTTTACTCTTGGTAAATCCCAAACTGGATAGAAAGTTGTCCATCCTACCATATGAAGTCCTAGGAGCTTGCTTCAAGCCATACAAGGCTTTCTTCAACTGACACACGTATGACTTCCTATCATGTGTCTCAAAAACAAGTGGCTACTCCACATACACTTCCTCTTCAACTACACCCTTCAAGAAAGCTGTTTTGACATCCATCTGGTGTATCTTCCATTTCATCACTGCAGCCAAGGAAAGTACTGATCTGATGGAAGTGTACCTGGCTATAGGAGAAAAAGTTTCTTCATAGTCTATTCCTTCTTTTTGGGAAAAGCCACGAGCTACAAATCTTGCTTTGTATTTCTCTATGCTTCCATCTACAGCATGCTTGATCTCGTAGATCCACTCGGAAGTCACAACTGACTTCCCCTCAGGTCTTGGGACTACATCCCAAACATCATTCTTCATGATCGACTGATACTCCTCGATCATGACATCCTTCCATTCTTTCTTTTCTGCTGCTTCTTCATAACTAGAAGGTTCTTTGTTCATAATGTCACAGAGTAAGACAACATAACTGGTGTGAGATCTAGTTCTCTTCCTTGGTATGTGTTCTTCTTCTGCAATTCCATACCTTTATGCATCTTGAATGAGCTCTCTAGCCCATGCAGGTTTCCTCTTGTGATAATCCTTCTCACGGGGTGGATCTACAGGTTCTTGTGGATCTTCAATTTCTCGATGTATTTCTGGAATTGCTTCAGTCATGGTGGTATCTTGAAATCTGGTTTCCTTTGGTTCTTCATGATCTTCAATAGGTGCCTTTCTTGACTTAATGAAAGCTGAGTTTTCATCAAATGTCACATCCCTGCTAACATCAATCTTCTTGAACCCTGGAAAGTATATTCTATAAGCCTTCGAGCTTTCACTGTACCCCACAAAGATACCCTTCTTTCCTGAAGGATCTATCTTTGTCCTCTTTTCCTTTGGAAGATGTGTATATACTGGACAACCAAATATTCTGAGATGGATGACTTCAGGCTTCATACTAGAGAAGACCTCTTCTGGTGTCTTGTTGTCCAATATCTTGTGAGGTGTTCTGCTCTGCACATATACAACTGTCCTAGCTGCTTCTTCCTATAGATGCATAGGCAGGTCCTGGTCATGCAGCATTGCCCATGTCGCTTCCATGATTGTTCTATTCTTTCTTTCTACAACTCCATTCTGTTGTAGATTGTAGGGAGCAACAAACTCCCTCTTAATCCCTGAATCACTGCATAGTTTCTTGAAATCACCTGAAGTGAATTCTCCCCCATTGTCGGATCTGAATGTCTTGATCTTCTTGTCAGTTTGATTCTCCATCAAGGTTTTGAATTCCTTTCACTTATTAAATACTTCATCTTTGTTCTTTAAGAAGTAGACCCAAGTCTTCCTAGAGAAATCAACAATGAAAGAGACATAGTATACATACCCACTCAGAGAACTGGATGACATAGAACTGCATACATCAGAGTGGATAATTTCTAAGATTCCTTTTGCTTTGCTTTCACTGCTTGGAAATTCCTTCTTAATGTTCTTTCCTTTTGCACATCCTTTGCAAACACCTTCATTCTTTGACTTGATTTCAGGAAGACCTTCTACAGCTTTACTTGCAATTGGTAGTGCTCTGTAGTGCACATGTGTAAGCCTTCAATGCCAAAGTTCACTTGGCTCCATGGATTCATGTACCATGGCATGTTCAGGTTGTCCCTTCAATTTGTACAATCCTCCCTCTTGCTCTCCAATCACCACTGCATCATCAATAGTTTTACCCTTTGGCCACATTAGGACTTGGCCATCTACAAATGCAACCCTCATGCCTTTTGCATCCAATGCAGAGATGGAGAGTAGGTTCTTCTTGAGCCCAGGTACAAATAACACATCTTTCATCTTCAAGGACTTTCCAGATTCTAGGTTGTAGGAGGCTTCCCCACTTCCTTTGATAGGATATTGATAATCATCCCCAAGTTTCACCTTATGGGGTGATTCATGTCAAGATAGATTTACAAAAGATTCTTTAAACCCAGTCATGTGTTTAGAAGCCCCACTGTCAATTAGCCAATCATTACAACCATGAGAAATAGTAACTGTGAGGGATGAGATTAGAACATATTCATCTTCACTAGATGAGTCATCACTTTTTGCTCTAGATTTCTTACTGGGAGGTTCATCATCCTCGGCAGCATGAGCATGATATCTTCTTTTGTTGTTCTTCTTCTTCTTGTTGAATTTTTTGTCTTTCTTCTTCTTGGGACAATTTGAAGCAAAGTGTCCTATTTCATTACATTCATAACATCGAACATGAGATAGATCTTTCTTCTTGTGATGAGGGTGAGAATGTTTCTTGTTATGAGATCTCTCCCTCTTAAACTTGCTTCCCTTGGTGTGAGCTTGATCTTCATTCCCCATCTTTTCTTCTTGGGCCACAAGCCTTGCTTCTTCTTGTGAGCATTCCTCCCACAGTTTAATGAAGGAGACCAACTTCTTTCTTGCACAGATTCCTTGGATAAAGAAATCCCATGACCTAGGTAGGCCATTTAGTGTTGTCATGACAACTTCACCATTATCCACTATTTCATCCACAACTTCGAGTTGTTCCTTGATCTGAGAGACCTTAGAAAAATAAGATTGAATGGTCTCTCCATTCTGAAGCTTTACCCCTTTCAATTGATTCCGTAGAGTCATCTTCCGATTTATGTTCTTCCCTTCAAATAGCTTGGATAGGGAATCAAACATCTCTTTGGGTGTCTTCAGAGATGACACATGGGGGATGAGATGGTCCTTGATAGAATCAACAATGATTCTCTTTGCCTTGACCAAGTTCTTTTTGTGAAGAGCTTTAGCCTCTTCTCCTTCTGGGACAAGGACCTCAGAGCTTATGTAAGTATTTAACTCATTTTCTTCCAGGATTAACCCAATCCTATACTTCCATGCTCAGAAGTTATCAGCCCCTTCTAGCTTATCCTCAAGCTTGGTGTGGTGAGACATCTTTAAAGAGTACTTCAAATGGAAATAGAAAATATTTAGGTCTTACCACTTGATTTGCTGAAAACTAGATCTAGTCCTGGATTAGGGTTTGTTAGAGAAACCCTAAAAATTCAAAATGTGAATTTCAAACTTCTGAAAGGATAGAAAGATGCACTTTGATGAGCTGATCATCTTGGTATATTCATAATTTGAGATCTGCAAAATTTCACCCTTCAGAAATTCCTTTTAGTCTTCCCAGATTCACGAGGGAGGACCTTGAATTAGGGTTTGAGTTTCTCGGAGCTTCACCCACCCAAAAATATCGATCCAAAGCTCTAAACTTTGATTTTTCCAAGGGGCTTCCAGCTATGTCTTCAGATTTCAAAAATTCCTATTTTTGTGGAAACCCTAATTTTTAGGCCCAAAACTGAAAGTGCTCAGAATTGAATTCTGATTGGACAGATAGATTCTCCTTGATGAGTAGAGTCAATCTACCTTACTTATTTTCCAAAATTTGTGGAGAGAAACCCAATAAACAAGAAACCCTAGTTTCCGTCACTGCACAATGTCTTCTTCTCAGGGAAGCTCTGATACCATGTTAACTTTTTAGCATTAATTCAATATAATCTAGGATCTTTACTGAGAGAATAACATGTACAACATATCAAGTATAACAATGCATATCAATCACACCAAGCAATCACATGAGACAATAGACACACAGAGTTTCACTGGGGAAAACCATATAGGTGAAAACCCCCACAACTTCCTCAGAGATAGAGAGAGTAATGATACAAACCAAGTACAACCAAAGTACAAGAGATAGTCTTCTCCTAGCAGTTGATCCTTCTTCTCACATGTGCGCCACTTTCCGAATGATGGAAGAGTGAGTAATGAGATAAATGAAATAGAGATCTCCCGATCTCTATTTATACTTGTCTTGTGCTACCTAATAAACCTATGGAGCCGACTTGTCTAACTCAGCCTAATAACCCCAGGTTACATTATTCTGGGCCAACCCCTCTACTAGGTGGTCTAATAACCCATCAGCAAGTTACACCACTTGCGACAGTTGTCAATATAAATGACGACACTTCTATATAGAGGAATAATACATCTCTATAGGAGTACAATAAATATAGATGAAATACATTCCAAAGTTACATATACATCAACAGAGTGAAAATTAAATCATGAGCACATAAGCAAACTATCAAGGTTTTCCCTTCCTGATTTACCTTTGTACACAAAGTTGGCTTACATGGACTTCTACTGAATTCTTCACTATTCAAGTATTCATGAATCCTGTTGTAGCATACTTTTGGTGCTTGTCTCAATCCATACAATGCTTTCTTTAAACTATAGACCTTACCTTGTTCTTGTTCATCAATATTGTATCCTGGATGTTGTTTTACATAAACCTATTCTTCCATAGATCCATTTAAAAATGCTAACTTAAAATCCATTTGATACACACTCCATTTATTTTGAGTAGCAATGGATAACACCATCCTCACTATATCAAGTATGGATATAAGTGCAAAGGTTTAATTATAATCAATACTGGGTTACTTACTAAACCCCCGAGATATATGTTGTCACTATGCCACACCGATGCAAAACATGTAGCCAAAAGATGAAGAAATTGCCCCACGAACTGTGAATCTTCTGGTTTTTCCCAATCAACTAGTGCAATCAAGATCCCTAACCAAGAGTAATGGAAAGGGATACCGTTTTCCTGTGCTTGATTGCAATCACTCAAAAACTACTTTACCATAAATGTTGCACGATTCATCTGGACACCTTCGACACACTACTCAACCAACTCAACCAACACTATCACTATTTTGGAGACCTGATTGGGCAACATTTTATCAATAAATTGCTAGTAGGTTCCCTTACTGCAAATCACACCAATTGATCATCAATGGAATTTATGTCGTAGCCTCGATTTTTTTTTGACAAACCATATGTATCCTTCATTTTATTGGCAAGATCCTTATCCTTTTACTTTCCCACAAAATAAGTTGTAGGAACGGGTGCTATAGTTTGTAAGCCCATGATCCTCAACCCTAATGTTGTATCAATAGAAACTTTCCTCTCAAGCCATATGAATCCTCCATGAATAAATAATAAAAGTTTCTTTACATAGGAGTTGAACTTTGTAGTGCGACCAAAATGTGGCATCTCTAAGAGGCCCAATATACCAAATTTTTTCAAACCTCTAGACCAATACTGGACTTCAACGACACACATGGTCATATCCTTGAGGAACATCTCTATTCAGTAATTGTCTCGGGATAATTCCAAGAATTCTTGTCTCTCATCCACATCATGATTTGCGTACTTAAGATTTGGTACTTTCCCTATCTTGACTCCTTCCTTTATTACTACCTTCAGAATCAGTGGTGTCTGTAGTGTGTACTTGGCATCCTTAGGAAATATAACTAGTTTATCATTCATCTTCCTTGGCGGTAAATATAATGGCAGAAACGATGACATGCTAGACTCTAAGGCCTCTTCATCATGATTCCCTTTAGTGCGGGATTTAAAATTCTTTTCTCGTGTCAACCTTTGTTCCAGTGTGGGAATTGCTGATGGAACTACTACTACTTCTACCTCTGGTTCTGCATGGCTTTCTAGTTGTCATTAATCGATAGACTCTTTTACAATATGTTCAAGTGATTTCTCACGCTTATTCTCTCCCAACACACTATTTTTTTGGATATGTCCTTAGCTGCAACACTCTGCAAAAAATGAACTTGATTTTCATCCATTTATGATTTTAATGTCCCACTATCCTATCTTGTTTCCACATAATCCCTAGATTTACTGTACCTCACTGGATATCCTTCAATATTTAGCCAATCTGGTGCCTATCCAAGATTTATTTCCCTCAAAACTATCATGTCCTTTCACACATTCCTATCGCATCTATCATTTAATGTAATTCCTCTCTTAATTGGCCAACACTTTTTGTCATAAATGACCCATTATTTTTTTTTCATTCTTTCAACCAACTATGACATACCTACATCTCTCTATGTATTCCTAATTAACTTCAGCATATTCCTACTCCTACCTTAGGTGCATACTGTTTTTAGTGTATGGTGCTCATTTCAGCTACACTTAGCACCTAGACATCGTAGCTCTATATATGCTTGTTGAAGGAAAGTACGGTTGTCCTTGTACAGTTTTATCCAACTTCCATGATCTAAACCATCCATGAATTCCCCATTTAGTTTTTGCAATTTCACAGCACTCCCTTTTGTCACATACTTGATTACACATGGTCCTAACCAATGCATTATAAAATTACTAGGGTGTTTGAAGAACTTATTGTCATAGAGGAGAATTAGGTCTCATACCAGGATCTTCATTTGCTTGATATGTCGGTCATGTCATGCCTTCTCCCTTTCCGTTTGTACTTGTTGATGGAAACCTACACTAAACCTATGTTCTTCCAACTTCAATAATGGTGACAACATCTCCTCCACTGCTCTAGTATCTGTCATTTTTGTAAATACAAAAATCCCTAATCTTGGCACAATGTACTCCATAGGAATTACAACTTACTAACCATATACCATACTAAAAGGTGTCTTACTTGTAAAGATTTTAGAAGTTGTCCTATATGCCCATAATATTGATCGTATCCTCAAGTCCCAATCGTCACGGTTCACACTACATATTTTGGTCAATAGTCCTATTCAAAAAATGGGTTCCCTGATCACTTAGTAAAATCCTAGGACAACCAAACCTATTAACCACATTTTCAAATAAGATACTTGCAACAATTTTAGAGCTGCAATCCCTAACTCGATCAGCCTCATCCTATCAAGTTAAGTAATCTATCGCAGTTATTATGTACCTAGCTCCTGTCCTTTTCATGGGTGGGTTAACTGGTCCAATAAAATCAACATCCCATTCATCAAAAGCTTGTAATGTTACCTTAGGAACTAATGGCATTTCATCTCTTCTTGAAGGTTTTCCAACCCTTTGACATACATCACAAGACTTGGAGTACCCTTTTACATCCTGATGTAAAGTAGGCCACCAAATCCCCGCCCTTAATAGTTCATGTGTTGTAGCCTTAGTTGCATAGTGTCCCCCTGCAACACCATTGTGATCTTATGCAAGGATCATAGTACTTTCATGTTCCAACACACATCTTCTAAGGATTTCATCTGGGCACAACTTATACAATTGTCCTGCTATAAGATAATAGTATGATTCTTTCACAACCAATTGTTTCTTCTGTGCCAAAGTATATCCCTTAGGATCCATACCTATAACCAAGAACCAGACAATGCCTTCGAAGTAATTATACACCATCCTTGCTAAAAATTACTGCGCATTAGGCATGCTATCATCTAAGTTTACTAGTTCTTCTCTTGTTTCCAACCTTGACAGACGGTTAGGGCCTACATTTGAATTTCCTGATTTGACTACAATTTCAAAATTACTATTCAAACAATAATAACCACTTGTAAATACCCCCCCCCCCCCACACTAGCTTATTGACTTATTATCTTAAAGAAGAAAGGTTTGTATACATCTTAAAACGAGACCCTAAATTTATGATGTGCATATACCATTGCTAACCTTTCTCTTTTTGTCGTAGTGTAGTTCCTTTCAGTCGTTGATACCTTTCTATAGAAAAAGCAATGGGGTGATGTGCCAAAAACGCACCCAAAGCTGTGGATGAGGCATCGATAGGTACATAAAATATATCCATATTCCCAAAGATTTGTTCCTTTATTATCCTCCTATTAATGAGGGACGAGAATTAGTACAATAAAGAACTCTTTCTCTACCCCACGAGGAGGCATTCAAATAAGTGGAAGAATAAAAATCATAAGGAAATTATTCTTGTTGACCAAAACAATCGATTGTTACCAATTCGTAAGTTAACGATTGAGTGCAACTATGAGTAAGAAGACAGAAATCATTCAAGTTCAATATGATTGAGAACAATACAAAGTTCTCTACGATCATATTGAACAACACTGTGAAGTGTTGTATGAGAAAGGAAATGTGAGTGCATATTAATTCAATTCTATGCATTGGTAAAGGATGATATCTTGAACATTCATAAACCTGTATAAAACTTTCTATGCACTTATGAAGAGAATTGGATGTGTTAGGTGTGGAAAATATATTGAGAACACACTTTGTTTAGTAGAACTAATATGAGTGAAGTGATTCAATTCTATGTGAGGGAAACTGAGAAACCTTATCCCTAGTTCATCATGGTTGTATCACAGTCAATCTTGGGAATGACTTCTAAAACATAAAGGAAAAAAGTGTTAATTTATCACGATTCATGTATGTTATTTACATTATAATGCTCATTACCTACTAGTGTATCCATGAATTGAATGAATACATTTGTAAAAATTGAATGACCCAATAGAATCTAAGCGGTCTCGGGTTCATTTATTCCATTTATTCACTTAGTTCTTTATTGGAAAATAGTATCCTTAGATCTTCGTCTTCTCTTGGATATTTTCAAGGGTGATAGAGGTGAAGGTAAGTATATCCTAAAAATGAAATAACTAAGACGAATGGACAGACAAGTTGAACATTTCCTTTATGAAAAAATTATAATTTTAGTTCAATATAAACCCTTGTAGTTTGCATATATAGTACTAACACCTCATAAGTTTGTGCAACCTTAGGATGATGATAAAAGTGAGTAAGGGGATTTAGTTGTCATTTGTTGTAATCTATTGACCCATAAATGGGATAGAATATGACAATTGATTTGATTCATGGGAAATGGGAGGGAAGTAGAGCTAGTTGGGATTTAGCTTATCATACCATTTGGGGTTGGAGGGTTCAAGATTCATTTGTAGTGGAGTTGCCTATTTTTTTTCTTGTGGATTGAGTATGAAGGACATGTTTCTAGGGTGATTTCTGGGATTTGGTCACAAATTCGTAGAAGGAGGTGTTGTTCTCTTGATTAAGAGTATGGTCTTCTTTCTTATGATTGTCACTTGATTATGGAGGTTTGAGGGCTTTTCCTAGAGTTTTATTTGTATAAATTGAACTTCGAAATGCTTGGGTGCCATTGGAGAGATTGTAGATGGTGTTTTGCTAGTCAATTCTAGAATGTGACTCTTGTCCCCTATAATCTGTACTTCATTAGAATGTGTCCCTTGTCCCCTATAATCACCACAATGTTTGGTCATATATGATTTCTTATAAGTTGACATTTTTTGCATGGTTGGTGATTTATGAGAGGGTTTTCACCAATAGCCATGCTCATAAGAGAAATATTTTTTATTTCCTTCGTCTTTCTTATCCTCATTATGAGAGAGCAAAACACATATTTTAAGAGTATTAATATGCTAAGAAGGGTTGGAGCTCTCTTTAGGATAAATGGTTAGGGGTGCTTGGGGTGCTCTTTTCCATGGTGCACATGCAAGGGTTTGGCATTCTTCGAGGATCACAACTTTATTTATTCTATATAATATAAGGTATAAAGCAATTTTTGCACATGATGTTAGGGTTTGGAATTCTTTGAGGATCAAAACTTTATTTATTCTATAGAATATTAGGTATAAAACAATTTTTGCACATGATGATAGATCATTGTCTCTCTTTTATTTTATGTAATGGGATGAAATTTATCATCAAATTCTAAACAAAAGAGCTCTTTTTATAAAATATGTCAACTCTTTGAACCCATTTGAGTGTTCCAAATTTGTTTCCTTATTATTCCTTTCTATCATTTTTTATACATGTTTTTTTAATTTTCTTTAAATGTAAAACTTCTTTTAAAAACAAGATGAAAATATGAATCTGCTTGACCAAGCATTTCGGAAAATTGGAAACTTCATTTGACATTGGGAAGCGTTTGCTTAAATATAAAGTAATGAGGTCATTTTAATTATGATATCTACTTTTAATTTAAGTAGATAAAAACATGTATATACTATTTAATTCTTAATTGAATATCAATAGTATAATTTGTTTATGATAGAAAAATAAATACTATACTAGGATCATTCTTGTACGACATCAAACATCAGAAACTTAATTGACAAATCACTCAAAAAGAAATGACCCAAAACCCAAGACCCTAGACTCATCCAAGTTTTTATAAAATATATAAATATCCAGTTAAAGTGTCGAATTTTTCCAAATTGAAAGTTTTTCATAGTTTTTATTGTATCGTACTAGAAACTATGAATCTCCCATCTCAGGATTATCTGTGTGCTCAGCTTCCATTTCCAAGCCGTCTGTGTCCACGACCACTCGGATTAAGATCGATTGAGACTGCATCGTTTATTATGCATTGAAGGAACCTTTACTGTATCATATTGGTAACTATGCATTTCCCATTGGGGATTATATGTGTGCTCGGTTTCCAATTCTAACGTCAGGTCATCTGTGTCCACGACCACTAGGCTTAAGACCGATCGACTCTGCATCGTTAATAATGCCTTGAAGCAACACCTTATCCAGTCATCATTTTGGTGGTCTCCCCATCACCTAGAGCCTGTCTTCAGCCCCTAGTAGCCCTCCTACCTACCTGATGCGCCCTGTTTGACTCACTTGCATGATATGTGCACCTTTTCTCACCTACTAGGATTTATCATTCAGTTAGAGCGCCTTATCTCACCTACCAAGAGTCTGATAGTTAGTTAGATCCTTGATTGAGCAATTCTTCCACTAATTGCTCATCCTAACTTCCCGTAGCTCCTAGTTAGCTAGTTTTGGAGTGCCACTTGACTTTATGACAGCCTCATGCGCCCTCCTTGGAGTCTCCATCCCTTGATTCATGCTTAGATGGTTCTGTTAGACTCAGTTAGAATCATTTGATTGACCTTTGACCATTTATGATCGATAATACTAATTGGATGATGTCTCCAATGTTGTCCAAGCCACACTTTGAGCATGATTCGATTGACCTCCTTGGTTAATTCGAATTCTATTGACATCTATTGTATTGTATTAATTTTTGACAGTGCTAGCTCACAGCTGATGTATGATACAGTAGTTATTCTCCATTTTCTGTGTAATGAGTTATTATTGACTACATTCTTCTCTTATTCTCTGCACTTCTTGAGTGAGTTTTGTGTGAGTCTTGTTACAACTGTCAGATCCTACTGCAGATTATCACAATATGAAGAAGCCACTTTGAGTAATTCTACTGTGCATAATGAAGGAAGCATGAACATCATAAGTATATGTGCAAGAGGTAAAGGTGAAAGACATGCAACATTGAAGTATATCCAAAACCAAGAAATCTGAAGAAAACAAGAAGCATACATGTGCAAGATGACTGAATATACATGGATGACAGGATGAAAGAGAACATTCATTCACTACATTCATTTTGAAGAAGTCTAAAGTTGTGAATCAAAGATGCATTAAGCATGAAACTTTGGAGTATATCTAAGAGGAAAATTCAGACAGAATATATCAAGGAGAACATCATATAGTGTGAAGAAGTACATAAGATGACACTTCATATAGCTCCAAAAGGACACTTCATGATGATTATGTTGAAGAAGGAACACAAGCAATGTATTCTACATCATGAACTCCTTGCGTAGATATTGAGTCCACTAAGTCATACTCTATCATGACGGCAAATGCAAATTATTTGGTTGGACAATGGTTCAAGTGCCCAAACTATCAAGTGGATGATTGGACCAAAGGGACAAGCAATCTAGCAAGTCTAAGTGTTTTAGGTCAACAGTTGGGCAGTGCGCTGGAAGAAAGGAACAATAGATGGTCAGACAATCCTGAAAGTGCGCAAGCACAACTAATCAGACGAAGTCTTAAATTGGTCAAAAGTGCAAGAGTTCCTAAATGGGTATAATTAGTTGAAGATCACAATGGACAAATGCTACAGCCGACGAACAATAGGTGCGCAAGTTCCACCAGAAGGAATAAGGTAGAGTTCATGGTCCCACAAATGAAATGTGGGCATATGCATAGGTTCCGCAATGTTCCAATACATCAAGGGCGCATCACCAAATTGCAATGATGAGCATGGGTAAGAATCTCACTAAGAAAAAGCCAAGAATGCGTTGATTATGTTAAATGGTAATAAATTAAGGGTGCATTAAACAAAAGTATGGTTCTCTGTATTTTCGTAAGGATCAGAATGACATTAGAGACCCAATCTATTAAAGGAATAGGATATATAAACCCATCTTTCAACATCTTTTCTATCTCTGCTTTAATAGCCACAATTTTCCAAGGGTGAACGGGATGAACTTTTTGTCGGATAGGTTTTGCGTCGGGATATGTTTGAATCTCATGCATAACAATGGTATGATGAATCCTCGGAATTTCCTCATAGATCCATGCAAAGACGTCACGTAATTTTTTAAACAAGGCCATGAAAACGGTGACATATTCTGGAGAACAAGTTTGGCCTATGTTAATATGTTCCATGACTCCATATTTGACTGAGATGTCGATCGAAAAGGTAGGTGTGATGTTTTCCAAGTTTCCCTCAGTTATCGTATCATATGTAAGTATAGGAGATTGAGGGTAAGGAAAGACATCTGGTGAAATAATAATTTCAATGGTGTTCTCTACCATGTCTAAAAGTGGAAGGAAATACGATTGCTGATGTAGGTATTCCCATTGGGGTTCGTCCACGCTCATAATATCCATGATTGAATCATAGGAATGAAAGGTATGGAGTAGAGGATGAAGTAAGGATGAATTCCTCTGTAATGGAATAGAATCCAGGTTAGATGCCACTGAAAAGTGGGCATCGGGTAGATCAGGTGTTGATTGGATGGCCTCGTAAGTAGGTTTAGCGGGGCCGAGAGGCATCAAATATCCAATCAAATACATATGGTATGGATTGGGAACAACCCATTGGTCGATTGAGTTGGAAGATGATGGGATCATAGATGAGATCATGTTCACCGTGGCAACATGGTTTGGGGATATGATATTGGAAAGAATCCCATGAGGGATGAATCTTTACATATATCTATGAGGAATGTCCTAAAAGAGGGAAATTATCCACAGGATGAGTAGTGGTGTCTGGTGTACATAAATCTAATTGGGCGATAGTGATGATTATCCCATGATAGGGAAAATGCACTATGAAGAAGACATATGAGGCAACCGAGGACATGGCATAAAACCAGTTTTGAACTAATAATAAGTTATAATCCAATGGGGAGGGGACGACTTCCACGTTAATGGAAACATTATTGCCCCCCAACTCTACGACTAAGGATTGTAATAGCCCATGTGGTTGAAATCCACGTACATCAAAGGATTTCAATGTGATAGGGGAACAATTCAACTAGGGAGAGTCGATGGCTTGCCAGCAAGTTAACGACATAACTAAAGTGGAGTCTCCTTCGTCTAACATAGTATGATGGACACTTTTCCCAGAAACATTGGTAACAATATGAAACACTAGTTTGTGGGAAAGCCTCGGCTTGAAGTAATCTAATTTGAACATGATGGTATTGGAGGAATCAGGGTCTATAGCTCCTATGGCATATAGCAGGGTCTTACACTGGTTGGGATAGTTTTGTAAGACCTCGAGCATCGACATAACACAAGGGGCCTGGGCTAGATCTTCCACAATGTTGTAGTTTTGAGTGACCCGGGCATTCGGATTGAAAATTGCTTTTCTAATCATACTCTTGGGTGGATACAATACTGAATCTGGTAAAGGTTTCTCTATGACAAGAGGACCTTGAGGTGAAGGGATGTTAGATGTAGATGTGGAGGATTTTTCAGTATTACCTTCATTAGATTCATTCTCAGGAATAGAGTCATATGTACTTGACTTGGTGGACAAGTTGACTATTTTGTTGCACATCACAAGAACATGAGAGGTTGTGGAAGGTTCTTCTTGAGAAGGAGGTGGTTGTTGTGCAATCATTTGTTTTTGTTGTGTGGGGAAGGGATCGGTTAACACTATGGGTGTGGGGTTTCCCTTGAGAAAATTTTTCACTTCTTCATGGTGTGGACACTCTTTCGGGAACTGATCATCACCACACAGTAAACATGGATATTTAACCTTCAATTTTTTTTTGGTGTCATCGAGATTATTCTTGGGCTCCTAATGGTTAGAAGACTTATTGGATTTTCCTTTGTTCTTCTTTTTGCTACTGGATTTTGGAGGTGAAGTAGATTGAACTGAAGCAGGGTTGGTTGAGTGATGGGTGTTGTTTCCATCCTGTGCAGAGGATGGATTCAAACTATGGTGGTTCTCTGATCCACCTAATTGTGTAGCAGGCTGGGAGTGAACAGAACCAATAATGCCATCGACATGTTATCCCGATGGGGGTTTTTCTGGGTCGTATGTGGGGCATGTGGAATTAGAGATGATGTCGTACAATGTTCCATATTGAGCATAGACAAAGTCTAAGTACTGGGCACATGAAATGGCTTGTTATTTCGAAATAGCCCCTCCCATAGCCACGTTTTTAGCTATGATGGGTAGTAGTGACTTCGTGAACCAATCGACAAGTAGCTGATCCAGAATGGGATCTTTAATGAGACGTTGTCTCCTCCTCCACTCATCAATATGATTGAAAATGTGTGTGGAGGTATTTTGACAGAGATAATTCAAAAGGTATGTGTCGGTCTCGTAGTAGATCGGTAGCTAAAAGTGAGTAAAAAATGCCAGAGCTAAAGATAAAAAATCGACAAAGGAATGTGGTGGCAACTCGATGTACCACTTTGCAGAAATACTAGTAAGGATTCATTGAAATAAACTCAAACGGATGGAATCATCCATTAAGGAATTGGAAGAACACCATGAATGATAAGTCATTACATGGTTCTTAGGGTCCTCACCGGGCTTTACGTCAAACTTCGAGATGTATGATGGTAACTTCATAGGAATAGTTGGACAATTTATACTGTGTTGAATATGATCATTACTCAAAAGAGACAAATCTGGCAGATACAGTGTAGCCAGAAATGGTAACTGTCGGTTCAGTTGTGGATACTGGTGATACTGATAAGGCATTTGGGTACTAGTAGGACCATGAATCCAATGATCATAGGGTCCTCCCATAGGGTTTTGGCCATATGGAGGTGGGCCTCCCGGATTGAGAGGTGGACTTGAAGGGGGTCCTCCTCCAGAATAAGGTGGGCCACTACCAGAATATTGGGGTCCTCCAGGTGGAGGTTGTTGAGGTGGAACAGGTGGTGGGGGAGGAGATGGGACATGTGGTGGGGGTTTCTCTCTAGATGGAGGTCCAGTTGGTGGAACATTATGATGGCCCCATGGGGTGTTCATGTTTCCAGGAAAGGGAAGTCTAGGAAAAAGGTTCCTTGGATAATTTTGGCCTAAAACAATGTGATGATTTCCAGATGTGTATGCTGCCATGGGGGTTGGGTCCAAGTGGATGGTCCCTCCGCTTGACGTGTCCACGTAGGCTCTCCCACGGATGGGAGTGAACTACAAACCGTGGTATAGTTCATGTGTGAAGATTATCCTTCGCTCACATTGTCTCCCCTAACTAGATGATGCCCCTAGTTAGATATGGTCCACTGACCAGGGGTTGTCCCCCAATTAAAAATTTTCCACCTATTGGATTATGCCCAATAAGCATATGTTATCCACTAATGGTTGCTTGACCCATACTCATATGTTGACTACTAATTAGAGTATAAATTCCACTCAAATTTTGAGGTGGAGGTTGCATTCCAGTTATGGAGTTAATAATGGCTGAAGGTTTCTCTCCAGTTGTTCAAATCAAATAAGGTGTAGAATTGGCCAAATGACCTTGAGGCCTACTAGACGAGGAGGGTTGACATAGTTCATAAGTGGTCATGTTAGGTGTGGATATTCCTAGGGAAGAAAAAGATAAAGTATGTATAGGGGAATGCTAAAAAATTGATACTTCCGGATTGGCCTAGGGGGAAACTCTAATGCCTAATTCAATCATCAAATGTTTGTAAATTTTCCATAGTTTCATAAATCGACGCAAGGAACGCGTCATTAGGAAACTAGAGTGGCTTCTACCATTGGAAGTGAACCAAATCGGAAACATGCTGGCCTAAAGAGGTGTCCCAAAATGAAGTTATTCGACCAAAAGTAGTTGCTACTTGGTCATCCTAGGGTTGACTGAAAATCCAATTAGTGGCTCCAGGATGACCTTCAAGCGAATGATGAAAGGGTGTGTCATGTTTAGGAGGTTTTATTACCAACAAAGGTCTTGTAGGATCAGTGATGGGTGGGTTTGTAGGAGGAGAGTAATTCACTGATGAATCTATGGTAGAGTTCTAGAGTCTTGTTCATGTGACACAAATGTTGTTGGTTGATCCATGGTTTCTCCTAATTTCTCCTCTTGGTTAAGGGGATATTCAGGTGGAAAATTTAATATTCTTCGAGGCCTTCTTAAAGGTTGCTCAACCAAAGTGGCTGATATAGAATTTCTCCTAAAAAGATTTCCTAAAAAGAAAAACCACACTTAAATATCTACTCAAGCTAAAGCCATAAGCAAATTGTGTTATAGATGGGATTCAAAAGTTTGGAACCTCACGGGATTATCAAGGCCTCGCAAATCATGATATACCATAGGGTACAACAGTTATACTCGACCCAATATTTCAGAGCACTAAGTAGGGAGGATTAGGACCGTACCAATGACCATATAACCAACTACCAAGTAGCACATGTGTAGTAGCTCCCCCAGTGATGTTCTCGGTGTGTTGCCACATCAAGAAAAACAATAGTTAACTCAGATGGTTTCAGGAATCCTAATTGGGTTTCCCGATAAACTCAAGGTACATGGGAGTGTGAATCCATAGTGGTGTTGTCTAATGCACAATCGTATGATAGGAGCCTTCCATAATACTATCGAGTACGCGAAGTACCTTTCTATATACCCGAAGGTACATGAAGGCCGTTGGATATACTGATTAGTACGTGGAAGAACTAAAAGCCCCCGGGATGTAGTGCATGCAAATAACGATAGTTGCCATGCTTAAAGACGTCCGAACACATCTCTAACCTAAAACACAAATTTCTATACAATTTTAACCTAAGCTATTGCTTGATTTTAAGTTGTATGGTTAGGTGAATGCATGAAGTGAAAGACTTGGAAATTAAACATATGTAGTCTATCCTATATGGAAATTCAAGTCTCTCATTTTCTTTTTGATGAAAACTAGTTATAGTAAGGAGAAATATTTTCCGTTTTTCGATAATAAAGTGAACAAAGTACCTCTGTACTTTGAAAATCAACCAAAAGACTAAAAAACCACTCTTTTCAACAATCCAACAAAAAAATGAGAATAACACAACAAATGCCAGTATTTATTTTTTGTAAATCTCTTTTTAAGTTAAGCGAACTTACAAAACATGAAAAGGTGAATTTCTGTTTTTTAATGCAATAATTTGTAATAATGAAATAAGAATCAAAGAGTAGGCATAAAACAAAAAATCCAAGAATTTTTACTATCTTTGGAACACTTTGAGAAATCCAAGATGTACTTCAAATTTTTCAAGGAGATTATTAATGATGTTTCAAAACCATGAAAATGCAAGTAATTAAGAATATTTTAAGCTCTTTCAAGGATCTTTTAAGCATTCATTCCAAAGCATAAAAACTCTTTTTGACAATTTCATGTAAAGAGTTCGAAATGACGATAATCAAAGATTTTGATTTTCTAATTAAGATACCCAATAGATATGAGAATTACACCACTCTTGCAACCTATATTCAGATTATCAAAAAATGTATGCTACTGTAAATTTAATTAATTGGAAATTCTCAAAAATGGCAATCACCCAAAAATATCAAAAGCACACAAAACCACACAAAATTGAGCAAGACTCAAAACAACCGAGTATGGAAGGATTAGAATTCAGATCGAACAGATCATATGGTCTGATAAGGAGTCACAATACTGAGTTTGCTCATGGGGGATTGAAATTTCCCACTATGAGTGATACACCCACTTGATTAGATAAGACTCTAATCAATACTTAAACTTCAAAAAATAAACCAAGTATGAGAGATGTTGTACCTAGGAGGTTCTGTGACTATAAGAGGCAACACACAAAACTCCAAAATCAAGACGAAAATCAGTTTGGTATTTTTTATACTTGTGTACCAAGAACTAAAGGGCGATGCTTCCAACAAGGATGCACCAGAGTGTTGGGAGTCCCAACGAGGCGCTTTTCAAAGTGAGAAACAACGTAAACGACGCAGGATGAAAGAAAAAAAACTAGCATCAGTGATGCTATATGCTAAAAGGAAAAAGGCGTCAGAATTATAGGGGCACGGGCTATGAACTGCCCAGGTACATTGCGCAGGATCCAAGCAACAAAAAATAAAAACTCTAAAAAAATAGTAATATCAAAGGCTTAATAAAAATCCCAAACAAAGTCGGTATGCCACACAAATTCTCTGATAATCAGATCCGGTGGAGGGAGAGGAAATTAGAGGCTAAATCAAGAAAAATCATGAATTGAAAACAAACCAAAACTATGAGATATATCTCCCCAGTATGGTCTCCATTTTTGTTTATAGACAATTTGTTAATGCGGACAAAACCCGATCTCTCTACTCTAAATGATTTATATCTAAAACAAAACATGTACATAACACAATTACCTTTCCTAGATATATTAAGTTGCAAAGTAAATTGGGAAATGATCTTACCTTGTAGATTCAAATCATTTCTCCTCGTTTGATTTGACTCCCAATTCCTTGATCTCTTTCTGCAAAACAATATAGAACAAGTGGAAACAAACGAATAATGAAAGCATATGATTATGACTCTAACTAGATCAACAATCAAAGAGGTCAATCCTAAACATTATCAATACAAAAGTTTATGGAAATAAATTGTATTAAATGTAATTTGCAGCACATACAAAGTAGAGAGTTACAACCAATTCCTTAACGTTATGAACCCAACTCAAATGATCTTGCCTCAAAAGATCAAATCCTTCTAGCATCCTATGGATGAAGAGGGTCTCCTAGCCAAATTCTACCAACATATGGGTACTTTATCCTTGTTTTTTTTAACAATGGAGAGGGGGTTCATCTATATAGGACTAAAGGGATAGGATAGGTTAAGGATTTAGGGGAGAGGCTTAAGGGATCATCCCACTAGGTAAGGGGATTGAATGCCACCTTTCCACATATGTAGGGATAAGTCTCCACACCATCCAAGCTTCAAGAAATTGCCCGAAGGTTCTCTTTATCCACTTTAACCAACAACGACACACCTTGCACAAGGACATCTCATGCTAATGGGAGGGTGATGCACCTTGTACCAGAGCATCGAGCGTCAACAACACACTCTGCTAAGATATTGAGTGCATCACCTTAACTCTGACGCGCCTTGCAACAGAACATGGCACGTCAAGTAGACAACATAAAGTTTAAAGGGATGTACATCAACTTCTCTTTTGGTGTTTTAGTCCATATACTTTGGTAAACAAGGCATATAAGGGTAGAAAATTCATGCTGACGAGATTTTGAGGGCTTTTCCTAGAGTTTGATTTGTATAAATTGAGCATTGAAATGCTTGGGCGTCATTGGAGAGATTGTAGATGGTGTTTTGCTAGTCAATTCTAGAATGTGACTCTTATACCCTATAATTTGTACTTCATTAAAATGTGTCTCTTGTCCCCTATAATCACCACAATGTTTGGTCATATAAGATTTCTCATAAGTTGAGAGTTTTTGCATGGTTGGTTATTTATGAGAGGGTTCTCACCAATAGCCATGTTGACAAGAGAAATATTTTTGGTTGCCTTCGTCTTTCTTATTATCATTCTGAGAGAGTGAATCACATCTTTTAAGAGTATTAATATGCTAAGAAGGGTTGGAGCTCTATTGAGGATGAATGCTTAGGGGTGCTCGGGGTCACCTCGGGGTACCCTTTGCTATGGTGCACATGCAAGGGTTTGGCATTCTTTGAGGATCACAACTTTATTTATTCTATAGAAGATTAGGTGTAAAGCAATTTTTCCACACGATGTTAGATTGTTGTCTCTCTTTTATTTTATGTGGTGGGATGAAATTTATCATCAAATTCTAGCCAAAACAGCTCTTTTGATAAAATATGCCCACTCTTTGAACCCATTTGAATGTTCCAAATTTATTTCCTTATTACAACTTTCTATAATTTTTTATACAGGTTTTTTTAATAATTTTCTTTAAATGTAAAACTTCTTTTAAAAACAAGATGAAAATGTGAATCTACCTAAGTCTCCCAATTGGACCAAGCATTTAAGAAGATCAGAAACTCTGAGATTGAGAAGTGTATATTAGATATTTTTTACTATAATGTTATATACTCTTGGTTTAAGTAAATAAAAATATTTATATACTATTTGATTCTTAATTGTATATCAATAATATGCTTTTATTTAGCTAGATAAATGCTTTACAAAGATCATTCTTGTACATAGAAACCTCATTGACAAATCACTAAAAAAAATGACCCAAAAACCAAGACCCGAGACTCATCCATGTTTTTACAAAATATATAAATATCCATTTAAAGTGTCGAATTTTTCCGAATTGAAAGTTTTTCATCGTTTTTATTGTATCGTACTGGTTACTATGCATCTCCCATCTCGGGATTATCTGTGTGCTCAGCTTCCATTTCCAGGCCGTCTGTGTCGACGACCACTCGGATTAAGATCGACCGAGTCTGCATCGTTTATAATGCCTTGAAGGAACCTTTGTTGTATCGTACTGGTAACCTTTATAATGCCTTGAAGGAACCTTTGTTGTATTGTACTGGTAACCTTTATAATGCCTTGAAGGAACCTTTATTGTATCGTACTTGTAACTATGCATCTCCCATCTGGGATGATCTGTGTGCCCGGCTTCCATTTCTAACGTCACAACTTCTATTTCCAGGCCGTCTGTGTCCACGACCACTCGGCTTAAGACCGGCCGAGTCTGCATCGTTTATAATGCCTTGAAGCAGCACCTTAACCTGTTTACTATATTTATCCACAACATTGCTTCCAAGGAACCTTCTAAATGTTTCAACGTCCTTTCCTCTGATCACACTAACACCTCCTTGTTTATAAAGTGCGCTTACAATATTAAAACCAAATAGAAAGTGAGATGATTCCATGAATTCGAAACCTGAAAGCACAAGTTCCACCATTCGGACTATGTCTTTTACTATATCCAAACTTTGTAGCCTCTTCTTCTGATCCACATAGCTATATCTATCATTCGGATATTCTGTGACTAAGGAATCAATTAACGAGAGCACTAGGTCCAGTGCCATACTAATCATATGAATATTGTAAGCCTGGTCATGTTCAGAGTTATGAGAGCTGGGATGAGCATGATCAACTGTAACTTCAAGCAGATTTTCGAAACGGGAAATACAAATTATCACCACGTTGACTAGAGCGTCCACGTAGTCTTCCCGGGCTAAGACTTGGGAGGAATTTTTCATCCAGCCAGCTTTGAGTGTTGCCGATCCGTTGTAAAGATCTTGATTGGTTATTTCTGTTACTTTGGGGCGCATTAACAGAATTAGACTAGTCTGCACGACACAATTGCAGAAAATCTTGCATTCAAAAAGATAAGTTATGCACTCGAAAAACATATTATAGAAAATCCTTAAAACCATACTCTGAATTTTCATATACCCCGACCCTCCAAGGTCAGTTAGAATGTGCACAAACGCCCATACAGATTTTTCAGGTAACGTTCGCAGATCGCTGTCTTTCAAACGAATGATATCCACGATTCTGGCCACTTCTACGCACACTTTCTTGGCATAATCACAAAAATCGTAGTACTTACGGCATAAACCAACGAGGGCTTCATCGACTACCATGGACAAGTCTTCATATCCGTTGATTGACGAAAATGTCTCTATGTTTTCAGCCCTGTACTGGCAATAAAGCCGAAGAAGATTAAATTTCTGCCATAGGGTCTTCCAATACTTCTGTTCGTTCATGTTTCCTGTTTTCTCCGCAGCAATGGCTATCGAACAATGAAAATCTAAATCTTGATGATGAAAACTCAATTCCATCAAGAGATTCTTCATGTCCCTCGTGCTCAAGACATTGGTGTAGTCCGGAATAACCTGAAGACCTATGGTTAGGGTTGCGTTATCATGAATGTATTGGGACATCTGTTGCCTTATCTCAGCCTGAGGAACGGCTCTGTTAATGTCAAAGGGCAGGCGGGTGTACGGATTGACAGCGTCGTGGTTGGTGTCCCAAATCGTCTCGAGTGTCGTGCGATCATAGAGCAGCTGAACAGGATCTTCTTCCACTTGCATCCGAATTGGATCGTAAGCGAATTCTTTAATCAATGTGTCAACATATTCATCAGGAACGCCATCTGAGTTCTCCATTTTGGTGATATGGTTATAAAAATTTCCTTATTTGCTTCTTAAAATGGCAAGAAGATAATGTGGTCGATAATAACAGATTTCTGGATATATCTGATATTAAAAAATTTCATCTGGAAATGAACAGGAGAGGATGTATTCGATACCATGACATATGTGAAGTTATATATATATAATATAATAGTGTTAGAAGTCGGCTCGATTCCTTGAATATACATTGAGGTTCACTCCCGCTTGCAAATTACCGAGGATCATATCTTAATTCGATTAATTAACTCCTATAAATGTGGGGATTATACATTGATATGAGTGTAAAAATAAAATGAAATATGGTATGAGTAATTGATAAGTGTAAAAATAAAATGAAATAATAATATAAATAATTGATAAAATTGGAATTTTATCGAGTGTAGTTTAAATAAAAAGGGTAATTCCAAACATGAAAAGCTATAACTTCACATTATTCAATTTTTACAAATATTTATTTATAGAGTAGTTTATATTATATTAATTAAAAAAAGAGTGGAGCATTATAGTGTTTTTATCTATATGTTGATCTCAATATTAATATAGGCAATAGAGAATTTTACTATACTATTGTAATAAAAACTACTTGCTTCTCTATATGACCAAAAACCGTATGACGCATGACAAATAAACTCTCTATCCTAGTCATCATCTTTGATTGAAAGGATTAGCACTTAGATTCCTGAATAGGGCCCTACTTAGACACGATATTCAAATTTGTAGCTAGGCTTGGTAGAGATGGAGATTCAATGTTGAGGGTGTATAACTTGTTATTGAGGGTCTGAAGTTGATTTTATTTTTATGTTTAATATGGTATATTGATGATGTTTATATTTTATGTTTGTTAGATGGTGAAAATGATGACGATGGTATGTTTATTGCATCCTGTGAAAGGAGGTGCTCTACAACCCAGTATAGGGGAGATGTTGTAACATTACATGTAAAGTTTGTCTTTATACTGTGAGGGAGATCTTGTAAAGTTACATGTAACATTTGTCTTTATTATTGTCGGCCATTAATTAAAATGTAAATGATGGTTAGGTAGGTATTTAAAAAGTAAAATGTAATAAATATTTTGTCGGATATTATGTTTTTTTTAATTAAAACATAATTAAAAAAATTCATGTCGGCTCATAAAATAAAAAATTATGGAAAGTATTTAAAAAAAATCCATGTCGGCTCATAAAATAAAATATTATGAAAAGTAATTAAAAAATAGATATTTGTTTATAAAATAAAAACTTAAAACTTAAACCCGAATCTATCAATCAAGAGAGATTAAATTTCTTGAGTTTAAATTTAAAAAAAGAAATACACCTCAAGAAATTAATTAGATCCCTCTTGGTGCTTGATAGATACGGGTTTACCATGGATCTATGCTGGTATTTATGTTTAATATGGTTATGTTTATGATTGTATGAGGATGTTTGTGTTTATGTTTGTTAAGTGATGTAAATGATGAGGATGATATATTTATGTTTATGTGTTGCAAATGATTTGATTAAGATGACTTTTAATTTTTATTTATAAAAGAAATTAAAATTTTATGATTATCATTTCAATGGTATTGATTTTGCACAACAAACTTTATTATTGTAATGATAACCAACGTAGATCCATCTCAAACCCAGATCTATCAAGCACCAAGAGGGATCCAATTTCTTGAGGTGTAATTTTTTTTGTTTTATCTTAAATTTTTTACACATTAAGAAAAAAATTACCCCTCAAGAAATTGGATCCCTCTCTTTTAAGTTTTTAATTTTAATTTTTTTATTTTTGATAAGTTATGAGCGAACATGAAATTTTTAATTACTTTTGATTTTTTATAAGTTATGAGCCAACATGGAAACGTAACCTGACAAATGTGACAAATGTGACAAACGTTACAACATCTCCCCCATACTGGGTTGTAACGTAACGTGACAAATGTGACAAATGTTACAACATCTCCCCCATACTTGGTTGTAACGTAACGTGACAAACGTTACATGTGACATCCGTTACATGATCTCCCCCATACTGGGTTGTAACATAACGTGACAAACGTTACATGTGACATCCGTTACATGATCTCCCCCATACTAGGTTGTAAGCACCTTGTTTACACTCGGTGCAATTATACTTTTTAATGAAATCCTCAGATTACATTTAATGTGTTGTAATAGAACATTAATAAAATGATATAGTATAAAAATTGAAAATCATGAAATAAAACATGTACATATCACTCTATATTTCCATTTCCCTCATTATATTCTCCTATTGGCATGATAGCATTATTGTGCTAAAAAATATGTTTCGATCGAGCTTCGCGTCTTAATACAAACCATCAATCCCTATCCAACAAATCTGGGTAAAAAAAAATTGGTTGCAATGTTTTGGGAAATCATAAGGATCCTTAGTTTCATTCCACATCCTTCTAGAATTGATACATATCATTGCATTGTCACGATATTCCTTTACATTATTCTCGTCGAATGTGTGCCACCACTTGTGCCTAAAAATAACACACTGGAAAGATGAGAAATCCACTTGAATGATCTATTGTATCTTTCTGTCATAAACCAACTTCCGCCCTCTTAGGATTTTATTGCAGTGGCTAACATGTCTATATTGGTTGAACTCGACTTCCACTTCATCGTCTTGTGTAAGAAGTCCATAATTGGCATCCTCAATGTGAAAATGATGCCCATATGCTCACATAGATGGGAACAAACTAAATCTAAAAAAGTGAACCAATGATAGTGTCATATGTCTAATAACCCGACCATTAATATATAAAATATAGATGATATAATTAAAAGGTGCATTATAAAGTTAAAAATGTATAACAGAAAGAGATCATTACTGAGTTGCTACACTTGATCCCTATGTTTAGTGCATCCTACTCAACATTAGTGCATATTTTATTTTAAATGATCTAGATAAGGAATGCTTCTACCATTCAAACATCTAAATGATTTCCTATCAATGTACCACTTCCTCCTCTTCTCTTCATACCATGCGACCCACTGTTATGTTGCCTCCACATTGTAAAGAGTGAATTTATTGATTGCATAAATTTCTTAATTTGTTGTTGTATTCATGAAATCAGATCGTCATATAGTGCATATAATATCACTACTGCATATGGGCCCTTTTTCGACAAAAGTTACGATTTTTCACTGAAATTTCATCACAAATTTCATTGAAGAGAGGTTGTTAGAATTTCGTCACAAATTGGATTTCCATCATAATATCGACGGAAGTTCATTGTAAGATTGATGAACATTCCTTGTTAATAGAAGTTACAAATATAACTAGCGTACTCTTTATCACGTTCCTTTTCCTTTCATTTGGAGTTTCTTCCCATCCCTTTTGTCCTCATCGCTTTCATTATCGCAAATCATTGTGCCTAGTGTGGTTAATTTTCTTCATGTACTCATTGGCATAATATAATGACTCATATACTATGTATGCCTCTTCCATAGACCCCTTGGGTTTTTCTCTTTGTTCAACAAATCCCTTCAATTTTTCCATGCACCTCTCTAAGAAGAACATCCAATGACATGAGACCACCCTGACTAGTTCAACCAAATCAACTAGGTGGATTAGAAGATGAACCTATAATTCCATGAAACTTGTTGATAATTCCTTCTCAAACATACAAAAAATATCATCTATCTCTTGATTCCATCGTGGACTACTAGCGATGTAAATCTCCTTTGATGTGATCTACCATACAAATGCAAAGAGTTTAGGTTTGGCACACTACAGGTCATTGGGAAAGTCATGGTTCACACATAGACTCATGAACAATGGATAATGAAACTACAAAATGAACACAAAAATTTAATTGCATTTTAACTTATGTGCTAAAATATATAAATAAAAAATAAAAAAAATTTGATATTATATGTATCCTTAGAAGGTTGAGATGGTCATGTGATTTCATACCTGACAAATGTTCATCTATAGTGAAGCAGTGCCTTAGAGTATACCTATATAAAGAAGGCACCTTCACACCCAATATAACTTCTTTTGCCAAATAAAAATCATATTTTTTCAAAACCCATGGGACATCGCCTTATTTAAATGACCAAGAGGGGCCAACCTCTCCTCTATTTTCTTGTCTTGGCCAATTCCTTTTTTTATTATTTGAAGAAATAAGATCTCTCCTAACAACCGACATGTCACTTTTTTTCAATGATATGTGACACCACAAAGAATATGAAGCATTTTTAAATGTTTGCATGGGGTCTAGTAAGGGGACAATCTCAAGATGCTCCTAGTATGGGAACTCATAAAATATTGATTTCTTTCTCATCGCTATGGGAACTTTCTCATCATAGATGTCGAAGAATTCAAGATCATCAAACATAGGTTCTCCTTTTGAATCAAGAATATCTACAATTCACTTCTCCTTCTCTCTACCATATTCCCTAATATTCAACCATTGTCATTATTTCAGGCCTTTGGTACCTCTCTAGTTTAGCATTGAAAGAATATGTTGCTCTTCTATAAGGGTGGTTTTCTGGGATGATTAACCTCTTGTAGTTATACAATGGCTTTCGTAGGTCAGTGTACCACTTAGAATTTATAGAATATCCACAACATTTACATCCATGATAACCTTTTGTTACAAGACCTTGATGTTATGGTATATAGAGCATGTTAGTGTTGAAGATCAAGACAGTTGCTCTGAATTAAATATTCCAAAAAATATTGCTTTGATATAAACAAATAAAACAACATATTTACCAAATAAAACTCCTAAATCTAGATAATCATGTATGAACATGTTATACAGCTTGACGAGAAATTTATACTCAAAATGAGAACTCTAGCCATAAAAACCAATATTTTTGCATTCAAAAACACCAAAAAACAACCCCGAATCCAATAGTAGTGCTATCGGTAGCACCACTTTTTGATTTGGGGTAAAAAATATAGAAATGAACCAAAACATTGTTATTTTTGTTTGCAAAAAACTTAAAATCAAGCTCTAAATTGAAAACTAATGCTATCGGTAGCACACTTTTTCAAAAAATGGCTTTTTTATATGATTTTATCATAATTGAAAATTGTGCTTATTTAATATCTTAGTAACACTATATAAAACTTGCATTGAGTTAAACACAAATTATTCAAGAAATAATTTAACCACTCTTTTCATATAAAATACAAAAATTTATGATATTCATCATAAAATCATATATTAAACCATAAGACGTAGAAGTAATTTATATCAAAATTCAACCACTCCTTTAGAGTTTCCATACAAACAATGACATATTAATAAAAACACAAAATGTTTCATGTGCAAATATTCAAATCAACACATGGATTTTGACACACCATCATAAGCTACATTTTCTTCAGATGAATGACTGGATGAAGATGTAGTTGACCTGTATTCTTCTCTACTTTCAATGAGTGCATCATCTGAATCTTCATTTATTCCAAACATTTCATATGCCATATTCCTTCTAGATCTATGCCTTGGTTTATCAAACTCCCATGTTGCAACTATTTCTGGTGCCAACAATCTTTTGATAATCTCTTTAGTCTTGGAGCGAAAAGTGCCCTACCTTGTCAATTGGAAGTCATAAACTAGTATGTCAACATCCTCTAATTTCAAAATGTCTATGCGATGATGATTTACATTTTGACCCTTTGTTTTTCTCTTTTTGAAAACCTTTTTCTCGATCACCATCTACGGCCTGTACACACCATCAAATGGGTGTGTGTCTATTGCATACCAATGTACTTCAATAGATATAACTTCTTCATTTTATTTATTGACCTTCATAACTTTTGAAATTCAGAATGGATAACCATGTGCATATTCTGTGGCCAAAACTGTAATCATGCAACCCTCCTTAATATCTTATACTGATCCTCTGTAAAGGTCTTCCATTTCCTCACGCCATGCAGATGATATTCTAGACCCAATGTACATTTCTCTTTCTTCTCGTTGAGAAGGATCAACACCTTCAGGCTCAACATTTCTCTCCTCATTTTCATTTGACATACTTTGTGGCCAACCAAATGGAGTCTTCAAAAAAATATCTCCATTTGTAGAGTTTGTAATTATGTCATTTTGCTCCATGAAAAATGACTCCCACTAAACAAAATCAACAACATCAAATAGTCATGTTTATCTTTGATAGAATTTTTTATTTCTTCCAAGCATTGAGAAGAATCAACATCTCTATTGTGCTAACGTGAATTTTGAATCTCAATAGCTGATTGCAACAACGATAACTTTGAAGTATACATTTGACGACCTGGGGTGATTCTCATAAATGCTAAACCCGATGTAGGCCCCCATTCTGCACTTGTTGAGTACTTCTTCCCCCATAGTAGTGTTTTCCCATCAATTTTTTTTATACGAAATTGATGTTGAAATCGAATGTCATTAAGTTTCTCAATTCACCTTTCTTCACCATGCGATCCTAAAATAAATCTTCGCATGTCAATAGTTTCCTCCAATGTTAGTACAAAAGGCTCTGGACTATATGTTTTTCTAATCATTTTAGTTAATGATGGCAGGCTCCCAACATTCTTCATCCCCAATGTCATTGCAAAATGGATAAACATTTGATCAATATGGTCATGTGTATGCCCAATAGGCACCTATTGCATAGCCCGTGGGATATGCAATGGACCATGGACATTGCATAGCATACGGGATATGCAATTGGTTCCGCCCAAACGAGCTCCCATTCCATAGCCCACACACTATGTATTGGCCACCCAAAGATAGCCCAGGGGGAGGAGTGGAGCTCCTTCCTACTCCTCCCCCCGGACTCCCATAGGGGGTCTGGGGGGTGCAGAGTTCCACCCCTAGTCCCCCTCTAGGCACCCACAGCGGCCGCCCTAGTGCACGGCACGATTCTGAGAATCGCACCGTCTAATGGGATGGCGCTGTGGGAACCCTTTGGGTGCCCATTGCATAGCCCGAGGGCTATTCTTTGGGCGGTCATTGCAAATCCCATGGGCTGTGCAATGGGAGCCCAGAGGGGGCTATGCATTGGGTTCCCATTGCATAGCTCGTGGGCTATGAAATAGCCTATTATCCACAGACTACTGCATATCCCACAGGCTATGCAATGGGCGGCCGTAGCATAGCCCGTAGGAAATGCAATATCCCATAACTAAATCCATGAGCTATTGCATAGACCATAGGATATGAAATGGTGCACCCAAAGCATAGCCCTTGGGCTATGCTATGGGAACCCCGTAGCATAGCCTAAGGGATATGCATTGGGCACAAAAATTAGGAGACCAAAATTATTTTTCTATAAGTTAATTAGATTCTTATATATTTATGTTACATGAATAAGCCTAACATTCGTAGCTCCAGCACTGATCCATTTATGAGTGGTACTGAAAACATATATCTTGCATGTTCGACAAAAGATGAGACCTATGAAACTCTTTTACTCAATGAAAAGAGTGAATGCAAATATAGTCAAATATTGTCTTATAATGTTGTGGTTAACAAGTTGACATATGAAGAAAGATATTTGAAAGGAGAGAATTTAAACATCTACTAGAAGCCACAAGCATTGATTAATTATCTCATAGATATTTTTTCAAGAGAAGGAGATTGAGTTTTAGATTTGTTTTTGGGATTGGGTAATATTTCTGATATTACATATGAAACTAGTGCCATAATCTAAATTCAGTAATATATATTTTTTAAATTTATGTTTCATTATGTTATTTAATTTAATTTTTTTTGTACGTCTTGATTAGGTACAACAATAGCATGTTCATTACAAAAAGGAAGAAATTGCATATCCATTGAAAATTATCTACGACAGTGCAATTATATCAAGCAAATAATTAATGCTAAGAAAGTTCTTCTAGATGAAATGTAGGAAGTTGGTTTGAAGAAAGGAGAATTTAGTGAGTCACTTGTGGCAAAGATGTCGAAAGAGCCTCAGCCTCCTTTAAAGGGGATGTTCAGAAAAGATCACTTTGGGCATTTTGCAGAAGTAGAGGACCCAATGGAAGAACACATTGAGGTCCAGGAAGAGAGCCAACCACTAGAAAATGTCAATTTCGATGAAGAGTTCAGGATGCATGACATTATTGATTAGTTTCATATTGTTGAGGAAAATGTCAAAGTTGACAAATTTTTGATAAGATATTTGGTAATGTTTTGAATTGAAGATTTTATTTTGAGAATAACTGTTATGTTTTTAATATGCTATTTAGAAATATATGGTATACGTTTTGTTGAGTTTATGTGAATAATCACTTTATGGAAAATAATGCTAAAGAGTATCATTTTTATACATCAAATAGAAGAAAATACGTTGAAAAATGGTTTGAAATGTTTTTTTTTTCTCATTTTGTTTATAAATTTTCCCAAAAAATGACTTCTTTAAGATAAGAGTTTAATGAAAAAACTTTGAAAATGCATGTATTTTGCGTTCTAACTAGCTTCTAAATCTTACAAAAATTCAAAAATGTGTGTATTTTTTTACTATAGCTAGCTATTAAATGTAGATTTTTTTGTAAAGTTTGGGAAATGGCCCTTGTAAATAAAATTTATAATTTTCTTATCACCAAGAAGTTTCAAAATCACAAAAAATGATTCAAAATGAAAAATGGTTCTACCAGTATACACACTTTTTGAAACGGAGATAAAATAGCTACTAAAATTGACCCCCCAAAAAATGCGAACAATGTCGGGTTCTTGTTAAGTTGTATAACATGTTTGTGGTGTATGCACATCTTCCATACAATGTAAAACTCCTCTCTGTTGGGTAGCGTCTTGAAACATCATATACATGTATTCCTTCCCATAATTCCTCCAATTGAACAATTAATGGTTGTAGGTAAACCGTTCATATTCTTCACTTCTCTTCCACCAAGGACTATAAGATCCAACATGAGATGTTCATTCTTCAAAGAAAACAATGGGGGGATATTGTTATTGATCACTACTATAGGCCAAACATAATAGCTTGTGTTTGGAAGGGAAAATGGGTTGATGGAATCCATGGCTATGCTCAATAAAAGGATTCGTACTTCATACTTTAATTTATTGATCCATGTATCCTCTATATGATTTATGGATATTGAATCTATTGGGATTACAATAACTCCTTCCTCACTTTGGTGCAATACATGTGGTCCCTCCAACATAGATAATTCTTTGCAACAAACGAGCCTTTGAATCCTTGGTATTATAGGCATGTTCCTCAATATGTTATGAGAAGGACCGTGTTCTGTAGTATTTTTTTTTTATTTTGTGTACCTTTCATGCCCACATTTTGGACATATATCTTTGTATGCATATTTTCCTCTATATAAAATAAAATCATCCATACATGCATGATATAATATGTACTCAACACCCAACATTTTCAACATTTGATTTTCCTCTTTGTAGTGGTCGAGAAAGACATTATCACTCGGAAGTACCTTACCTTTGAATAACCTGCAATCAATTAGTGGAAAACATAAATGCACAATGCCATTTAACGTTCATAAAATTGACCATTTTTAATGTTGATTGTGTGACAATACTCCTCAAAATATAAGGTAGTTGATGGTCAGTTACCTCAAAATGTGGAGAAACACGTGCCTGACATGCCATACATTGATTTCAAGTTATATAGTAACATTGTTGTCCCCAACTATGTATACTTTGACCATCCAGGTCCAAATATATGGGTGGTGGAATTCAATTAAAGCATTTTGAAGAAGGTATCAATGATATGAGCATCATCCCCTAGCTCATTGTCCTAGAATGTATGTAACAACATTGCATCCATGGCACTCGTATGTCATAATAACTCATCCATACCAACCTCTATTTGATTTCCAACATGTGAAGAACTACTATTACATTATGCATTCCTAATTGGTGAGTCTGGATGCTGTGAGAATTGAATAGGTGGTTGATTCAACCATGCTTGGTATGCTTCCTCTCCCAATTGTGCTCTTTTTTCTTCCTTCTCTCAATTTGACATTGTAGTGGGGTGTGTGAAATTTGGTCATAGTCTAGATCTAGTTCATAGAGAAACCCTCATAATGATTTTAGAAGAATGCATAGAAGAGGAAAAATTTGAGTAGAATCAAATGAGAAAGAAAACTCAACTGAATAAAATTCCATTGTCTTATTAATGAACAATAAGTGTACATTAAATAATACATCATTGAGGAGAAATTCAAATGACTTGGAGGAAATTTAGAATGTTCACAAGTGGCAGGCTTAGACTTAGGAGAAATCTCCATCTATGACAATTTACTAACTCCAACTCATACATATTATCACCAATTTTCCAACTAGGATTAGGTAGGCCATGAGTGATAAAAAATAAGCAATTGAGTGGAATTTTTGGAGAAAAAGATGGAAGGAGTTTAAGCAAAAGCATGCAAACTTTCCAAAGTCACCAAAGCACACTGAACTCATCCTTATCATGAGAAAAGTAGTGCAAAAGATGGGTTTAACTCAGTAAAGCATGATAAACAAGGAATAAAGAATATTAGGGTGCCTAGCTCATAAAAGTTGCTTTAAAGCATCCCGTGGGGAACACTTGTGTATAAACATCACTTGGTGGTCAAGTCATCCACTAGGAACAATGTATACCATGGTATAAACACCTAATAATGAAACAAAAGTTATATACTAAGGTATCTAATGTCTAGATGGTGAATAATTACTCCAACAGGGTGCAACGAAAGATGCTAGACAAGTTTCTCATCATCAAAATCCTGATTTCAAAAATATTGAAAATTACATTGATGATATTAGTAAGCACAATGCAATCATTTTGTTCCAAAATTATACCAAACAATGATTACATAACCATGAGAATTTATTCCAATAGTAAATGTTCAACCACACACAATTTATAAGACAAAAGTTCAAAATGAGAAATACATTAACAAAAATCGCATTGAAAATTAAAATATACAATCAATGAATTTTTTTTGTCTTACGACCCAAGGGGACATGACCTAAAGGTATTCCCAATGAAAGGTTTCTCTAACAAGCTCTTGGTGTTCTAAAAAACTTATAGTTTGTTAATAACTCGTCACGAGGATACAAACTATGTATTGCATGCGCAACAAAAAAATTGGATGCTTTTCTTTTCATAAAGAACTCCTAGTCATTGAAGTGTTCCTCAATTGAACAATTTGCAAAAAATAGAGTACCTAGAACTATTAATGGCCCTGCAATATTCCCATGTGTGCATGGATGACCATCGATATATAACATGTTCTTCCTATTCAATTTTCTAGAAACATAACCATTCATGCGCATACTATAAATGAAAATGGTATGTTTGTATTTAACAATATTCAAGTAATCCGACCAACAATAGATAGGACCGCAAAATGACATAAGTGCTACCGACTGTTTGGGAGGAATGAGTACATGTGAAAGGATAAGCAACCCAATATGGGTAGCATATATATTATACTTGGAAATCATTAAAATATTACAACAAAAGGAGTATTTGGCTTAACATTAGGAACATGTAAACAAAATGGCCAAGTTCCATACAATGCGTAGTTGTAACAAGTTTGATATCTACTTTGCAAATTCACGGGAAGAGAGAAGTCATCTCTATCCTCAAACAAATGGACTGACCATTGTGTGTACTTGGACATTTTGGCTCTCAAATCATGCAACGTTTTTATCTCCTAGTAGAGATGTTTAGGGTGGCATTGCTATCATACTTTGGATCACTAGAAATTTCAGTTGACTGAACAGAAGTAGAGGGGTTAGTCAATTTAGGAAGAAATATAGTACTTTTGGCTTCCAGCTTTTCAAAAAATGAGCATAGGGAAGTGTTTCTACATGCCTTTTCTATATCACTTATTGGATTTTTTACTATAGTAGGAGGTATTAGACCATAAACATTGGGAATTCGATCTAAATAACACCATCAAGAAGTGGGAAATTTTTATGTTGTTTGAAAGTTTTTTCCCAAGCACAATGATTCCCTTAAGGGATTAGAATTCTTATCCTAAAAATATTTAGGAATCCCCCCATCTCATGGACAAAATTTACACCATTTATACAAAGGAATAAAATTTATGTTTAGAAGATATAGATTTTGGGGTTAAGCAACTCACAAAAGGGAAATCGTATATAAGGACATTGAAGTATACACAACAAAAATATTAAAAATTGGTGGGCCTATCCTCATCCCTCGCATCCAAAAGCTCTTCAATTTAATAGTCAAGCATGGTTTCCCTAAACCATAGAAAATAAACCTCAATTTTGGGGCTAGGGAATGGAATGACAAACCTTAAACACCAGAATGGAAAAAAAAGCACCATTTAGGGCCTAATAATGACCCTAGAATTTTAGGACCCAAATAACTATAGTAAATTGCCAAGAATATGGAGAACCATTAAAACTTAGTGGAACAGGTGGGTGGACACAACTATCCATCTATATTAGGATTATTGACTATTTTAATTAAAGTATTGAACAATATTGTTCACTTCAAAGGGTGGATATTGTGGGAAAAATAGCCACATGGGTGGAAAACCTTCCCATAGTGAGATATATCCTTGAGGTTGCAACAAGGACCTAGTATTGCAATTGAGAATTAGTAACTAAAACCCCAAATGGCCAAGAAAAGTATTTATTATAAACAAAATCAAATAAAAAGAAATAAAATTAAATAAAAGAGAGTAAATGATAAACAAAACAAAATGTAACAAGAGTGTGAAAAAACCATGTTTGTATTTCCCAATGGTCCAACTAAATACAATAGTGTCATCTAGAAGGTGCAAGTTTCAGGGGAAGAAAACAATCTCCCTTAGGGAGGTCCTTTTTTTCCACACAATTGCAAGATAACTAGCATAGAACAATGGAGAAACACTTTCTTGTTAGAGGAAGAAATCAAGGAAGCTTGTGTATGCCAGTGTGAGGTAAGAAGCATATTGAAAGTTGAGATTTCAACACAATTCTTGTGGAATAACTTTGGTTTGATTTTCTCCTAAGAAATCATTCCCATGGATTCCTTTTATAGGACTAATGGAGGCCAAGAAACATATAGATCAAAATGTCAACACTCCTTCCTTTGAACTCCAAGTACATTATGGGAGGGGTATTGAATGCTCCCAAGCATGTGAAGAGTCCCTGTTTGAATTTTGCAACCATGACAGCTATTTTGAGCCTTCAATGCACTGCGAAAGTAAGTGGTCCTATTGTTTTGATAGTTACATAATTTTCAAGAAAAATACCACATGGGTACACTTGGGTAACTTAACAGGAAGGTCGCACTAATTAGCATGGGTTTCCACTGCTTTAGTCATGCAATTTTCCATACTAACTGTATTTTCCATTTTAGGGATCAATATGTCTTTTGGGTTTGATGAGGATGTCTTTAGCGAGATGCATGTTTTATATTGATGATGCCTTTCTACAATATTAGCCAAAATTTTGCATGTATGTGGAGTTTAAGCATTAACAGATGTCCCCTGATGTATGAGGTTTGGAGGGTACTGTAGGCCCAATAATGCATCGCCGTTTATTTTCTCTACATGTTATAATAAGTTATTAAGCATTTGTGGTTTATAAAGACCTTTCCATAACAGAATATTTTTGGTTTTGACCATTGAATCTGTAAAGATTATATGGTGTTTTACACAAATGAGACAAGCAATAAGAGGGGACTTAGGGTTCAACTCTTGATAGTGTTGGTGCAAGGATGAAGGTGGATTTGATCCTTGTATGAGTAAATGAATCTTGAAAATGATGTTACTGGTGTCGAAGAAGTTAAGCTGTTGATGACCAAGAACATCCCACAAGTGTAGGGGTCCTTAATAATGGTGAATTTGATTGGATAACTTCACTATATTGGGTGTGCTACTTCCATGAATCATAAATGTGAACACTTCTACCATTGGATTGTATGAATCTCCATTATGCAATGGAATTGTTGACATTGAGCATAGGGGAGACCACTAAGTTAGGGATAAATAATGACTCTCCATACATAGTTCGAGGTGATCCCTTATAGTGATGAGAAGGGACCCCAAGGTACTACTGTAACTCTCTGAATTATATGATGTTTTGATGTTGATGAGAGCTCAATCATATGATAATACAATATTCTTATCTTGAGAACTGAGATGATTTTGTAACCAACTTGGGGATTGAAAGACCTAACAAAAAATTGGTTGATAAGAGTGGGGCTCATAAATTCCCTTGATCAATGTAAACATGGGTGGGTGACTGATAACAACATTCTTCACATGGTGATGTAGGGTGTAACAGAGAGAGACAAGCTACTTATTAAGGACTCTATCAGAAACACAATATTGAGGAGGTAAGGTGAATGGAAAGACTGATAATGTTGGGGTTAGGTGGACTAAAATAAATCAATCAATGGAAACCAAGGGATGTTTCTGAAATAATAATGTGATGGGGTTCCCATGGCTTATGTGGATCAGGGAACATAAAGAATTATGGGTGCATTTCTCATTGTTTTGAGTGAGTTGGGAAATAATTTTGATGATGATGTAATGGTTTGGTGAAAATGAGGAGACGGGTTCCCCATGAATACATACCATGCAAAATGTTCCTACAAGAATAGTTCAGTGGGGTTGGTGTATTTGGAGGTTAGGGGGGGAATTTGTTTCTATGCGGGGAGTAGAGCCATGATCCTAACATGTGTTGGGGAATCTACAGGATAAATGAGTAGAATGCAAGGTGATGTTATTTTGCTTCAATTCGAAAAACTAGGTGAGTGAGAAAATTCCTCGAACTTGTGGGGGTTCAACATCATGGGTGCCAAAAATATGGAATGGATTGTAATGGCACACACACCCATGGGGTAACATGATCATCCTAGTGATGACATTGATGGCATGTCATGACTAAGAATTAGGGCCCTATGGTTATCAACTGGATTACTGGGTAAATCCAATGTAAATAAAGGGAATATATTTCCTATATTCCAGGTTGAGATGATGTACCTATGATTGAATTCCATGCACCATTGTTGTAAAATGAGAGATTTTTTCTGAGTAATATTCTTGCACACATGACACACATACCCATGTGTAATAATGATCATGACAAGGGTATTGAAGATGCAAAAAAATTTGATAAGAAGCATGGAGCACCTGAGGCAATGTAAGCATCATATACTACATTGTATTTAATGAAAGGGAAAGGGACAATGTGGTGGGTGAGTGGTGGAATCGCCTAATTGAATTAGAGACTATTGGTGTTGGAATTTAATGCAACTTATCTATACGATAGAATGATTGTGCATATGTTTGGAATCCCAAGTCAATTGAATTGTGGGGGAGAGTTTTGAATGCAACCTATTGATGAGGTTGTATTGGATACATCTCCTAAGGATACCCAACACATGTCAGGGTTCTCTTGATTTGAAAGGATTCTTTAATTTATCATGGCTATCTTCCATGGTTGAGGTTAACGTTGGCACCAAGCCTTGTTCCTCTTCTGACGATGACAATAATGTGTCGTCACTAGTAGTTAAAATGGATAACAATGACATATTGATAATGTCAATGTGATTGGCGACATTCAACAAGGAGACTACTTCATCTACGTCCAATGGAGGTGGATATAACCTAAGGGTAGGGGGTGGTCCTCAAGCTATATTTGTTACATTTGGACCACTTGTTCCATGCTCGTGACAGGGAACTAAAATGAGTAACGTGTCAATTTTCCACATGATCTATATGGATGAGTGGCCCATGCATGGTTAAGCGTATGCATCGTGCTCAATGGTCTAGTGACACAGTCTGATATGATGGTGTTGGATCTACTTGAGATCATATGGATATGATTCCCACATGATGCATACCCATGGGGTTGCACTGTTGGTGATTGTGTTGGCGATTATGGAATCTCTTATGGGGTTCTTTCAACCATAGCATGCGTGAGACAAATAGTCTCTAATGTGTCTCTAAACTGATTTTGTTTGGGGCAATGGTGTGTATAATGCCGAAACTGAGAGAAAATTGTAAACGTATGACTAGTGTGTAATGTATTATTCTTGGTATTCGTATTAGGGATATCCAATGTGGCTGAAAACCCCCTCTTGAAGTATTGGTGGTGTGAGTCACACTAACAGGGTTTTTAGTTAAATTCACATGCTCTATCAAGGTGGGGAACAGTTTAGTGGCATGCTCTTGTTGTTCGCATTGAGCACAAGGTGGGTTGAATCTAGGTGTGGGTGTAGAAATTGGTATTGGAAGGGATTTCAAATTTGGTTTGTTTGTGCCCCTTACATTGGTTTTAGTGACCATGGGAAATGGTTGGGTCACTGGTGGTATTGCCATGATAGGTTGTCGTGGTGATGTTCCTATGGGTGACACCAGGATGAACTTGTAATGGGATAAGGAATTTGAAACCATCTTTGGGTGAGGTGGTGTCAAATACCACATAGGTACTCCCAAAGTGATCCTTAGAAATGTAAGATGATCCATTATTGGTGTTCCTTGTATTCCCATGGGGGCATATAAGAAATGGATTTGGAAGATAGGTGGAACTGATGGGTTTAAGGTCTCATTGATGCCAAATCTAGTAGGAAGGGTATATGTTGATGATGAGGGATATTGAAACTTATCTTTGGAGGTGAAGATAGTGCACATGAGATCATTTGTAGATGTAGTGATTTTGGGTAAAGGACTTGAGTATTTGTTGGAGGGGCCTAGGTCGGCTTGTCGACTAGGCCTCCTCCTGACCACTCTGCAGCACACGTTGATAGGTTGTGTCGACTAGTATAGGTTGGGTCGGTCGGTTAGATCGAAAGACGGTTATGTAACGATATTGACAGATATATATATATAGGATGTTGAGCTGATGTAGAAGCTAGATTGGTTTTATGATTGCATTCTACTCTTTCTGGTTAATATAAATGCTTGTGAACTCTCTATCTGTCTTGTCTCTTGTATCTGTATCATTGTGTATGATTGCTTATAATATGTCATGTATATATGGTAACCACATGAACCTTGGGACTACAACATTTGGTTCCGTTGCCGGTTGATGCATGAAAAATAAACAGCAGCATGACCTATGATTTCAGAACAGGAGATTAGATATTGGTGGGAGAAGAAAATCGCAAACTATCTGCAGAACTATGCATGACGGAACAAGCTGACAATTATCCAAGCGAGAGATCGATTCTTCTCTGAGACCCATGAGAAATTTGTAGATTTCGTGCCGACCACCTTGAAGAAGCTTCTGGATGAAAAGACCAGTTGATGTAGTAGAGAGGAAAATGTTATCGAAGCTGACCAACAGAGGACGCATGAATCTTTTGGAGTGGTGCAAAAATATTGCAAATGATTTCTGTTAAGAGCAGGCGATTGAAGACCGCGTCTTGGTTGATGAAATAAGAAGAAAGTTCTTCACCGAATTCGCTGATCAATTTATGTGTTCTCTGCCGAACTTATTGTTCAAATTTCTGATCGACAAAGGCGTTGCGCATATTGTTGAGACACGACCACTACTGCTCTCGCCCCTTCCAAACTCTAATTGGAAGGAGAAAGAACGTAAGTGGGAAAGATTTGTAAAGGAGCGCGAATGGGAATTTTTCTTGAACAAATGATGGTATGTCCTTCCCCAGTGATCTAGAAACCTTTGGGCCGGCATTGGGGGGGTGACAAAGCATGCTATGGTGTACCTAGTTTGATGAAAATCGACATATGAAAAGACGACATGGCCAGCAGTGGAAAAAAATCCGACAAAGACAGACTTTTGAGTCATAAAAGCACCCCAGATATCCATAAAATTGAAAGAGTAAAGAGGAGGCAGCAACATGAAGAGCTGCGGGAGCAGGAAATTGCACTCTAGAGGACGCGAGGATCAAATGTCATGACAGATGTAGAAGGAAATCTTCCAAAGTCAAGCCGAACCGGCGATGATCGGGGTGTCAAAGAAGACTTGTCGTCGATGGATGAAGACTTGTGGATAGAGCGTGGTAGAGCTCTCCAAGTTCAGATACCTGAAACGGTAACACCTCCTTCTCCATTTTGTTTAACAAAAAGCATTTGGGTGCAAGAAATTGTTGAGGAAAATTTGGGTCTCCATGCTGGTCAGTTGGGAATTTGGAGTCGTCGAATTATAGAAGGCGATGATATTAATAGACTATTGATTCATCGACCGGAGGAAGGAAATTGGGTGTCCTTTCAACCCAAATTTTCAAATAGAATCTTTCATCTAGTGTACTCAGAGCATGAGGAAGTGCCCCCCTGCCAATACCAAATTTGAGCGACTCGTCAAGTACGTCGGAAAGCCCGAGATTTAGTGAAATCCCGTTCGAGCATAACTTTAACTAGATTTCGACAGAAGTGGTAGAAGAAGGAAGACCTGGCAATACATAATAAGTTATAGATACTGATTTTGAGGATAGAGAACCAAGTCCAGAGAGACAGCTAATTCAAATTGACAAAGCACCAAGTTCTAATTGTGGAATTAACCCACCCACACCACCATCAAATTCTCAAATTAATACACCAGCAGACATGGCATACACAACAACACACCTTCCATTCTATGAAGGTGATGAAGATCTGATAAGACACTGGTTTGTGTGCAAAGCAATATGGACAGCTAATTAAATCACTAGTGAAGAAAGACAGGTTGCTTAGTTTGTTGGCTTGTTAAGGAAATGAGCACTGACATGGTACATGGGGTACATAGAAAAGTCACCAAATGCAACCAAGGAACAAATCAAACAAAGTTTTTTGGCCTTTTTTATGATCGAAGATGCGACATACCTGGTGGCAGAACGACTAAAGACGACAGTCCAGAAGCCGACCGAAACTGTCAAGGAGTATGACAAGAGGTTCAAAGACCTCCTGAGAAAATTAGACTCAGAGATCGAAGAAAAACTATTAATCAAATGGTTTATTGCTGGTCTAATAAATAAAATCAGAATACATGTCTGTCGACAAAGTGTTAATACTTATGCAGAGGCATTAAAAGTAGCACTAGAAATTGAAATGGATGATGAATACCCTCTAGTATCCATGGATAGACATGTCGATGAATGCCTTGAAAGTATGGAGCAGGCGATCTGAAACATGACTCTAAAAGGGCCAAAATTATGGTGTACAACAGGGAAATTTTTAGGGGCGAAATTTAGCCAATTGGCTATTTTTTGGACTTTTTTTCAAAAAATAAATTCGCTATTTGGTCATTTTTAGCCTCTAATATCGCCTATATTTACAAAAAATATGTTTTTTTAGCATAATATTCGCCAAAATTTACAAGTTTCAGTAGTAAATCGTATGTTTCATATTTAATATTCGCCTACCAATCTATATGTATGTTTTTTTCAATCCAAAATAATCTCCTAGAATACTATACTTAGGTATACTTTTATAATCCTTAAAAAATACCCTGGTGTACAACATGTCGAACTTCAGGACATACCAAAGATTATTGTCGAATTGAGGATCGGTGACAAGAAGTTAAACTCATTCAATCCAAATGCTTTTGCGATCTGTGCAAAGAGTATGATTCACATACCACAAACGATTGTCCATACAATTTGAAAAACAAGAAGGCAAAATGGTGCCAAATTTGTGAAGTTAATACACATGCAATTGAAAAATGTCATTTGAACCTGAAAAATCGGAAAAATTACCATGCAATGTACCAGACAAACTTTGTCGAGCAACATCACGACAGAAATACAACAAACAATAGATTCGAGAGAAATGATGGAAGAAATAATCGGTACAATCAAAACAGGAACGACAAATTCCCAAGGTATAATGACTTTCAGTATGATCGGCGATATGATGACTACAATAGACACGGAGGATACTAGAGTCGTGGTCGTGGCGGTGGAGGTCGCGGTATTCGACCTAATCGACCTAGTGTGTGTTTCACATGTCTCAGCGAGGATCATCGGCATGCAGAATGCCCTTATAAGGAAGGAAGTGATCTTAAATTATGTACAAAGTGTGGGGTAGGCGATCACTATTTAGAGGATTTCCCTACCATGATTGAGAAAATAAATAATAAAAAGAATGTTCATGTTTTATCTTGTATTTCAAAAAATGATGTGCTTCGTACAAAAAACTTGCAAATTTTAACTAGGAAAGGCACTCACATTGGTCAAGAGAAGCCACAAATAAGTAGAATTGTTGATAAAGAGGATTACCCAAATCCTACAAAACAAAAATCTGTGTAGAAAGATGCATCCAACATATTTCATGACTTAGAAGCACATGAAGACATTGAAGAAAATCGACAGGAAGTTCTCAATGAATTCCTCAGATTAATTTCAAATGAGGAAGCTGTAGGAAAAATGATTGACCTGTTGCATAAATTGAAATATAAACACGTCGAGCAAAGACAAGCTAAAAACATTTGCCAACTAAATCAAAAAGAGAAAAATGATGCTGACCCATTAGTTGACCTCGACATAAACAAATATCATGTACGACAAGTCGTACTAGATTTTGGATCACAAGTGAATATCATGACTCGTGATACCTGGGACCAACTCGGTCGACCACAACTGCAGGAATCAGGCATCTATCTAAAACTCGCAGATCAAGGATTAATTGAACCAATTGGAGTATGGAAAGGAGTCGAAACTTCCAGCAAAGGCATTACGAAAAAATTAGATTTTGAGATCATTAATCCCAAATATGATGCGAGTTCTTTCCTCGCCTTGGTCGGACGAACTTGGGGACGGAAGATGAAGGCCTCAATTTCCTTAGACAAAAGTCGTATCAAGTTGAAAGGCAACGGGCAGAAGGTTATCGTACCAATCTTCCCATCTCAGGGAGAACCATGGTCGGAACTGTTGAGGCCTCGATTATGCAGGTTAGATGCAAAGGTGTTGGAAAGGTTCCAAGGCTCCCAACAGAGGAAGAAAACCCAAGTTGAAAGGCTTCGAAAGACCCTACGCAAGGGAAGTTCTATCCCCAACCTGTTTGGTATGGTGATCCTCCATGGATATTTGGCCTCCGCTGGCACTCTAAGAGTTGGTGATTTGACCAATTAGGTCAGTTTTCCAATCAAGGAAATCAAGAGTATGAAAATGGTAAAGCTAAGCTAAACTAACCTATTTCAGAAGAGAAAACTAATCTAAGTTAGTCCTATTCTAAAAAGAAAGCTTGATATTGTGCAGAACAACCTTGAGGTATGATGAACAAGTAAATTACCACCTTCAACAGAAACGTTTTAATGTGTTACTTATTAACTTAAATCACAATCCATTAATGAAAATTAAAAGACAATAATTCAAGTACTTAAGCCTGTTCAAGATTTAATCTGTAATCATTTTTGTCAATTGAAAAAATAACCATGATTATTGAGTGCAACGAATCATTTGCAGAAATCGATAAAGAAAGTATTAATATTGAATAAACTCAATGAAATACCTCACAGCATCAATCATTCATACAGGGAAACCAATATGATAGATCCATACATTATATATGTGAAAAATGATAACATTCACTGTAGATGACAATCTAAAATACACAACCAGTAATTCTCAAATAAACTTGAGGAATAACAAGAGATCGATCAAAAGATGACTTCACTGTATTAAAGAGTCTTGTACAGAAATTACAAAAGCTCTGATGAACAGAGCATCCCAGTCCTTCTCCTGATGATGTGTAATTCCAAAATTCCCAACCCTTAACTACTAGAAGAATTGATCCTTAAATAGTAAATTACAAAAGAGTCTGGATGGGGCTCTCCCAAAAATAGGGATTACAATTCGGATCTTACTAAGAATCCAGGAAATCCTGCCACTTTTCATATATTTCTAACAATTCATCTACATTTGGAAAATTGACAGATTATAAAGTTATTTGGATGTTGCAAGTATTATTCTCCATGTCGTGTTTAGCCAGCTTATTCCAGGTGCGAAGGTAGATGTGGATTTTTCCCTCCATGACAAGCAGTCCTATGATTAATCCGTCCATGTCATCAACGTTGACTTCATCAAGGGCCTGAATCTTCTGTGCGGCCTCCTCGCATTTGTGTTCAATTTCCTCAAGCTTGCATTTTAACGGCAAAGCCTCTTGAATAGGGTCCATGAGTGGGAGCTGTAAGTAGTTCATAATTTTATCAACTGCGTACCAACGTCTTTTGCAGATACCTTTAGATTGTTTTATGATTTCTTGAGCCGATTCATTGAACTCGAGCCATGTATTCAAGGAAGCTTTGATCTTTTTGATCTGAAAGGTATTTAAAATGGGGATATCTTCTGGTACATCCTTTATATACCCCTACCACTCCCTGATCTTTTGCTCTGCCTCGAAAGCTCAGATTCTTTTGTCCTTTTGCTCTTGCAAAGTGGAAGACATCTTTGAAAAGGCAATATAATTCTCCCTGATCTCATCCAAAGCAATGTACATTTTATCAAGCAGCTTATAATGATCCTGATTTACCTTAAGAGCCAAGTCCTTGAACTATTGTGAGGAAATCTTAAAGAAACTTGTTGAGGCTACACTTACAGTTGCATACTCAATTCTCTTTTCCAAAACAATTAAATTTTATGTATCAGATAAGTTTTGAGCCTGGGAAAGTCGGATTTTAGTCTGGAGGGTAGCATTCTTTTGCTCAAGATCCTGCACTTTTTCTGCCCAAGTCTTCCTAAGGTCAGCCACATCAGTCCCATGCTGTTCGTTGGTGTTGACCAACTCTCCTTCCAACCTATTGATTTCTTCTTTCTTAAGGTCAAGCTCCCTGCTTAGTACCTGTACCGAATCCCAATTTGCTTTCCCAAAATATCCTAAAGCTGTAGCTGTCTCTATAGCTTCAACCTGAGGATCGTTAGTCCTGGGGGGCCATATGACCTGATCAGGAACCGGTGCTTCTAACTTATCCCGTCCTTTGCCTCGCTTTCTGGTTCTCCTCACCACTACCTTGTCTTCTTTGTTGTATAAGTAATCCCCAAGAGGGATGATATCATCATCTATATATTCAGGCACTAATTCTGTGGAAGAAGAGAGAACACTCACTGTGGAGATCAGAGAGGGTGCCTGAGCGACAACTGGACTAGGTATGGATAAAGTGACCTGGGAGGTGACCAAAGGCATTGAGGTGGTTTGGGCAACTGATGAGATTTTGGCTGGTGAGGGAACTGAAACACTGGCTTCAGAAACTGGAACTTGATTGTCAACATTAGTTTCAGGAAGTCGGAGTTGACTATCAACATTTGTGGGCAGTGATGAAGATGGGAGTGAAGATAATTCACCAATGGAGAAAGATAAAAGAGTAGACACAGGTGAGTGTAAAGAATCAAGGGGAGATTGAACCTCTGTATCAATAGGTGGTGGAGTGGAAAAAGGGGTTGAATGATGTGATGATGAAACAAAAGTAGTAGTTAGAGCATCATATAATTTTTTCAAAGAGACAGGAATGGACAATCCCGGAGGGAGAGCAGACAGTTGTTGAATATATGGCAATACCAGAGATGAGGACGAAACACTAGGAGCAGCATTGAATTACAACTCTGGTTGATCAGGAAAGGATTGATCCATGTCAATACTATTTAGCATATCATTCACGGTTTGTTAATCTTCGGTAGGTTCTTGTGTTACTGATACCAAGGAGTGCGACACCACTTCCTCATCACAATCTATTATATCAGCTAGAGGGACCTGCGAGGTAGAAGGCAGAACTTTCTGCCTCTTTGTTGGGATAGCTTGAGTTATGACCAGGTCCTCATCTTCTTGAGCCTCTGCAGTAGATAGTTGTAGATCCACAGTAAGCTTAGGGGGTTCCAAAGGTTGAGTGCTCAGCATTGATGATATTTGTGTTAGCTTCTGTGTGGACTGGCAAGCTACCTGCAATAATATTTTAGTTTGCTCAGTTATCTTAACTTGAGGGGTTTCCTGCATGGGGGTTTTCCCTTTGTCCCCATCATGGATGACGAGAATCTGGGAATATTCAGCCTTTTGAGCTTCTTTCCCTTCTCTGTCCTTTCGATCCTGCTCAATCAAATTCAACTGCATAGCCCTGTAACTCAACACCCTAGTTTTGAGTTCACTTTGATAATGAAAAATGTTGTGTTGATCTTCCGAGCTCTTTGCCTTGGCAAGGACTTGGAAAAACTTATCCACACCTTGATAAATAAAGTCATCTGGGATTACTTCATGTGCATAGTCCATATTAACATGTGTTTGCTTGAAGTGTGCATCTAAGAATTCCTTAGGATCATGTTTCCTTTTGGCAGCATGTCCTAGTTTCAAAGCCACTATCTGATCACCAAGGACCGCGACCCAATTGGAAGTTGGAATAACCAGTTTCCCAAGATTCAGAGCAAACTTAGGCCAACCTTTCTTCCTGGGGCCTGTAAGTTTCCTATACATGCCATCAGTGACAGTCTGAAATGATACTTCCTATATGACCATTTTATCAGGGACTAATCTGGGCAAAAGGTGTACTGTATCACTTCCCCAAACCCTGATGTATAAAAAATATTCGCCCACATACGAGTACCCAATGGTGTTGATGAAGGCTTTGGCATCTTTTGAAAATGCCGATGCTTCTTCCCTGAAAATCTTGAAATACATTGTACCCATGAAATGATCACAAATATCATAGAGTGAAGGGACATAATTTTCTTCCCATAATGCCGAGTGATAAATAGGAACATGTGGGTCCGAGGGGGACCAGTTCCAACCTAGGTTAGGGTACTGGAACTTTGCACAGAAAACATCGATTACATATGCAGACAGATAAAAATGTGGTTTCTTTTGAGCAGGCGCCTTCTGATATTCATGAATGGCGTTCTTTAGCTCAGATGACGGGATAGTGCAACAACCGGATCCGGTTGTGGAGTTAACCGTGTCCGATTAAGGAGTTAAGAGTCGAATCCGACTTTCATATTGGATGATAAATAGAAATAATATATAAGATGATGATTATAAAATTACAATAAGATGGCCTTTTATAAGGCTTGAGCAATCATAACAAAGGGTTATGACCTTTCACTAATAACCTAATAATCTATTAAGTTATAATTAATAATATTAATTAAATATTCACAGCATTGCCTTCCCCTTAGGAAATCTTTGTCCTCAAAGCTGATTTTTCTCATGACATCTTTTATTCTGGCTCTATGTCGCACTGATGACTTGAGAGATGCGATTTTGATTACGACCATTGCCTCCTTTTGATTATTTTGTCTTGGTATTTGCATTAAGTATGAACTTGGTGAAGTTTTGTTTACGCTTTTTCTACTTGTGTGATTGCTTCTTTTAACTATGTTTTTCGTCAATTGAACATGCTCAACATGCATTATGATCTTAACTATTGTCGTGTTGTTATTCCCAACACATATTCTATCAGTTCCCTTGAACGGGCTCTTTGTGCTTATAATGCTCATAAGAACATCGGCTTGTCTCTTATCACAGTCTTGGTGAGGATAATATTTCTTCTCGTCAAATATTTTGTTGTCATTTTATTCATTACTAGGGTATGTTATATCTTTGTCTTGCACAATGTCTTGATTGTTACTATTACTCTCATGGGAGATGACATAATAGTCTACTGTATCTTCATCTTTTACATTAGCTTGGATGGTTTCTTCTACCTGATTTTCACATCCATCTTCATTTTCTTTAAACGTTTCGTCCATAGATTACTTTATTTCATCTATATCCTTAAGGATTTTCTCAAGGAGATTTATGAATTCGTCACTCTCACTAGAAGATGCCATGGGTGCATGGATGTTTGTAGAGGGCTATTTTGGCCTTTAAGGTGAAATTTTGAATAATAATATATTAATTAATTAATTAATTAATATTATATATATATATATTTTTAATATTATTATTTTTAACAATATTAAAAATAATAATAATAATTATTAATAATAATGAAAATTTTGAAATATTATAATGTAATATTATAATATTATACTTTTTGTTTGTCTTTTTGCAGGTTGAGGGTTTTGCGTGGAGGGAAGGATGCAAGGGGATGCACAGGGTGTGAGTGAGAGTGCTGGAAGGTGGCGCAAAGGGGAGGCATAGTGCTGGACGGAGGAGGATGGACTGCATGTGGGTAGGCTGTGAAGACGTGGGGTTGGGGTATAGCACAAGTGTATGGAGAAGGCGACATGGGGTAGCGGTGGCGAGGAGGAGGACAGGATTGTGGGGGAGGGGGGTCGCAGATGGAAGTCAATGAGTGAGAGAGGAGGGAACTTGGGTGGAGTAGAGGCAGCACAACAGGGAGGAGGGAGAGTGAGGAGGGAGGTCGGGTGCGTGAGCGGGAGCTGCGGAGTTGGGCGAGCAGGGAGTTGAGGGGAGAAGGCGAAGTGCAGCAGTGGCGGTGTGGAGGGGCACGGAGGATGGAGGAAGAGGATGGTGGAGCAGGCGAAGGCAGGTGGGGCATGGGTTGAAGGGCATCCAGGAGGTGGTATGGGAGGAGGGACGTGAGTGGGGATCGTAGGATGTAGAGGGAGAATTGGAAGGGATGAAGGGTGGTGAAAGGGAAGGAGGTACGAGTAGCCGAGGAAGATGGCAGTGCGTGGTGGATGGGATTATGAAGCGCGAGGGAGAGAAGATCGGTGGGAGATGCGCGGTGCAGTGAACGGGAAGAGGTCATGAGGAGGGAGGAGCGTGAATTGGGGTGAAGTGGGGAGAGAGACGAGTGAGATGGGAGCAAGGCGAGTGATGAGCGAAAGTAAGTTGATGAGCCGAGCTCAGGTTGAAGGAGAAAATCTACTCTAAGAGAGAGTGAGGATAGGTGAGCCGAAACCGAGCTCAATAGTAGGAGGAGCCGAATCAGAGCTATGATACCAAATGCAGCAACCGTATCCGGTTGGACTTGAAGGGAGAGATGAAACCAAGCTCTGATACCAAATGCAACAACCAAATCCGGTTGCGGAGTTAACCGTGTCCGGTTAAGGAGTTAAGAGTTGAATCCGACTTTCATATTGGATGATAAATAGAAATAATATATAAGATGATGATTATAAAATTACAATAAGATGGCCTTTTATAAGGCTTGATCAAGCATAACGAAGGGTTACGACCTTTCACTATAACCTAATAATCTATTAAGTTATAATTAATAATATTAATTAAATATTCACAGCAGATAGAGGCCCATGGGGAAGACTCACCTGTAGTTAGCACATGATGTGCTATGGGGGGCCATTCAGCTTTGAATAGAGAGAAGTTAGGAAGACCGAATAGTCGACATAGCATGGCTGCTAGCAAAGAGTAGGTTTCCTTGAACCAAATAATAGGGTACAGTGGTCCACCTTCGGTATGAAGGTATTGGGTTTGTGCATCCACGATTTTATCATCTCATCGAAATTATACCGGGTTTTTGAAGATTGTAAAAAATCGTATGAAAGGGTTTGCACATGTGGTTTAAGGGAAAAGGCCTAGATAAAGATTTCTGAGCGAAAATGGGACAACTGAGCTACTGCACTATCATTAAAAGAGCGGTCTTTGATGTCTGCATTCTCAATTATCCATTTAACTGGGTCTGTGTAAGGTAAAATAGTCGGATGTGTGGCAATGGCGTGGATTTGAGAAGACCTAATCTTCTCATATGCAAGTCTGTCATTTTTGATGTGGGAAAGGTCGTCATTGTCAAAAATGGCGTAGATTTTGGACCAATCCATCTGGTAGGTTTCAATGACTCTTCCACTCGTGTCCAAAAGGATACCGAAATTGGGGTCTTTGGTAAAGGAATCCCTCTATGCTGTCTTAGACCAGGTGTTTTTCGACATGGCGGATGAATAACAAGATAAAAGAATTTCAGAACAATTAAAACTAAAACATAAAAGAAAACCCAATCGAAAATGCAAGGATAATAGCGCACTTACCTGAAATAACTAAAAAACTGGCGCAAATCACCCTTAGCGACAAATTTGCAGTAAAAATCAGCATAGCGCAGTAATTTCGATAGTAAAAATGACAAAGGAAAAATAGGGAAAACCCTTATTTATCGAACTTCCAAGGCAAAATCCTGACTGTGCAATCAAAGTGGATGAACAGCTCAGATTACCCGAATTGGGATTCAGGATCGGGTCGTTATTGCTTTATTCACAAAATTAAAAAAAGGTTCCCGAAAGCCGCAACCCGAAAAATCGGGTTCAGATTTCGGGATCTCACACTTGCAAAACATAACGATAAAAGTAATTCCCGAAATCCGCAACCTGAAAGGTTGGGTTTGGGTTTCGGGATCGCAATCCGAAAGAAAGACGTAGGACAAATTCTCGAAAGCCGCAACCCAAAATTCTGGGTTTGGATTTCAAAAACAGAATAATAGTAAACAAAAGCGAAACCTTTTCCCGAATCCCAAAACGCGACATTGTCGGGTTTTGGGTTTCGGGAACACATATCCCAGAATTATTAAAAGGAAGAACCCGCAAGCCGTGACTGTCAAGTTTTGGGTTTGGGGTTGACACAACTGGAAAACAAAGAAAATGAAATCCCGCAACCCGCAACTGTCGGGTTTCGGGTTTCGGGTGCGCAAACTGTCGGGTTTCGGGTTGGAATACACAAACAACGAAACACTAAAAAATTAAGGTTTTCTCCAGACCAAAACACTTAGAAAAAGGAATCAAAAGCTTGGTAAACAGGCAAACCAAAAACATTGGGTAAGGGGTCTTCAAGATGGATCTCAAGATTTGGTGTTTACAAAAGAACTTACCCAAACGATTTTGCGTTTATTTAGAAATGGGTCTCCTGTGCTTCAGTTAAGCATGGGATCTGTTGTGGCCACAACAGCAACCTATAGAAATCGATAATGATATTCGACAGCTTTATCACATAGACAATAATGAAGATCGCATTGAACCAAATACCCAAGGAGAACTTCACCTTGGAGATCCTATTTCGCTTAGATATAATTCCGATGCAGAACCCTATGATTGCAAAATAGAGAACTATGATTTACATGCAAAAGAATGTTGGACTGTGGAAGCCATCTCAAAGAAGTAAATAAAGAAGTGTCTCTCAGTATCATACACACTGAAGATATTTGAACAAAAAATGCGAGCATATCCAACACTTGCCCCATACAGAAATGTGCAATCAGGTAATTCGACATTAAGGTATAAGAACGTGATTCACCTACTGTACATGTCAACTAGGTATCAAAACATATCGGAGAACAAGGCCGACTACAAAGTTTGGTAGAGACATTTACTGGTCAAGTTGTGAGATGGTGGGACACCCATCAGTCGAAACTCCAAAACTGGAATACTGCGTCAATATTTTTCATAAAAAGGTTTGGAGGTAGAAAATTAATGACTTAGGCCGATATCCCTCTGTTTACACAAGGACAAAATCCTGAAATCCACATTGACTATTGCGAAAGAGAATGGAGAAAACTGGGCTATAAAGATGAAAGAGCATGGCCTCACCTCTTCCCAGAACACTTAACGATCTACCTAACAAATGGTACAAGATGGAAGAAGCGAGAGGAGAAACCTTCTTTTGGAAAGACTTAAAAGAAAATTTTATTAAGGATTTCCAATTTTCTCCATAGGATGAGAAGCTGGTCGAAGCAAGTAAAAGCATCAAAGAATTTCTGTAGCCAGCATAAACTTTAACACTTGCAGAAAAGCAGAAGATTATGCACCCACCTACTACCTGCTGCAACATAAAGTCGAAAAAAAGACAACATTCGACAAGACTAAGCCTAGAAACGGAGATATCAGTTAGAAAACTTTTTTAATGGAGAAAGGATCACCCTGATGTGTCGAAGCCCGTAAAAACAATCTTTAGCACAAAGATTGTTGAAAAATACGAACTCGAAAGGTTGTCAGAAAAAGACTTTACATCAGCATTCACCCAAATCAAAGAAGGTAAAAGACAGATAAGTGACAGTCTTGCACCAGAATGGATGGATGTGAAGATTAAGAAAAAGGAAGTAGATATTTCAAATGACGACCGACTGAAAATGGCAAAGATTGGCAATTACTGGAGTGAGGAAAAAACAACAGAAATCTCGAGTATCCTCAAAGAATTTCAAGACGTATTTGCTCGAGATTATAGAGACTTGAAAGGACTTGCGCAGGAGATGGGTGACATGAAAATTAGTATTAAACTAGATGCCAGACATGTAAAGAAAAGACCCTACAAGCTTGCTCACAAATATAAGGATATTGTTAAAAAGGAGATCAATAGCATGCTTGCAGCAGGAATCATATATCCTATTGACTAGTCGGAGTGGGAAATCTCGATGGTTGTTTAGCCAAAGAAACAAGATCTGACATGACTGAGAATCTGTGTCGACTTTCATGAGTTGAACGAGGTAACACTCACAGATCCCTTTCCAATTCCTTTCGCAGATGAAATTATTAATGAAGTTGCAGGGCATGAGTGCTACTCTTTCACGGATGGATTCTCGGGGTACGACCAAGTACCTATTGCAAAGGAAGATAAGAAAAAGACAACATTCATGTGTGAATTCGGGTCATTCGCGTACAAAGTTATGCCCTTCGGTTTGAAGAACGCACCTGCGGTCTTCTCAAGAATTGTCATCAAAGCATTCAAGAATATATTTACAAAAACATGGCTGTATACTTTGATGTTTGGACAATCTATACAATGCTAAAGGATCATTGCAAATGGCTTTGACTGATGTTGGAAAGGTGTCGACAGATACAATAGTTGCTAAACATTAAAATGTGTATTTTCGTGACACCCATCGGCATATTACTAGGCCATGTAGTTTGCAAAGAAGGAATCAAGGTCGATTACACGAAGATCAAAATTATCCTTGACCTGAAGCCTCCAGTTAATCCGAAACAAGTACGGATCCTATTGGGTCATACCAGATATTACAGGAAATTTATCAGACATTATTCTGATATGACTTACCCTCTCGAATAATTGCTAAAATATGATCAAGATTATAGGTGGACGGACAAATGCGACATCTCATTTAACACGTTGAAAAGAAAAATGGTCGAAGCACCCATCCTCCGAATTCCGGATTGGTCGAAAAAATTTCATGTGCATATTGATGCCTCTGGAATAGCAGTCGGCGCCATTCTAACACAACCTAGAGAAGATGACATGGATTACCCTAATGCATTTAGCAGTCAGAAATTGAATAAAGCTGAAAGAAATTATTCCACGACCGAAAGGGAAGCATTAGGTATGGTATTTGCACTGCAGAAATACCGTCATTATTTATTAGCTAACCCCTTTATATTTTATACAGATCATCAAGCTTTAAAATACTTAGTCAATAAACCATTGCAACATGGGAGGTTATGTCGCTGGATATTATTGTTTCAAGAATTTGAATTTGAAGTAATCATTCGACCGAGAAAAGCTAATGTTGGACCGGACCACCTATCGAGAGTTGACATAGGAGAGGAGCCGATAGGAATCGAAGATGACTTACCGGGCGCACACTTGTTTTGTATTGAAGCAATCCCTTCAGAACTTGCAGAAATTGCACAATTTCTTGAGGATGGTCAAGCTCCTTAAGGAATAACTGAGAAAAAGAGGAAGATCTTGGCAATGAAAGCATCTCTCTACACTTTGATCAATGGATTCCTCTATAAACTTGGCTTGGATGACATATTACGTCGATGTGCACTTGACCATGAATGACAGGATATACTTGCAGAAGCTCATGTTGGACCGGCGGGAGGACATTATCATGCAGACATAACAGCTAGAAAAATTCTACAAGCCAGACTTTGGTGGCCGACAGTTCATAAAGACTGTCGAGAATTTGTATCTAAGTGCGATAGATGTCAGGGCATGGGCCCACCACTCCAAAGAACAGAAATGCCACTGGTTCCAATTAACCCTAGCCGAGCATTCGAATTTTAGGCTATCGATTTTATTGGACCATCCCCAGTAGTGGGGAGGAGGACATGTGCTCGATATATTATCACTGCTGTTGAATATGTTACCAAGTGGGAAGAAGAAGAGTCGGTCGAAAAATGTTCAAGCGAAGTTGCCGCTAAGTTTATTTATGAAAACATCATAACACGTTTTGGATGCCCCATAACATTGATAAGTGACCAAGGTACGCATTTTGTATGTAAAACCATTGAAGCACTGACGAGGAATTTGTAGTTGATCATAGAATAAGCACATCATACCATCCTCAGTTGAATGGCGTCGTAGAATCGTTCAACAAAACACTTACAAAAGGACTGACCAAAATATGCAACATAGAGAAAGACAACTAGGATGACAAAGTACCTGCTGTTCTCTGGGCATATAGAACAACATATAAAAGAACGACAGGTCAGACACCGTTCTCACTTGTCTATGGACAAGAAGCAGTCGTCCCATTTCATTTTCGACAATAAGCACTGACCATTGCAGTAGCTTTACATATTGACGTCGAAGATACCCGACAAGAACGACTATTACAACTGTCGAAGCTGGATGAAAGTCGACAGATGGCGATAGAACATCAGCGAGTCCAAAAACAACAACAGAAAGCATGGCATGATAGAAATATCAAATAGAAGAATCTGTCAGTTGGAGATTTTGCACTCCTCTATAATAACCGAGTAAAAGGGAAACCAAAGAAGCTGCATACAGAATGGATGGGACCCTATATTATCGAAGCATTAAATCCTAACGAATTAGTCCGACCGAAAAAGCTACAAGGAAGTGTTTTCAGGAAAGCGGTAAATGGCGCCTGACTTAAGCGGTACAAGTGGTGAATATTCGAAAAAAAATAAAAATCGGTTAAGAAATAACTGAATGAGAGTACTATAAGCAATCAAGAAAAACAACAAAGCAGGACAAAAGCAGAATGATGAGAGAGTGGCAGAAGAAGGATGGGAAGAGCAAAGAAAAAAGTCCGGTGCATAACCGTAGATATTATAGACATTGACAAGAACGCTGATGAGTCGCAGAGGAAAATAAGGCACGACAAAAGCAATGGAGCTCAGAGCGATCAAACTCATTTAGAGAAGTTCGCCGACATAACACATCAAATGAGGTATCGCGGCATCATGATGACAAAGAAATAAAGGCTAAAGATACCTACAACAATAGAAGTAATGTACCTGACGAAGCACCGATATCCTGTTAGTCCAATTTAATAACCCCGTCAAATCAACCATCAATACAGGCCTCTACGTCCCGTTCACCGGTGCCGAGCAATTCCACCATAAATCCGGAGCTCGAGGATTCTTGGGCACTCTTTTGCCGAGAACTTGAACTCCAAGATACAGATCTCCCTAACCCCGCCGAAGCTACTTTCGCATTCTTGAGCCCTGAATCCACCATGGCTCCCAGAAAAACTTTAATAGCTACAAGGGCCACTACGACGACAGTTAGAGAGATGGAAAAAGCACAAACACCATTGGAAACATGACTCCAGATGATTCGGAATGCGAAAGCATTATAACCCACTTGGAAGAGAGCATGGAAGGACATTGAAGAATGGGGGAAGGAATCAGATGGTCGTTGGAGGGAGGAAGCTCAGTGGTTACAGATAGCCACAATTTTGCAATATATGAAGGCTTCATTGCTAGACAACTTTGGAGGACTTAAAGAAATCATCGCCCAATTCATTGTCAGCAGATAACACACTGGAAAACTATATTTCGATGTTCCAGTCGACATCAATGGAGAACTAATCCACAAGAGAATAGGATTATCACATAAGGGAGATATAGTACCGACAAATTCAGGAGCGGACTTGGTCGACGAGTTTGTTGATACTCCTGCTGGAAAGAACTCACGAGGCATAGCCGTGAGTCAAATTGTATATGGAAATTACAAAACTGCTGCCAAGATTGTGTTGCATGCACTTTCTCGGACAGGAAGGGGATTAGACTTGAAGACCGACATGTTGGAAGCTATCAAGAATATGGCTATGCGCGGAAAAGTACACAAGTGGGCCGATTTCTTGGCCAACATAATCAAGTACACATGCCACAAGTACCAAGAGGAAGGAACCAACATCCGTTATCCATCTGTGCTTATCTGGATTGCTATGTCCCACTTGCGCCCAAAAGGAAATAAGGATTGTTCACAAGAGCGAACTATCCTTATGGAGAATTTTTGTTGTTTTTCTCTAGGAGTAAGCCGGCATAGTCCGTTGATGGTTAAGCTTTGGATGGAAGCATGGTTTTTAGACCTAAAAACAATTGTGACAAGATGGAGAGTACCACGAAATGTTCGACGAAGTATACCCCTAATAGGACACATCCAACTTTCTTTGGATGATACAGCGGTTTGGTACATGGAAGTTGCAGCAGGGCAAGCTAAACGCCTCGATTATTATACTTTAGTAAACAAAATTTTCACAAAGCTGAGTCGACAGTCCAATGAAGTACTGGCAATTCTAGCCCTGGCCCGAAAAGTTGACTTTACATATGTCGAACCCTTGTTCGATGCGGAACAAGAAAAGCATATGAAAGCTGGTTATACATGAACACCTTTACATATCAACCTGAATCGACACCCAGTCCTAAGGTACTAGCAATCACAATGACTCCGCATAAAGAATCAACAGAAGTCGCTGAGTAGTCGGACATCAGCACAGAGTCCGACAACCCAAAACATCTTTTGACAGATGACAACATACAGAAGGTAGCAACTGAACTCATTACAGCCCGAAAGAATAGGGTAATACCGACCCAGGGGAAAGGGAAAAGAGAAGTAACATTTAAGGAACCTATGGAAGAAGACGAAATCGAGCCACTCATATTCTTGAATATGCATCCAAGAACAAATTACTTGTCTAAGACTAGTTCAGAAAATTTCTAGAAACAGATAAGTATCCATCTTCTAAAATTCTTATTAAAAAACCCAAAATTCGGGTCGAACCCCATGTCGACTTAACCATTCAGACTCCCCCCTCTTCCCTAACCACAGTAGAAGAAGAAAGCAGCCTTCTACCATTACCTACTCCTATCAATCCAGCAGATGCCACTCTAAGTACGTTTATTGCAAACTTTCTGACACTATGTCCCAACTGGCGTGAGATGCTCATTCAACAACCAGTCTTTGCATCTCCGACCACTGTCCCAGTTAACCTAGTTCCCCCCGACACCATTCAAACTGCAAGTTTACCTTTACCATTGACAGTCCCAAAAATTGTCGGTCACAAAAATATCCATCATATCAGAAACCCTGACCCTTTAGGTCTAGTTTATTCACAACAAACAACTATCTATACCCCTCTCCCAGTCACTACATTACCGAAAGTTGTTCAAAGTGAAAAAACTCACAAGTTGTCACTCCCCATGTCGAGTCTACAATTAAGTCTAGTTTAGTTAGTCTAGGTCCGCTCGATAGTACCACTTCTTTGTGTCCAATTACAACATTAGTCGACCTGCCATCACTCCCGATAAGTCAGTCGAGTCTCCCTATCGACAGATCCAAGTCTATTCTGGTTACACAGCAACACAACAAAGAAGCAACCATGACAGAAGCAGTCGAAGCCACTTCCACTCAAGCCAAGGAACCAACTGCAACTCAAGATTTTGCAGCCGACATGATAGAACCATTAGAGCACACTAATGTTCTAGATATCAGTACAATCAATATGGATACATCCAGCATACCAGCAGATATCCACCAAGTGCCGCAATTGTTGAACACGAAACTCCAGTCACCACCAAAGCAGTACCAAGTACACAAATCCAGGAAGAACAAGTTGTTTTCATCACGCAAGCAGTTATCGACAGTCACTCGACAATAATAGAAAAAGATAAGGGGCCAGAACAACAAACCATAAGCAAAGATAAGAGTAGTCGAAAGAAACACAAAGAGAAGAAACCCAAAGAAAGAGAATTGCAGTAGCAACTACAAATGCAACAAACACAGCAAGGCCAACCAAAAAATACTCTCTCTGTATGCTTAGATTGTTGGACCTGGCCCAAGGAGGTCAAATTTTGAACACATTTAGTTTTCGAAGCTGCGAAGAGAAGCGCAACACAGTTTTGATATGTTGGGACATTGCATGCAGCGCAGTGTCGGAAGGGATGCGAGGTCGGTGCCACGAGGATTACAACACCGCGGTGTGCCACGTTGACAAAGATCTAGCTAAGCAGAGCGTGGACAGATGACGGCAGTTTTTTTGGCTAGGTCACAGAAGACATATTTTTGGCAAAGATCGTCGATAACTACCAAGCAGTGGGTAGGTGCAGATCGGGAGGTAGGTGACTGATCACAACAAACAGAAGACTGCTACTACTCGAACCAGCCATCTAAGGCCGTGAAAGAAGGAACAGCTCGATGGAAGTAACCTATTGGTGTGCACGTGACAGAAGATCCGCTGCCAGATACCAGTAGTCTGGCTTTGGGAAAACCGCGACAGTTTTGTAAACCTAAGGGTTTTGCCTTCATAATGTAAAGACATGACCTACGCGTCTTGATCTATAAATAAGGAAATTTTGTAAAGGAAAGGGTTAACTCTTCATTTTGTTGATTGTTATTGAATATTGTTAGATCTGTAAGATTGAAGCATTGTAAAGGATCTGTAGCTGAGTGAGCAGAGACCGAATTTTGAGAGAGAGAGAGAGAAGAGCATCTACAGTTGAGTGCACAAATGAAGAACTATTGTACCCTTTCCTGAGAGAATAAACAACAGTTCTTGTGGACGTAGCTTCCCATTCGGGGGAGTGAACCACGTTAAACCTTGTGTTATGTGATTGTTGTGTATGATTGCCATTATTTTTACTTAAATTACTTACAGTGCATGCATAAAGTTACTGTTATCTGATATGTGTTTACTTTTATTTGTATTCACCATGGAAAGGATGGAATAAGATTTTAGTAGTGCATGTATGGATGAATGTTAATAGTCAAGCACCTATAAGTCCTCGAATAAATGGATCTATGAGATAACCACATAGTTAATTGTTAAGGTGGAATCGCGGTATCAAAGCACATAGCACCGCGCATCTCACTCATTTGCATAAGTTATGATGTTTATTGGTCTAAGTAATGATGAATGATTAAGGACTATCCAATAAGATTGAATAGAAGTGATTGGGTATAGTTGACACTACGGTCCATAAGAAGTACTGCACGATAAGCTGTTGATAACTTATAGACGTAGAGTGGAAGTAATCCCAGTTCCCAGTCATTGAATACATTGGATGCACGAGCATCCTCCCTCACTACGGCATTCAACGCAGAGTAGAAGACCTCGCACAGTCACTAACCGTAGTACGCAGTCTGTCACCGTGTTGTGCATTAACAAGTTGAAAAACACACATCACAAGGTTGTGGAAACTTGATTCTAGAACCACCCTCTCAAATTCACCTTGGGTGAGACCTCAGGCTGCTTGCAGTCTGTTGCCGAAAGGGCCAGTGAATAGGGGTTTTGTTGGTATCTTGTACCACGAAGTACCTGGGTCTACATTGGAAAACCTCTAGATCATAAGTCACACCAACAAATGGTTCTGTTATCGCGCTAAGACCAGTGATACGATAGTGTATTCAGAAAAGTAATGTCCGGCAGTTGGCATCCAGAAAAGAAAGAGATCTGGACTTGGTGCGATAAGATCGAAAGAGATTTCACAAAGAAAGAAAACAAAAATCCACGTCTATCTGACGTATAGTGGTTGAAAAGATACTTGTGGAGGGACATCCACAGAATTTTTTGGGCTTCGTTTCCAAATGAGCTACATGAGTGGATATCGCGCCAAGCAAAAAGAAAGAACTATTCCCAAGGTGGAGTACCTACAGAGTGGAGTCTGGACCTTACTGAACATCTCAAAGCAATTAACATCCCACTGTTACGAGCAGTTGACTTCTGGGTTGATAACAAACTAGAAGGATTTGTGACCGAGTTTGCTGTAGATACGCTGAAGTCCTACAGCCAAGCTGAAGCATACTTTTTCGAAGGATTCAGAGGTAAGTTCCTGAAAAACCTCAGTCTATACATTAAAATGCTTTTAGTAGAGAAAGTGTTTTAAGAATGCAGCAATAGTTCTAAATCTGTCATGGTAGAGAATACACACATTGATTCTGAGGAAGAAAACCATACTTTGAGAAGTGGAAAGAGATACAAGCTTACTAATGAAAAGAAACCCAGACAATCTAGAAACCGTATAGATACCGAAATTCCATGTGACCTCACTAATACGGACACTTAGTTATCAGCCACAATCCATCATATTACACCTCAGAATCAATCAGTCCAAAACCCACCTGTTGCGAGTGTTGCACAGCCCATCCCATAGATCAGTAATACTAGTAACACCGCAAGATCGAGTGCTCACATCACTACGACTCAGACTATTCCAAAGAATACTATCCCTAGCACAATCCAGCAGCCTGTGTCTACTTTTGTCATAGGGAATCAGTCCCAGAACAGTACACAATCTGGAAGGAGAATGACAGATAACGATATAAAACTGTCGATATTCAAAGGAGCGGGTCAGGAAGACCCTGATCAGCACTGGTTTCTATGCGAAGCCGTGTGATGCTATAAAAAGAGCGCAGCTCATCACTACATTTAGAGATAGAGCACTGCATTGGTTTATGAAGTATTCTCAAGCACAGCCAAGAACCTTAGCAGACATCAAGACCGCGATTGCAGCAGAGTTTAAAAACCTAAATTAGAATCACAGTGCATAACAAAGTTGAAAGAAATCAAGCAGAAACCTACTGAATTAGTATGGGAATTCGACCAAAAATTCAAAACATAGTTGGACCAAGTGAGCTTTGTTATAGCTCTGCAACAACACCAAGAATGGTTCATTTCTGTGCTGTTGCCCCATATCAGACAACCACTGATGCAACAGAAGGTTGTATCTCAAACTGAGGCCTTGGAGATTGCAATGAAGTTGAAAGCCTCACCAATTGGAGAAAGTAGTTGTGGGATGATACCGATCCATAACCAGTTGGATACCCTAACATTAGAATTACAAGATATGAAAAATGGAAAAGAACAAAGACATGAAGTTTGGTGCACAGGATGCAAAGGAGAGGGCCACACTAGAGAACATTGCCCCTTATTTCAAGATTACCTTAATAGTGGCTCACCAAACCCAATAAATATGAATCAGAACCAGGTGCCATGGTGTGAAATTTGTAGAACCAGAGGACATCGACCTGAGGATTGTTACCTCATACAGAAATATGTCAAAACCACTAAAAACTTATACTGTAATTTCTGTAAATCAATTGGACATGATGAGTCCAACTGTCGCGCTTATGAAATGATGAATGAAAGAAAGCGAGATATGGAAGCAATGCGAGGTGCTGGAATGTACCACGTCCAAGAGGAAAATCAGCCAAAGAAAGAGAACACCCACTATGATTAGAGAGGATATAGAGGCCGCGGTGGTGGATATCGCGAGAGAGGAAGAAATACTAGCCAAAATCAAGGAAGAGGACGAGGCCAGGTAATATGCTATAACTGTGGCCAGCCAGATCATGTATCAATAGAATGTACTAATCCATGTACCACTTGCAACTACTGTAAATCATTTGATAATGTGATTGAAGACTGCCCCATGGACGAGGCCAGGTAATATGCTATAACTATGGCCAGCATGGTCATGTATCAATAGAATGTACTAATCCATGCACCACATGCAACTACTGTAAATCATTTGATCATGTGATTGAAGACTGCCCCGTGTTTGAGGTAGAAATGCAGAAGCGGAGAAGAACAGAAACACTGAACCTTAACATCTAGTTGATCGCATTAGAAAGCAGACCTACAGGTCAGAGTGTCAATGTAGTAACGAAAATTGGTGTTGATACAGGAAAAGAAAAAAGCATAGAAGCCTCGACTTCTGAAAAAAATGATCCTAAGAAGAACCCTGGAGAAACAGTAGGGATTAGTAAAAGCTCCTGGGAAAGCACCTCCATTGGACTTACAAAAAAATAAAGAAATATTTAAAGAAGCGCGGGACATGTTTAAACAACCACCACCTACTTCACCAAGAATCCCATTCCTTAGCCAAGAACCGCAAATAGAAGACATGCCACTGGCATATGATTAGAAGCGTGCTGCACCAGATACATCTATTTTTTTTGTGCAGTTTCTACACAGCTGCATCAAGTTATTGAAAAACAAAGACACTCTAATGGAATTTGAAAAACTGATAAATCAATATGAATCATGCAGTAAGAAAGGAATAGCACATGGCGGAGTACATAACATTAGGAGTCCCAAGAGAACTGGCAGGGAAATGAGGTTCACTGAACAGAAAGGAGACTACGAGATGGATGAGATCATTCTTGATCTTGGATCTGAAGTAAATGTCTTGACCAAGCAGACATGGAAGGCGATGGGGAAACCAAAGCTACAGTTGTCACCTATACAATTAAGAATGGCTAATCAAGGCATAGTGATACCTATGGGAAGGTTAAACAATACCATTGTCGACATTGACCGAGTACGAAGTTATGTAGACTTCAAAGTAATTGAAATTTTGGATGATAGCAATCCTTATCCAGCACTGCTGGGCATCGATTGGGCAATGTCGAACTCCACCATCATCAATCTGAGGACAATGAAAATGATATTTGAAGGAAATGACATAAGGGTCATCGTACCATTGGATCATTCGTATGGGGAGCGATATGTTGAACCTATTCAAGAAGAGTACAGAGCTGAAGACTTTGACAATATCTATAAAATGACAACAAATGTTGCGGATTATATTTATCCTACTGTGGATGGAATGCTTAGCTGGCGCTGTGATAGTTCTTGCATCTCAGACTCTGAGGTAGGATTAGAAAACTAGAAACACAAAATGCATGAAGTATCTTCCAGGAGATGCGTGACAATTACAAAGTCACTCCGCTAGATTGGAGAGCAGATAAGTCCAATCCCCACTTATGATGGTACAACTAATGTCTATTCATTTATCAAAGAATACACTGCAGCAGTTGCAGATGAATATCACATCTCAACATTAGACATGGCACTCCACGAGACACTTGCTAGATGGTGGGATACTCATAAAAAGACATTGACAACTTGGGACCAGTGCAGAATCAAACTACAGATTAGATTCGCTGATAAGGTTACACTACCATTTGAGAAATATAATGGCCAGACAGATACAAAGGATCATATTGCAGCCTGTGCAAAAGCGTGGGAAGAAAGACCATAGATAGAATGGGTACATCTCTTTGTGCATACATTGGAGGAGCCCATTCCAAAGAAATGGTACCTAGAGAAGGAGCTACATAGAGGAACAATGGATTGGTCTGTCCTTACTGCGAGCTTCCAAAAGGACTTTAGCTTTGAAGACGACCATCCAACTATCCATGACATGCTGCAGCTTATCAAGGAAAAGATATTTACACCAAATTCCATGGAGGAAAACATAACATCAGAAGAGTTTTTTGAAGCAAACAATGTACTTGCGAGTCTACAACCAGATTGGGCAGAACAAGTAGAACAAATCTTGGACTATTGTAACTTCACTGAAAAATATGAAGATAAAGAAGACAACAATGAGGAGGACCTGCGAAATATAAAGATCCCTGAATCAGAAGGAATGCACGAAGTAGAAGGACCTCCACTAGAGATTCCAGATATGAGTGGACTGGTCAAAACAAAGAAAGTGAACATCGGTACCAGTGAAGAGCAGAATTTCGCAGCAATAGAAGACTACTAGGATGATGATATAGTTGCGAAGATCGCAACTATATTACTGGAATATTAGGAAGTATTCCCGACAAAGTTCACAGAGATGAAAGGCATCCTGGGAGACTTAGGAGTGATGAGAATTCCTCTTAAGCCAGAAGTGAAACCTATTAAACAAAGGCCATATAGACTAAATCCACGCTACAAAGAAAAGTTAAGGAAGAACTCAACAAGATGCTCGATGCAAGAATCATTGAGCCAGTTGAAGAATATGAATGGATAAGCCCGATGGTCATCCAAAGCAAGAAAACAAAGGGTGAGACTAGGATCTATGTTGATCTCAGAAAGTTGAATGATGCCTCGATACATGACCGATTTCCTACACCTTTTACCGACGAAGTACTTGATAACATTGGAGGGAATGAGGCATACTCTTTTACTGATGGATTTTCTGGATACCATCAGATAAGAATTGATCGAGTTGATAGGCACAAAACCACTTTTGCAACAGAATGGGGGTCATTCCAGTATACAGTGATGCCTTTTGGTTTGAAGAATGGATCAGGCATATTTTCAAGAGTGGTGATCGCAACATTTAAAGAATTCATCCACAAGTTTTTAGAAGTTTACTTTGATGATTGGACCATTTTTGGGTTACTAAAGAACCATGTCGCGAACCTCAGAATGATGCTTGAAAAATGCAGACAGCATCAGATTTCATTGAATTTGAAGAAATGTATTTTTTGTGTTCCTTATGGGATTCTGCTGGGACATATCGTGTGTAAGAAAGGGTTGATGGTTGATCCTGCAAAGATAGCAGTTATTGTAAACTTGCCTACACCAAATTCAGTTAAACAATTGTGCACTACACTAGGGCATACTTAATACTATAAGAAATTCATAAAGGGGTATGCACAGATAACCACAGCGATGGAGAAGATTTTAAAAAAGGATGCATCGTTCATTTGGAATGAGGACTGTGAGAAAGGATTCGACACATTGAAAGAGAAAATGGTCACTGCGCCGATCCTAGTTTTTCCAGACTAGGAAAAGCCATTTCACGTACATGTTGATGCTTCATGTATAGCGTTGGGTATTGTTCTTGCGTAGCCAAGAGAAGGAGGAATTGATAATCCCATTGCAATTTCGAGCAAAAAGCTGTCATCTGCTGAGAAAAACTATACCACTACTGAAAGTGAAGGACTTGCAATGGTATATGCACTACAGAAGTTCAGGCACTATTTGCTTGGTGCACACTTCTCAATGTTTACTGACCATTCTGCATTAAAATACCTAGTCAATAAGCCAGTGTTAGGGGGGCGAATATGCAGATGGCTCTTACTCTTCCAAGCGTATGATTTTGAAATAGTAGTTAAACCAGACAGATTAAATTTAGGCCCTGATCATCTATCAAGGATGGAGTCAGAAGAGCAACCTACGATTCTAGAAGAAAATCTGCCTCATGCGCAATTATTTGCTATACAGGTTGCTGATGATTATTATCATGATATCATTGATTTTCTAACTATTGGGTTCACATCTACTGAATTCACTACGCAGCAAAAGAAGCAGCTAGTAGTGCGAGCCGTAGACTTCACCATTATCGCATGACAACTCTACAAGTTAGGACTTGATGAAGTGCTGTGAAGATGTGTATTAGAACATGAGAAGCCATTTATATTAGCTAATGCGCATTCAAGAGTCGCAGGAGGTCATTATGCAGGAAGGGCTACTGCACAGAAGATATTGCGCGCAGGGCTATGGTGGCCTACAATTCATAACGACTCCAAAGAACATTGCCAAAATTGCGACATCTCTTAGAGGACAGGAAAACCATCAAGAAGAGATGAAATTCCCTTGAACCCTCAGCTGAACTTGCAGGCATTCGAAAAATGGGCAATTGATTTCATGGGACCTCTTAACCTACCAAGAAAAAGAACTAGTGTGAGGTACATTATTACTGCAACTGACTACCTCACTAGATGGGCAGAAGCAAAACCAGTCAAAGACTGTAGCACAGCTACAGCCGCACAGTTTATCTTTGAGAATATCCTTACACGATTTGGATGCACAAAAATTTTGATGAGTGATCAAGGCACCCATTTCTTGAACAGAACTATTGAAGCTTTAACTGAAGAGTTCTCCATCCATCATCAATGCAGTACGCCTTATCACCCATAGGCGAATGGAACTGTTGAAGCATTCAATAAAGTACTTGAGAATGTGCTAACCAAGATATGCAACGTAAACCGCGATGACTGGGACCTACGCATTCCATCTATATTATGCGTGTACAGAACGACATGCAAGAAATTAACTAGACATACACCTTTCAGATAGGCTTATGGGCAGGAAGTAATAATTCCAATGGAATATATTATTCCCATCTTGAGAATAGCTGCATTTAGAGGGATGGAAGATCATGCATGTCATATCCCAAATTTGGTATTGGGTCAAAATGGCCTAATCACATTGGCCCTATTCATTAGAGTTTGTCAAATTGATGCTAAAGGTCAAATAATTGCCAAGGAGGAAAATTACTAGTTTCCTAGGTTTTGGGTGGAAGCTTTGGGATTTGGAATAATGGGGATAATAAATGATGTTTGAACATTAGAATGGCATAAATATTTAATAAAGGAGATAAATAAATATATACAAGTGAAAATCAAAGTGGCATTTCATCATGAAGACACATGGAGGAAGTGGGACCCACATATGGCTAGATTTCCCCACTACACTTGGCATCATTCTCTCACCCATTTGAATTCAAGGTGAATGGTAACATACTTGGGGGAGTCCAAAAGGTATTATTCATTGCATTACTCATCCAAGGTCGAAATATAGAGGAAGAGTAACTCCCATGGAAGAGGAAGAGGCAATTTTGAGCTAGTGAGACACTTGGGCTAGATTCCCTAGCTCTATGACAACAATGATGAAGATGCTATGACACCTATGACACAAATCAGACCTGAAGGCTGACATATGACATATATGACATGTCAGAGCTAAAAATAGACTCCAAGAGGGCGCTCAAGGGTGTTAGGGCAGCTAAGATGCTTCCACATGTGATTTGGTGGAAGTGGGAGACTAGGAATTGTTGTACAAGTGGCGTTCTTTGGAATCTCTTCCCAACTTGAGTTGGGATGAGTCTCTTGGAAGGAATTCGACCCATGGAGGACATTAGAAGTTTATAAATATCAATAACAAAGAATGAAACCAGCTTTTGATCATTTTTAGAATTTGCAATTGCATTTGTGAAGAGGGAGAGCTAGTGGATGACTAGTTTCTTGCCTTAGCCAATTTCGAGGGTGAAAGATTCCCATCCAAGTTGGCAATTGGAAAGGCCATTCAGACCTTTCATTTGGAGCTTTAATGGAGTCTTTATTTGCAGGTGTAAGCTACAGGGCAGCTCATGGTTTCTTCTATTGCAGCTCGCTCCTTCAACCATTTCCAGTTTTGATGGCATATTCTTGATCCTTGAGGGAGGGCGTTTTTGGTGAGCTATTGTACTCTTTGGGGGAGCTTCTAATGCCCCATTTATTTTGTAATATGAATTAAATACTTTGTTCTTCATCTCCAAAAAGTTTCAGGTCGAAATTCCAAGTAGAAATGTATAAATCTCATTTTTAATGGAAGAACAATGCCATTTCCCCACTACCTTGTTGTGAGCCAATGTATTGAAGATGATTTCGAATGAATGGATGATTCTCTGATATATTTGTGATAAATATATTTCCATGGATGTCTTATACAAGTTTCATGTACTGTACTTGAGCATTTGAAGCATTTTTACTCAGTTTAATTGCATTGGGAGAAGAAATAGTGCCATTTCCCCAAGGGTCGAATTGGGGATTTTTGCAGTTGAATGGGAGAGGGTGAGAACAGTTGTAATAAACCATTAATGGTTCATATGAGACCTCAATAACATACTTAACACATTACATACCTCTGTTCATAAATTTGAGTGGGTTTGGAGGCATTTGGGAAGCCATTTTCAGTACTTACCTTTGGGGGATTTGAACCCCAAATTACTAGTAAAATTGCATACTTGGTTCAGAATCTTAAGAGAGTTTGCAGAGGTCTTTTGGTGGCCATATGTTATCCCTTAACATCATATTCAATTCCTAATATCATTCATAAACCTTCCTTGAATATTTGAAGGCATTTGGAGTCAATTTGAGACCTAGAGACCAATACTAGTCAAAGGGAAATCACTAGTAAAGTTACCTACATTGACCAGAATTGAAAGAGTATTTGCAGAAGTGTTTTAAAGGTACAAAGGCATCCCTGAAACACATATTTATGTTCTAATATCATTCATATACCTTCTCAGAATATTTGGGATCATTTGGGGCAAATTTGGGACCTAGAGATCGAAACTAGTCAAAGGTCGAACCAAGGAAAAAAGTGGAAAATTGCAATTTTAATAAAATTCCTAACAAGGGACATTACAGTGGTATCAGAGCATGGTCCTTGCACCTGTGTATTAGGTACATACATTCAAGAATAATTGGCAGCCATGTCTTACTATTATGATGAATCCTATGAGTACAATTCTTATGAAGAATATGCAGATGCTTATGAGCAATATGAAGCAGAATGTGAATGGTATGAGGAAGAGGTGCCATCATGCAACACTTCTTACAATTTCAAGAGAAATGAAGATTATTCTTATGACTTTAAATCTGATGAATATGAATGTGTCACACCAACCAAGGATAATTCTATGAGTGAGTTCCAAAGATGGAGAGCAAATTATAAAACCTTGCCCCAGCAATATAAAAAATATCAAGAATATCTTGCTTCGAGCAAAAATACACAAAATGCCATGTCTTTTGAGTACTATGCTGAACATGTTTTTGAAAATAGGCCCAAAAATGAAGATGTGGAGTTAGTGAAGAAAGGTTTATGCCCTTCTTGTAAGAACCCTTGGAGCGAGTATCATATATGTGTGCATGAAATGATGTCCTCTTTGATGAGAGCTTTTGAGATTTATTCAAGAAGGGATTCCAAATATACCGATCCTAAGGAAAACAAGGGGAAAAATGAATCAGCTTGCTTGAAGGAGAAAAATGAAGAGACATCACAAGAGCATGAAGAATATTCTATTGAAAATATGGAAGATCATTTCGAGACACCTTCTAGCTTATACATGAACCAAAGAGCATCTACTGATGGATGCTTAAACTATGAAGGAGTACCTACTGATGGGTGCTCACACCTCTATGTTGGTGACATAGAGATCACTTTTGAAAGTGTTGCTGCAAGCCCAAGTTCCATTAAGCATGATAATGAAGACCTTGTAGCAGTTGAAGAAGAACCAAGATCAACTTCCCCATCACCACTTGAGCTTCATGAAGTTGGTCCAAGCAAAATTGAAGAAGATGAGGAGGTTCATTTGCAAGAGCCTCATTTTCTTGAAGGGTCCTTAAAGATGGATGAAAATAAGATCCAAGAGTCCCTCAGCATTCTCCATGAGACTCAAGCATTGGTGTCAAATTCTTGTTGGAGAGCTACTTCATTGGAGGAAACATCCTTCCTTGAAGATATGGAGAAGATTCAAAGAGCAATGTGCCACATCAAAGGTAATTTCATGTCTTTGCTTTTTGATAGAAACCATTTGTTTGAGCTTAATGAATTGTTACATGATGCATACTTGAAGAATAATGAGGATATTCATAAGCTCACAATTCAAAATGAGCAACTTCTTGAAAAGTTGCAAGATACTTGTTTTTCCTCCTATGTTTCAGATTGTCAAATGGTAGATTGTTTGGAGGATTCTCATGACATGGTGTATCATGAGAAATGTGAAAATTTGAATGTTCTTGATGTGTTTGGAGATGAACTTGAAGAGATCCAAACACTTGATGTGGTGGAAGAAGAATTTGAATTGCCTCTTGATGAAGGTTGTGCAATTTTTAAAGAAGAGCATGATTCATCTACATTGGAACCAAACTATGACAAGGAGTTCACACTTTTGAAGGAGTTGCATGATACTACCCATATGGATCCTCCCCATGATGAAACTTCTGTACTTTTTTATCATTTGGGTGATTTGGTTCATTCTCCTACATCCTACAATTCCATGTTTTGCAACATTAGTCTCAATGAAGTATGGGTGAAAGGGTTCTTTTTGATGGTGCCACATGAGGAGTATGATATGGTTGGAGCACATTCTTATTCACATTTGCAGCAGAATACTTTATTACTTTATGATGATGCACATCTACATGGATGCACCTATGATATGCATTTGAGTCACTTGAAGACTCATGGTTTTTCTTGCTCAACACTTGATTCATTTGATGTTGGAGGAACTTCATCCAACACTTGGGTGAATAGATTGATGATTGGAGAACATTTTTGTTGGAAGCCACATACTTTGTTATATCTTTATGATGATCACATTCAGGGATGTATGGGTGAGACTTCTTTGAGTCATTTGAAGTCTCCTTGTTTTTTCTGCTCATTATTTGGTTCAGATTTTAGTGGAGATTCTTCATTCACTTCTTGGATGAAAGAATACATGGCTGAATATTTTGATGCATCTCACATCCTTTTGGAGCAGCTTTATAGGACATGGGATCCTCACCTATGTCATTGGAGCAGAATTGATTGGTCACTTGAAGCTTGTATGCACTTGGAAAACGGTGGTCTACTTGCTTGGAGGTATAAGCACTTTCATGATTCTTTGATGAAGCACCTCCTTGATATTAATTTTCATTATGTAGTTATGTACTTTGATGATATATATTTTGTACTCATGATGTTTGGAAGAATGCATACAAGAAAATGGGATCCAGGAATCCTCTTATATGATGGTATGGGTTGGAGAGCACTCTTAATTGTTCGGGTGCAATACAAGCAATGGGACCCTGGAATAATTTTTATCTCATTGGTTTCAAATTTTTTGGGGAAACAAGCAGTATGGGAGATGGATTTCCCCACTTAATAAAGCGATTTTTATCAGAGTAGTGCAGCATCAAGCATGTTGGTTCATCTCTAAAATCTTCATGGAAACTCAAAGACTCAAGGTTGGGCAATTCAATGGCAACTTCAAAGAATTATACAGAAAGCAGGTTCTTCAACACCCATGTTTAAAATTGCTTGAGGACAAGCAATATTGGGAAGGGAGGATTTGTCATATCCCAAATTTGGTATTGGGTCAAAATGGCCTAATCACATTGGTCCTATTCATTAGAGTTTGTCAAATTGATGCTAAAGGTCAAATAATTGCCAAGGAGGAAAATTACTAGTTTCCTAGGTTTTGGGTGGAAGCTTTGGGATTTGGAATAATGGGGATAATAAATGATGTTTGAACATTAGAATGGAATAAATATTTAATAAAGGAGATAAATAAATATATACAAGTGAAAATCAAAGTGGCATTTCATCATGAAGACACATGGAGGAAGTGGGACCCACATATGGCTAGATTTCCCCACTACACTTGGCATCATTCTCTCACCCATTTGAATTCAAGGTGAATGGTAACATACTTGGGGGAGTCCAAAAGGTATTATTCATTGCATTACTCATCCAAGGTCGAAATATAGAGGAAGAGTAACTCCCATGGAAGAGGAAGAGGCAATTTGGAGCTAGTGAGACACTTGGGCTAGATTCCCTAGCTCTATGACAACAATGATGAAGATGCTATGACACCTATGACACAAATCAGACCTGAAGGCTGACATATGACATATATGACATGTCAGAGCTAAAAATAGACTCCAAGAAGGCGCTCAAGGGTGTTAGGGAAGCTAAGATGCTTCCACATGTGATTTGGTGGAAGTGGGAGACTAGGAATTGTTGTACAAGTGGCGTTCTTTGGAATCTCTTCCCAACTTGAGTTGGCATGAGTCTCTTGGAAGGAATTCGACCCATGGAGGACATTAGAAGTTTATAAATTTCAATAAAAATAATGAAACCAGCTTTTGATCATTTGTAGAATTTGCAATTGCATTTGTGAAGAGGGAGAGCTAGTGGATGACTAGTTTCTTGCCTTAGCCAATTTCGAGGGTGAAAGATTCCCATCCAAGTTGGCAATTGGAAAGGCCATTCAGACATTTCATTTGGAGCTTTAATGGAGTCTTTATTTGCAGGTGTAAGCTACAGGGCAGCTCATGGTTTCTTCTATTGCAGCTCGCTCCTTCAACCATTTCCAGTTTTGATGGCATATTCTTGATCCTTGAGGGAGGGCGTTTTTGGTGAGCTATTGTACTCTTTGGGGGAGCTTATAATGCCCCATTTCTTTTGTAATATGAAGTAAATACTCTGTTCTTCATCTCCAAAAAGTTTCAGGTTGAAATTCCAAGTAGAAATGTATAAATCTCATTTTTAATGGAAGAACAATGCCATTTCCCCACTACCTTGTTGTGAGCCAATGTATTGAAGATGATTTCGAATGAATGGATGATTCTATGATATATTTGTGATAAATATATTGCCATGGATGTCTTATACAAGTTTCATGTACTGTAATTGAGCATTTGAAGCATTTTTACTCAGTTTAATTGCATTGGGAGAAGAAATAGTGCCATTTCCCCAAGGGTCGAATTGGGGATTTTTACAGTTGAATGGGAGAGGGTGAGAACAGTTGTAATAAACCATTAATGGTTCATATGAGACCTCAATAACATACTTAACACATTACATACCTCTGTTCATAAATTTGAGTGGGTTTGGAGGCATTTGGGAAGCCATTTTCAGTACTTACCTTAGGGGGATTTGAACCCCAAATTACTAGTAAAATTGCATACTTGGTTCAGAATCTTAAGAGATTTTGCAGAGTTCTTTTGGTGGCCATATGTTATCCCTTAACATAATATTCAATTCCTAATATCATTCATAAACCTTCCTTGAATATTTGAAGGCATTTGGAGTCAATTTGAGACCTAGAGACCAATACTAGTCAAAGGGAAATCACTAGTAAAGTTACCTACATTGACCAGAATTGAAAGAGTATTTGCAGAAGTGTTTTAAAGGTACAAAGGCATCCATGAAACACATATTTATGTTCTAATATCATTCATATACCTTCTCAGAATATTTGGGATCATTTGGGGCAAATTTGGGACCTAGAGATCGAAACTAGTCAAAGGTCGAACCAAGGAAAAAAGTGGAAAATTGCAATTTTAATAAAATTCCTAACAAGGGACATTACAATGCAGCACTCAAAGGAAGGTTGTTACACTTGGTTGGGTTGGAAGAAGATTGCTTCATCGTAGGATTCCACCAATAAGTGCAGAAAGAACGAGAAAAAGCATGGCATGATCGCCACATCAAGAATAAGTCTTTTCAGGTAGGTTATCTAGTCCTCCTCTACGATAGTAAATTCATGAAGTTTCCTGGAAATTTTAAAATGCATTGCCTTGGACCATATACTATCATACATGTTACGAACGGAGGCACAGCCCAGTTAGCTACTTTATCCAATGACACATTACCGAATTTGATAAATGGAAGCAGACTAAAGCTTTACTGCAATAGTCTTGCTTCGCAGCATCCAGCATGATCGAAAAAGAAGGAAAAGTTTCTAGGTGCCAAGTATAGTTGTAATTGGGCACTAGAAACTGCGGAAAAGTCTGTACACAAAATTGAAAAGATAGATCTATGTACCACGCAACAGTGTTGAAGCTACGAGAAAAAAAAAAATTAGACACCGCGAAGTCACTCTGCAGAACCAAAGATGACCTGTGGCTTAGTTCGACGCAAGGCTCCATAAAATAGTTGTTACAGTGTCGATCGAAAATATAGCCGTTATATAGTAGTTTCCTACCGACCGCTCGGGCATTTAAAGCACAAATAGCCGTTCTAAATAGAATTTTTAAGGACAAGACAGAAGGAGCAGCCAGATTTGGCCAACGGATACCACCATTAAATGCTTATCTAGTCGTTCAAGGGCATGGAGGAAGGTCTGCTGCGCCTATAAATAATACCGCATGTCGTTGTTGGGCCTAGCCTAGATGGGGCATTTTTGAACAGGAAGAATTTTGAGAACTGCGGAGCTAAGCACAGTTAAGTTTGAACAATTTTGGGATAAGTTTTGGTATGCTGCGAAGTTGCGCGCAGCATAGTGTCGGAGGAGCTGCGAGGTCGGTGCTGTGAGGAGTACAGTGCTGCGATGTGCCACATCAACGGAGATCCAGCTAGCAGAGCATGGACGGATGAAGGTAGTTATTTTGGTTAGGTCACAGAAGACCTATTTTTGGCAAAGATTGTCGATAAATACCAAGCAGTGGGTAGGTGTAGATCAGAGGTAGGTGATTGATCACAACAAGAAGAAGACTACTACTACTCAAACCAGTCATCTAAGGCCAAAAAAGAAGGAAAATCTTGGCGGAAGCACCATGTTGGCATGCATATAACAAAAGATCCGCTGCCAGATATCAGTAGTCTGGTTTTGGGAAAACCACGACAGTTTTGTAAACCTAAGGGTTCTGCCTTCAAGATGTAAAAGACATGACCTACGGGTCTTGATCTATAAATAAGGCAATTTTGTAAAGGGAAAGGGTTAAATCTTCATTTTGTCGATTAGTATTGAATATTGTGAGATCTGTTGGAGTAAAGAATTGTAAAGGCTCTGCAGCTGAGTGCATAGAGGCCTAATTTTGAGAGAGAAAGAGAAGAGCGTCTGCAGCTGAGTGTGCAAAAGAAGAACTGTTGTACCCTTTCCAAGATAAATAAACAATAGTTCTTGTGGAAGTAGCTTCCCATCCGGGGGGGTGAACCATGTTAAACCATTGTGTTATGTGATTGCTGTGTATGATCGCCATTAATTTGTGATCTAATTTACTTACAGTGCATTCATGAAGTTACTATTGTCTGTTATATGTCTACTGTTATCTGTATTCACCGTGGAAAGGATGGAATAAGATGCTAAGTAGTTCATGTATGGAGGAATATTAACAGTAAAGCACCTATAAGTCCCGAATGAATGGATTCATGAGATAACCACACAGTTAATTGTTAAGGATTGAATCGCAGTATCAAAGCCAACAGCATTGTGCATCTCACATATTTGCATAAATTATGATGTTTATCAAGCTAAGTAATGATGAATGATTAAGGATTATTGAATAAGAATTGAATAGAAGTGATCAGATCTCATAAACCCACTGCGTGGCTTGAGGACGCACTGAGGGTGCAAATATCTTTGTTCCTAAAAATACTTGACGCAAAGTAGAAGACTCTGCCCATTCATTGACCGCAGTGCGCAATTCCTACTATGCTGTACATACATTAGTTGAAACACTCGCATCACAAGGTTGTGGAAACCTACTTCTGCAACCACTCCCTCAACTTTGCCTCGGGTGAGACCTCAGGCTGCTTGCAGTCTGTTGCCGAAAGGGCCGGTGAATAGGGGTTTTGTTGGTATCTTGTACCGTGAAGAACCTAGGTCTACATTGGAAAACCTCTAGAATAGTGCTGCAACCAACAGATGGTTTTGTTGCCGCGCTAAGACTAGTGATGCGATAGTGTATTTAGAAAAGTAATGTCCAACAATTGGTATCCAGAATAGAAAGAAATCTGGGCTTGGTGCGATAAGATCGAAAGAGACTTCGCAAAGAAAGAAAACATACATCCACGACTATCTGACATACAGTGGTTGAACAGATACTTGTGGAGGGACATCCACAAAATTTTTTGGGCTTCATTTCCAAACGAGTTACACGAGTGGATATCGCTCCTAGAAGAAAGAAAGAATTGTTCCCAAGGTGGAATACCTACAGAGTGGAGTCTGGAGCTTACTGAACAACTCAAAGCAATCGACAACCCACTGTCACGAGCAGTTGACTTTTGGGTTGATAGCATATTAGAAGGATTTGTGACCGAATTTGTTGTAGATACGCTGAAGTCCTACAACCACACTGAAGCATATTTTTTCGAAGGATTCAGAGGTAAGTTCCTAAAAAACCTCAGTCTATACATTAAAATGCTTTTAGCTGAGAAAGATGTTTTAAGAATGTAGCAATAGTCCTAAATCTATCATTGTAGAGAACACATACATTGATTCTGATGAAGAAAACCATACTTTGAGAAGTGGAAAGAGATACAAGCCTACTAACGAGAAGAAACTCACACCATCTAGAAACCGAATAGATACCGAAATTCCATGCGATCTCAATAATACGAATACTCAGTTATTAGCCACAATCCACCGTATTATACCTCAGAATCAATCAGTTCAGAACCCACCCGCTACGAGTGTCACACAGCCCATCCCACAAATCAGTAATACTAGTAACACCGCAGGAGTGAGTGCTCACAGCACTACAACTCAGACTATTCCGCAGAATACTGTCCCTAGCACAATCCACCAGCCTGTATCTACTTTTGTTACAGGGAATCAGTTCCAGAACAGTACACAATTTGGAAGAAGAATGACAGATAACGATATAAAACTGCCTATATTCAAAGGAACGGGTCAGGAAGACCTTGATCAACATTGGTTTCTATGTGAAGCTGTGTGGATTGTTAAGCAAGTGACAGATGATTCTATAAAGAGAGCACAGCTCATAACTACTTTTAGAGATAGAGCGCTGCACTAGTTTATGATGTATTCTCAAGCACAGTCAAGAACCCTAGCAGAGATCAAACCCGTGATTGCAACATAGTTTAAGAAACCAAATCAGAATCGCAGTGCATAACAGAGTTGAAAGAAATCAAGCAGAAACCAACTGAATCGGTCTGGGAATTCGACCAAAAATTCAAAACATTTTTGGACCAAGTGAGCTTTGTTATAGCTCTACAACAACATCAAGAATGGCTCATTACTGTGCTGTTGACCCACATCAGACAACCACTAATGCAACATAATGTTGTATCTCAAGCTGAGGCCTTGGATATCGCAATGAAGTTGGAAGCTTCACCAATTGGAGAAAGTAGTTTTGGAATGATACAGATTCAGAACCAATTGGCTACCTTGACATTAGAATTACAAGGTACGAAGAATGGAAAAGAGCAGAGAAATGAATAACGACATGAAGTTTGGTGCACTGGATGCAAAGGAGAGGGCCCCACCAGAGAACATTGCCCCTTATTTCAAGATTACCTTAACAGTGGTGCACCAAACCCAATAAATATGAATCAGAACCAGGCACTGTGGTGTGAAATTTGTAGAAGCAGAGGACACAGGCCCGAGGATTGCTACCTGATACAAAAATATGTAAAGACACCTAAAAAATTATACTGCAATTTATGTAAGTCAATTGGACATGATGAGTCCAACTGTTGCGCTTATGAACTAATGAATGAAAGAAAGCGAGATATGGAAGCAATGCGAGGTGCTGCAATGTACCATGTTCAAGAGGAAAATCAGCCAAAGCAAGAGAACACCCACTATGATCAAGGAGGATATAGAGGCCGCGGTGGTGGATATCACGGGAGAGGAAGAAATACTAGTCAAAATCAAGGAAGAGGATGAGTCCAAGTCATATGCTATAACTATGGTTAGCCAAGTCATGTATCAAGAGAATGTACTAATCCATGCACCTCATGCAACTACTATAAATCATTTGATCATGTGATTGAAGATTTCCCAGTGCTTGAGGTAGAAATGCAGAAGAGGAGAAGAACAGAAACACCGAACCCTAACATCCAGTTGATCGCATCAGAGAACAGACCTACAAGGCAGAGTGTCAATGCAGTAACGTGAAGTGGCACTGATATAGGAAAAGACAATAGCACATAAGCATCGAATTCTGGTACAACTGATCCTAAGAATAAACTTGGAGAAACAGTAGGGATTAGAAAAGCTCCTAGGAAAGCACCTCCGTTGAACTTACAGAAAAACAAAGAAATATTTAAAGAAGCACGGGACATGTTTAAACAACCACCACCTACTTCACCAAGGATCCCGCTACGAAGTCAAGAACCACAAATAGAAGACACGCCATTGGCATATGATCAGATGCGCACTACACCAGATGCCTCTAATTTTGTTGCGCAGTTTCTACACAGCTGCATCAAGTTATTAAAAAACAAGGACACTCTTATGGAATTTGAAAAATTGATAAATCAGTACGAATCATGCAATAAGAAAGGAATAACACATGGCGCAGTACATAACATTAGAAGTCCCAAAAGAACCGATAGGGAAATGTGGTTCACTGCACACATAGGATACTATGAGATGGACGAGATCATTCTCGATCTCAGATCTGAAGTGAATGTCTTAACCAAGCAGACATGGCAGGCGATGAGAAAACCAAAGTTATAGTGGTCACCTATACAGTTAAGAATGGCCAATCAAGGCATAGTTATACCACTGGGAAGGTTAACCAATACCATTGTTGACATTGATGGAGTGCGAAGTTATGCAGACTTTGAAGTAATTGAAATTGTGGATGATAGCAATGCTTATCCAACACTGCTGGGCATCGATTGGGCAATGACGAACTCCACCACCATCAATATGAAGACAATGAAAATGATATTTGAAGGCAATGACATAAGGGTCATCGCACCATTGGATCCTTCGCAGGGGGAGCGATATGTTGAACCTATTCAAGAAGAGTAAAGAGATCAAGACCTTGACCATATCTATCAAATGACAACAAATGCTACGGATTATATTGATCCTACTGCAGATGGAACGCTCAGCTGGTGTTACGATAGTTCTTGCATCTCAGACTCAGAGGCAGGATTAGAAAACTGGCAACACAGAATGCATGAAGTATCTGCCAGGAGATGTGCGACAATTACAAAGTCACTCCGCTGGATTGGAAAGCAGATAAGTCCAATCCCCACTTATGATGGTACAGCTAACGTCTATTCATTTATCAAATAATACACTGCAGCAGTTGCAGATGAACATTGCGTCTTAGCATTAGACATGGCACTCAGAGAAACACCTGCTAGATGGTGGGCTACACATAAAAAGACAATGACAACTTGGTACAAGTGCAGAATAAAACTACAGATTAGATTTGCTGATAAGGTCACACTACCATTTGAGAAATATATGGCCAGATGGATCCAGGAGATCATATTGCAGCTTGTGTACAAGCTTGGAAGGAAAGACCACAGACAGAATGGGTACATCTCTTTGTGCATACGCTGGAGGATCCTATTCCAAAAAAATGGTATCTACAGGAAGAGACGTGCATAGGAACCGCGGATTGGTCCATCCTTACTGCGACCTTCCAGAAGGATTTTAGTTTTCAAGATGACCATCTGACTATACATGACGTACTACAACTGATCAAGCAAAGGATATTTAGCCCACATCGCAAGGAGGAAAATATAACACTAGAAGAGTTTTTTGACACAAACAATGTACTGGAGAGTCTAGAACCAGATTGGTCAGAACAAATAGAACAGGCTTTAGACTGCTACAACATAGCTGAAGAAGTTGAAGATAGCGGCGCGGAGGACCTGCGCAACATAAAAATCCCAGAATCAGAAGGAGTACGCGAGGTATAAGGGCCTCCACTAGAAATTCCAGATATGAGTGGACCGGTTAAAACAAAGAAAGTAAACAGTGTCACCCCTGAAGAGCCAAAGTTCGCAGCAATAGGAGACTACTTGGATGATGACACAGTTGTAGAGATCGCAGCTATATTATAGGAATATCGGGAAGTATTCCCAACAAAGTTCACAGAGATGAAAGGTATCCTAGGAGACTTAGGAGTGATGAGAATTCCTCTTAATCCAGGAGCAAAACCTATTAAACAAAGTCCATATAGACTGAATCCACGCTAGAAAGAACGAGTTAAGGAAGAACTCGATAAGATGCTCGATGTAGGAATTATTGAGCCGGTTGAAGAATCTGAATGGATAAGCCCAATGGTCATCCAAGACAAGAAGACAAAGGGTGAGATTAGAATCTGTGTTGATCTCAAAAAGGTGAATGATGCCTCTATGCATGATCCATTTCCTACACCTTTTACCGATGAATTACTTGATAACGTTGGAGGGAATGAAGCATACTCTTTTACTGATGGATTTCATGGATACCATCAGATAAAAATTGATCCAGCTGATAGGCACAAAACCACTTTTGCAATAGAATGGGGGTCGTTCCAGTATACAGTGATGCCTTTTGGCTTGAAGAATGCACCAGCCATATTTTCAAGAGTGGTGATCGCAGCATTTAAATAATTCATCCACAAGTTTTTAGAAGTTTACTTTGATGATTGGACCATTTTTGGGTTACTGAAGAACCATGCCGCAAAACTCAGAATGATGCTGGAAAAATGTAGACAGCATCAGATTTCATTGAATTTAAAGAAATGTATTTTCTATGTTCCTTATGGGATTCTACTGGGACATATCATGTGTAAGCAAGGGTTGATGGTTGATCCAACGAAGATAGCAATTATTGTAAACTTGCCTACACCAAATTCAGTTAAAGAATTGCGCACTACACTAGGGCATACCAGATACTACAAGAAAATTCATAAAGGGGTATGCACAAATAGCTGCAGCAATGGAGAAGATTTTAAAAAAGGATGCACCGTTCATTTGGAATGAGGACTGCGAAAAAGGATTTGAAACATTGAAAGAGAAAATGGTCACTGCACCGATCCTAGTTTTTCCAGACTGGGAAAAGCCATTTCACATACATGTTGATGCTTCATGTATAGCATTGGGTATCGTTCTTGCGCAACCAGGAGAAGGAGGAATTGATCATCCCATTGCATTTTCCAGCAGAAAGTTGTCATCTGCTGAGAAAAACTATACCACTACTGAAAGGGAAGGACTTGCAATGGTATATGCGCTACAGAAATGCAGACACTATTTGCTTGGCATGCACTTCTCAATGTTTACTAACCATTCTACATTAAAATACCTGGTCAATAAGCCAGTGTTAGGGGGGTGAATTTGCAGATGGCTCTTACTCTTCCAAGAGTACGATTTTGAAATAATAGTTAAACCAGGCAGATTAAATTTAGGCCCTGATCATCTATCAAGGCTCGAGTCACGAGAAGAACCAACGAATCTAGAAGACAATTTGCCTGATGTGCAATTATTTGCTATACAGGTTGCCGATGATTACTATCAGGATATCATTGACCTTCTAACTACCTGGTTCGCACCTACTGAATTCACTACGCAGCAAAAGAAGCAACTGATAGTGCGAGCCATAGACTTCACCATTATCGCAGGATAGCTCTACAAGTTAGGACCTGATGAAGTGCTGCGAAGATGTGTATTAGAACATGAGAAGCCATTTATATTAGCTGATGCACATTCAGGAGTCACAGGAGGTCATTATGCAGGAAGGGATACTACGCAGAAGATATTGCACGCAGGGCTATGGTGGCCTACGATTCATAAGGACTCCAAATAACATCACCATAACTACAATGTTTGTCAAAGGACAAGGAAACCATCAAGAAGAGATGAAATGCCGTTGAACCCTCAGCTAACCTTACAGGCATTCGAGAAATGGGCAATTGATTTCGTGGGACCTATTAACCCATTGGGAAAAAGAACTGGTGCGAGGTACATTATTACAGCAACTGATTACCTCACCAGATGGGCAAAACCAAAACCAGTCAAAGACTGTAGCGTAGCTACAGCCGCGCAATTTATTTTCAAGAACATCCTTACATGATTTGGATGCTCAAAAATTTTGATGAGTGATCAAGGTACCCATTTTCTAAACAGAACTATTGAAGCTTTAACTGAAGAGTTCTACATCCATCATCAGTGTAGTACGCCTTATCACCCACAAGCAAATGGCACTGTTGAAGCACTTAATAAAGTACTTGAGAATGCACTAACCAAGGTATGCAATGTAAACCGCAATGAATGGGACCTGTGAATTCCATCTGTATTATGGGTGTACAGAACGACATGTAAGAAATTAACTGGACATACACCTTTCAGATTGGCTTACGGACAAGAAGCAATAATTCCAATGGAATACATTATACCTAGCTTGAGAATAGCTGCATTTATAGGGATGGCAGATCACGCAGCACTAGAAGAAAGGCTGCCACACTTGGTTGGGTTGGAAGAAGAGCACTTCATCGCGGGATTCCACCAGCAAGTGCAGAAAGAATGAGAAAAAGCATTGCATGATCGCCACATCAAGAATAAGTCTTTTTAGGTAGGTGATTTAGTCCTACTATATGATAGTAAATTCATGAAGTTTCCTGGAAAATTTAAAATGCATTGGCTTGGACCATATACTGTAATAGATGTTACTAACGGTGGCGCAGTCTGGTTAGCTACTTTAGCTAGTGATACACTACCCAATTTGATAAATGGAAGCAGACTAAAGCTTTACCACGATAGTTCTGCTCTGCAGCATCCGATATGACCGTAAAGAAGGAAAAAATTTTAGGTGCCAAATATAGTCGGAATTGGGTAGGAGAAACTGTGGAAAAGTCTGTACATAGACTGATATAGATAGATCTATACAGTGAACCGCGTTGGAAAAAGAAAAAAGAAAAGAAACAATGTGCTGTTGTGACATTAAAAAAGCAGCAACTGGAAAGAAAAAAAATTATATACCGCGAAATCACAACGCAGAACCAAAGATTTCCTGCCGCGCAGTTCGACGCAAGAATCCAGAAAATAGTCGTTACAGTGTCAGTTGGGAATATAGTAGTTACATAGTAGTTTCCTACTGACTGCTTGGGCATTTAAAGCACAGATAGCCATTCTGAGTACAATTTTGAAAGACAAGACAACAAAAGCAACCATATTTGGCCAATGGATACCATCATTAAATGTAGATCTAGCCATTCAAGGGCAAGGAGGAGGGTCCGCCGCACCTATAAATAACACTACATATCACCTCGCGGGCATATCAAACACTTAGAATTTTCTGCAAATACTTCTGCTTGAGCTAGTTTTCGTAAGCCGTCTACAACCATTGAAAGTGTTTGCATGCCTAAGAGATTTTCATTTGAAGAAGAGTTCACGGTTGAAGAGACTGTGAGGTTGTTCCAACACGGAGGAATTGACGAATTAATGAGAACCCCAAATAAGAAAATCGTTAAAGAATCAGAACAAAATCCAAGGAGATCACCAAGACACGGCCCCTCAATGAAATACAAAGGGAAAAATCCAGCAGTGCCGAGATCAAAAGTACCGCAGACAAGTTCGGTAGGGCCAAAAAAGCTCCTTGCCAATAAAGAGATACCATTAACTATGACTCTAGATTACATCTCGCCACGTACAGTGGATGCACTGGCCATCAGACTGCTGAAGAGCCCAAAGTATGAGATGCCACTCTCACCAATATCGAAGCATGTAGAGGTGGACAAAAATTTGTTAGGAAAGATTCCAGAATGAAACTGGGAGGACTATGATCTGCTAGCAATGCAGAAGGAGAAGCCAACTGAACCAAAGTTCTCATAGTTCCAGCCCGACAAATACATGTGCTGGAAGAAGAATGCAAAGGGTGACCTCACCTTGGTCGCCGAGAGCTGGTTGTCAGGAGTAGCCAAGTTGGGGCTGCTCAACTTGCTAAGGCTTCCACATTTCGACGGATCACCGGAGCTCAACCCAGTGGTGTGAGCTCTTATGGCTCGCATACACCAGGGATATTTATGGCTGGACCAGAATATCGACTTGACAATTTACTTAATCCACCATATAACTAGATTAAGCAAAAGGGGAGAATAGCCAACGAAGTTCTTCCAGGGAAAGACAAAGGATAAAGAGGTAGCAGCATTGATGAAGCAAACACAATCTATGATCAAAGGGAAGTGAGGCTTCCAGATGGAGGACATAAAGGACAAGGCAATACGGTTTGTCACACAGCTATTAGCGGGCAAAATCTTAAGAAAGTGAAGACTGTTAGAAGTAAACGCAGGTGTAGTACTATTTGGCGCTATAGCTGCCGAGGGACAAGAATTCAATTGGTCCCAATATCTATTAAATGAATTCCTTGAAGAACTAAATGATACACAAATCAATGGTGGATATTTCCATTTCACCTGGCTCATTGTATTGATCGACTTCCTGGGGTGGAGGGAACTGAAGCAATATGTCGAAGTGGTCACAAACACTTCGGACTGCAGAGGTGCTCGATTTCAAAATCTATGGGAGAACTTGAATCCAGAAAGATAGCACGAGACAACGCTGGTCTTTTACACATATTACGACCAACTGCATGGGGCCATCATGCTCACACCTCGCATACTAAAGCAGGTAACAAGCAAATATTTCCGCATTATAAATTTTTTTGCTGCAATGAAATGCATCTCCATTTCACCCAAAGTGCATAAGAATAATGTTGATTGGTACCCAGGAAACTACCATATGTACGAGGAAGATATTGAGAACGTAATGAAGGAATTGTTAGTTGATTTCCGAGTTGAGGTCGTGGATATCGAAAGTGATTCTGGCGAGGATAACCCTATCCCATGTCCCATTGTAGAAGATAAAGAGTTAGGCAAAAGGAAGGATGTTGGAAGTCCTTCGGGGCACAAGGAAAAAAGGAAGAAGCAAATAGAAAACAAAGACCAATTAGACACAGTGCTTCGTGAAGATGATTATTTAATGATTGCCGCGAGGGTAACTGAACAAATGGAGGAACTTTCGACAGACAAAGAGAAGAAGGAAAAGGCAATTCAATACAACTTAAACCAGAACCTCACTACACTGCAAGGGTTATCCCAAAAATTTGATGAAGTTAGCAGAAGATTACCCTTGCACCATGAGTCAGTAGCTGAAAAAGGGTCCGCGGGGACTCCGCAGCAGCAAATAATGGTTACCGTGAGGTCCCGTATTGTGCATTTGCAGCCACTATCTATCAGGTTACCATTACAAGATCAAGCAATGCTAGATACAAAGAATGTAGAGAGCGTGGAGCTTGATCTTGCAACCATACCATTGCCAGGACTCCATTACTTACAGATGCAACTCGGTGAAGAAATGCATGACAGAACCATAGAAGCACTGAAAGGACATGCATAGTTACAAAGGCGACTCGAGGAAGAGAGCTCACGGAGTACTATGCAATTACAAGATGAAAGAGATCGTCGAATGAGATTGGAGACCACGATAACTGTGGTTGCAGATAATATATATGAGTTTGAAATACAAATAGAACCAGCAGATACTATTTTAAAGATTAGCGATCTGGTCAATACTCTTAAGAATGAGAAGGAAGACATGGATATTCTCCATGAGTCTGAAATTGCTTCCCTGAAAGCATAGCTCAATCCAAAAACTCCACCAGATGAACAGCAGTTAAGACGAGTAGTGAAGACTGTAGCACAGAATATTGCTATTGAAGTCACTAAGTGCCAGAGTCTACTGGAAGCAGCATTGACGGCATTTAGTGCCCTTGAAGAAGATCAACAATTACAGGAAGTAAAGAAGGAAGTGAAGGAAAAGCAAGAAGTGCTAGAAACGATGAGTGAGGAGGTTAAGGCGCTGCCAGCAAGGGAGAAACTCCTAAAATACAAGGAAAACAACAACCTAAAGAAGGAAGTTAAAACGTTGCGTGAGAAGGAGATAGAAATGGGCGATAAGTCGTAGCCATTATTAGAGGATGCCGACATGATCTCACAGGCGATCGAAAAAAATTTAAAGGAGCTGAACCAGAATCAAGAGCAAGTGGAAGGCCAGATCGGCCATGAGATAACACTTGAGATGGTGGAAACAGTGGGACAACTTGAACAAGATACGAAGGCCATGGTAGAAAAGCTGATGGAAAGATTCAACGAGTTCACTACGAAGATCATCCCACAAGCAGTGGAACACCTTCAGGGAGTTCCAGGTGGCTCGAGGGTGAGCCACATGTAAGTGTTAGGGTCCTGTTTGGTCTGGCCCAGATGGGGCATTTTTGAATAGGAAGAATTTTGAGAACTGCAGAGCTAAGCGCAGTTAAGTTTAAACAATTTTGGGATAAGTTTTGGTATGCTGTGAAGTTGCGCGCAGCATAGTGTCGGAGGAGCTGCGAGGTTGGTGCTACAAGGAGTACAGTGCTGCAATGTGCCATGTAAATGGAGATCCAGCTAAGAAAAGCATGGACGGATGAAGGCAGTTATTTTGGTTAGGTCACAGAAGACCTATTTTTGGCAAAGATCGTTGATAACTACCAAGCAGTGGGTAGGTGCAGATTGGAGGTAGGTGACTGATCACAATAGGCAGAAGACTACTATTACTCGAAACAGTCATCTAAGGCTGGAAAAGAAGGAACAGCTCGGCGGAAGCAACATGTTGGTGCGCATATAACAGAAGATCCGCTGCCAGATATCAGTAGTCCGGTTTTGGAAAAACCGCGATAGTTTTGTAAACCTAAGGGTTCTGCCTTCAAGATGTAAAAGACATGACGTACGGGTCTTGATCTATAAATAAGGCAATTTTGTAAAGGGAATTAGGGTTAACTCTTCATTTTGTCGATTAGTATTGAATATTGTGAGATCTGTTAGAGTAAAGCATTGTAAAGGCTTTGCAGCTGAGTGGGTAGAGACCTAATTTTGAGAGAGAAAGAGAAGAGCGTCTGTAGCTAAGTGCACAGACAAAGAACTGTTGTACCCTTTCCAAGATAAATAAACAACAGTTCTTGTGGACATAGCTTCCCATCTGGGGGGGTGAACCACGTTAAACCATTATGTTATGTGATTGCTATGTATGATCGCCATTAATTTGTGATCTAATTTACTTACAGTGCATGCATGAAGTTACTATTGTTTGTTATATGTCTACTGTTATCTGTATTCGCCGTGGAAAGGATGGAATAAGATGCTAAGTAGTTCATGTATGGAGGAGTATTAACAGTAAAGCACCTATAAGTCTCGAATGAATGGATCGACGAGATAACCACACAGTTAATTGTTCAAGATTGAATCGCAGTATCAAAGCACACAGCACTGCGCATCTCACATATTTGCATAAGTTATGATGTTTATCAAGCTAAGTAATGATGAGTGATTAAGGATTATCGAATAAGAATTGAATAGAAGTGATCAGATCTCATAAACCCACTGCGTGGCTTGGGGACGCACTGAGGGTGCAAATATCTTTGTTCCTAAAAATACTTGACGTGGAGTAGAAGACTCCGCACAGACATTGACCACAGCACGCAATTCGTACCATGTTGTACATAAGTCAGTTGAAACACTCGCATCATAAGGTTGTGGAAACCTGCTTCTGCAACCACCCCCTCAACTTCGCCTCAGGGGAGAGCTCAGGCTGCTTGCAGTATATTGCTGAAAGGGCTGATGAATAGGGGTTTTGTTGGTATCTTGTACTGCGAAGTACTTGGGTCTACATTGGAAAACCTCTAGAACAGTGCTGCGACCAACAGTCGTCCCGCGGGCATATCAAACACTTAGAATTTTCTGCATATACTTCTGTCTGAGCTAGTTTTTGTAAGTCGTCTACACACTTTGAGAGCGTTTGCATGTCTGAGAGCTTTTCATTTGAAAAAGAATTCACAGTCCAGGATACAGTGAGGATTTTCAAGCATGGAGGGATCGAAGGGTTAATGAAAACCATGTCCAAGAAAGGTATCTTCGAACCAGGACAAGCATCAAGAAGGTCGTAAAGGCATGGTCCAGCAATGGAAGATAAAGACAAAACTCTAGTCGCACCAAGAACAAAGTTTCCCAAGATGGGTTCCATAGTGCAAAAGCCACCAGTAGCAGATAAAGAGATACCGCTAACTCTGACCCCGAACTACATTTCACCTCGTGCACTAGATGCACCAGTATTTAAGCTGATGAAAAATGCTAAGTACGAGATCCCACTTTCACCTATATCAAAGCATGTGGAGCTAGAAAAGAATCTGCTAGGAAAAATCCAAGATTGTAAATGGGAGGATTATGATTTGTTGGCGATACAGAAGGATGAGCCCCTTGACCCGAAGTTCCCACAGTTCCAGCCTGACCACTATATGTGCTGGAAGAAAGATGCAAAGGGTAACCTGAACTTAGTCGCCGAAAGTTGGTTATCGGGAATAGTCCAGTTTGGACTACTCAACCTACTCAGGCTCCCACATTTTGACAGAACCCTAGAACTGAATGTGATAGTAAGAATGTTGATGGCACGAATGCATCAGGTCTATTTGTGGCTAGACTGCAATGTGGACCTAAACATCGATCTAATCCACCGTATCACGGGCCTGAGTAAGAGGGGTAAAAATACCAAACAATTCTTCCAAGGGAAGAGAAAGGATGGAGAAGCTGTAGCAATGATGAAAAAGACCCAAGTTGTCATCAAAGGAAAGAGGGGTTTTCAGAGAGAAGACATTGAGAATAAGGCAAAGAAGTTCGTCACACAATTGCTAACAGGAAAAATCCTGAGGAAATGCAGACCTCTGGAAGTAAATGTAGGCACAGTACTACTTGGTGTTGCAGCCGCCGAGGGACAAGAATTCAATTGGTGCGAATATCTACTAAATGAGGTCCTAGAGGAACTGAATGACACGCAAATTAATGGAGGAAATTTTCACTATATGTGGCTTATCGTATTGATCGCTCTTGTTTGATGGAAATAGCCAAAAGATTATGTTGGAGTATCCATTGATCCTAATGAATGCAGGGGGCCTTGTTACTCAAACCTCTGGGCAAATCTGAATTCGCAGAGGCAGCACGCGACAGCAGAAGTGTTCTACCAGTATTATAGCCAGCTTCACGACGTGATTGTAGTAACCCCAAGGATCACGAAGCAGGTAACTAGCAATTACATTCGCATCATTGATTTTTATGCTGACATGCGCAGTTTTCATATCTCGCCAAAAGCACAGACGAAGAAGGCGGAGTGGTACATAGGAAGATACCACATGTATGAAGAAGACATTGACCAAATAATGAAGGAATGGCTTGTTGAGTTCCGGGTAGAGGTTCTATATGTCCCCAGTGATTCGGAAGAAGATGAACCCATCCCACATCCATGCCCGATAGTTGAGGAGAAGGAGGCAGGAAAAAGAAAGGAGCTGGAGAGCCCTGCCAAGAAAAAAGGAGCTTGCAAGAAGAAGAAAGCTAATAAAAGCTCGATGGATACAGTACTCAAGCAAGACAATTATGAAATGATCAGAGTGAAGTTCACAGAGCATCTTGAAGATCTCATGACTGACAAGGAAAAAACAGATAAAGAAATATAGGACACTCTACAGAAGAACCTGGTCACGTTGGAGGGTATTACCCTCAAAAGTGATGAAGTACACAAAAGATTACCCCCTCCACGCAACTCAGAAACAAAAGGGAAGTTAGGAGGGACTTCGCAGTAGCCACAGTTGACCATGACCATCCCTGCGAAGTCACGTATTGTCCATCTGGGTACAAGCACTATAACATTTCCCATGCCAGAGCAACTAATGTTAGACACAAAGTATGTTGAGCGTGTGGAGCTCAACTTAGAAAAGATACAACTGCTAGGTTTATACTTCTTACACCTGCAATGTATGGAGGAAATGCATGGAAGAACTATTGATGCACTCAAAGGATAGGCTGAGCTGCAAGCAACTAACAGGAAATTGGAGACCGATAGTTCATGGAAAACTATGGAGCTACAAGATGCACATGATCGTTAGTTAAGGCTCGAAAACATGATCACTGCGGTTGCCAACAACATCGACGAGCTCGAGGTACAAACAGAACCAGTGGATACTGTTATTAAAATTGGCGAGCTCGTGTCCAACCTTAAAATAGAGAAGCAAGATATGGAGCTTCAGTATGAGGCTAATATTGTTGCCTTGACAGAGCAAACTAACCCACAAACACCACCAAATGAGCAGCAGTTGAGAACAAAGGAGGTAAAGAACACCACCGAGAACATCGCGGCGGAAGTGGCTAAGAGCCAAGGGCTGTTGGACGCAACATCAACAGCATTCATTGCCATCGAAGAAGACCCAGAATTGCAAGAGGTGAAGGATGCCATAGAGAAAAAGCAGACTGCACTGGACCAGCTGAATACAAAAGTAAAAGCTCTTCTACCAAGAGATAGGTTGCCAAAGTACTGAGAAATTAATGCACTGAAAAAGGAAGTATAGGCATTACGTGAAAGAGAATGTGAACTGGGCGATAAGTCACAGTCTCTACTGGAGGATGCTAGCACAATCACAAAAGAGATGGAGGATAAGTTAAAAGAGCTGCATGAGAATCAGGTGCAGGTCGAAGGCCAGATCAACCATGAAATTACGCTGGACATAATGGAAACAATCCGACAAGTTGAGCAGGACACAAAACAAGTGGTTAGCAAGCTATTCAACACATACAATGAGTTCACTGTGAAGATAGCCTCGCAGCCGGAGGAACAGCTTGGCAGTGTTGTAGGTGGCTCGGGGGCAAGCCACATGTAAGTGTTAGGGGCCTGTTGGGCCTGCCCCAAGGAGGTCAAATTTTGAACACATTCAATTTTGGAAGCTGCGAGGAGAAGCGCAACACAGTTTTGATATGTTGCGACATTGCGCGCAGTGTAGTGTTGGAAGGGCTGCGAGGTCGGTGCCACGAGGATTACAACGCCGCAATGTGCCATGTCGGCAGAGAGCCAGCTAAGCAGAGTGTGGAGAGATGATGACAGTTTTTTTGGTTAGGTCACAGAAGACTTACTTTTGGCAAAGATCGTCGATAACTACCAAGCAGTGGGTAGGTGCAGATCGGGAGGTAGGTGACTGATCACAACAAACAGAAGACTACTACTACTCGAACTAGCCATCTAAGGCTGTGAAAGAAGGAACATCTCGGCGGAAGTAACCTGTTGGCGTGCACGTGACAGAAGATCCGCTACTAGATACCAGTAGTCCGATTTTGGGAAAAGCGCGACAGTTTTGTAAACCTAAGGGTTTTGCCTTCGTAATGTAAATACATGACCTACGGCTCTTGATCTATAAATAAGGAAATTTTGTAAAGGAAAGGGTTAACTCTTCATTTTGTTGATTGTTATTGAATATTGTTAAATCTGTAAGATTGAAGCATTGTAAAGTCTCTGCAGCTGAGTGTGTAGAGACCTAATTTTGAGAGAGAGAGAGAGAGAGAGAGAGAGAGAAGAGCGTCTGCAGCTGAGTGCGTAGACAAAGAACTGTTGTACCCTTTCCTGAGATAATAAACAACAGTTCTTGTGGATGTAGCTTCCTATCCGGGGGAGTGAACCATGTTAAACCTTGTGTTATGTGATTGATGTGTCTGATTGCCATTATTTTTACTTAAAGTACTTACAGTGCATGCATAAAGTTATTGTTATTTGATATGTGTTTACTTTTATCTGTATTCACCATGGAAGGGATGGAATAAGATGTTAGTAGTTCATGTATGGATGAATGTTAATAGTCAAGCACCTATAAGTCCTCGAATGAATGGATCTATGAGATAACCAACAGTTAATTGTTAAGGTGGAATCGCGGTATCAAAGCACACAGCACCACGCATCTCACTCATATGCATAAGTTATGATGTTTATCGGTCTAAGTAATGATGAATGATTAAGGACTATCCAATAAGATTGAATAGAAGTGACTGGGTATAGTTGACAATCCGGTCCATAAGAAGTGTTGTGCGATAAGCTATTGATAACTTATAGACGTAGAGTGGAAGTAATCCCAGTGCCCAGTCGTTGAATACGCTGGATGCACGAGCATCCTCGCTCATTGCGGCATTCAATGCAGAGTAGAAGACCTCGCGCAATCACTAACTGCAGTACGCAGTCTATCACCACGCTGTGCATTAACAAGTTGAAACACTCGCATCACAAGGTTGTGGAAACCTGATTCTACAACCACCCCTCAACTTCGCATCGGGTGAGACCTCAGGCTGCTTGCAGTCTGTTGCCGAAAGGGACAGTGAATAGGGGTTTTGTTGGTATCTTGTACCGCGAAGTACCTGGGTCTACATTGGAAAAACTATAGATCAGAAGTCACACCAACATAGATCAATTTGGAGTTTCTACAAGCTATCAGCCATAGTTGGCCTCCCAAGAAGAGCTTGATTTACTTGAAGATGCATTTTTCAGAGTGCAAAGATGTCGCCGATAGGAATCCGAAGATCAGTTACTACAGCTACAGGACGAACAGACTACATTTCTTGCTAAGTGTGAAAAATTAGCTCAACAAGTTATCTCACTTCCAGCCAATTTCGACACGACATCACCTCTTGACAGAGCATAACAGCTATTTGAATCTGTTGTGTCAATGTTACAATCCGAGCTGCTCAAAAGACTACGGGACCAGGCTGTCGAAGTAACTTCTCTCATGACCAATCAGTTTGCAGCCTTCATAGAAGCTGTCAATTTACTCAAACAGTATTATATTCAAGTAGCGAAAATCACCGAAGTTCTAGACAACTGGTATGTACATTATGGAAAAGTCTACAAAGAACTGCAAAAGATGAGGACATTATTAGGCACACTTCACCGACAGTGTTTGACTGTAGACGAGACACTTATCGAAAGACTGGATAATCAGATCGTCATGGAAAATAAAAAGCTGGATAAGTTAGAAAAATAGGAAACACAATGGATATCTCAGGCACACTGCGGCCTCAATAAACTTGAAGAAATCTATCCCCGCCTTCAACATTTACTTGCTGCTTGCTAGGAAACATTCACTACATTTGGCCCCGATATGATCCACTTACAGGCTCTATCCACCCACGACAAGATGGAAAACTTGTTGAAGCTCACGACACTCACTGTCGACATTCAGAATTTGCTACGCACCTAGGAAGAGTTCCAGTACCATATTTATGTTTCCGCCGAAGTCATTCTCAAAGTCTTCTTACAGCTGCCCGATGCTACTAGCTCCAGTTTACCACCATCACAACCATCTTAATTTGTATTTTTGATCTCCCCATTTCTTCGGGACGAAGAAATATTTTGAGGTGGGGGAGATGTTGGAGGGGCCTAGGTCGGCCTGTCAACTAGGCCTCCGTCTGACCACTCTGCAGCACATGTCGATAGGTCATGTCGACTAGTATAGGTCGGGTCGGTCGGTTAGACCGACAGACGGTTATGTAACCATATTGACAGATATATATATATATATATATATATATATATATATATATAGGCTGTTAAGCTAATGTAGAAGCTAGATTGGTTCTATGATTGTATTCTGCTCTTACTGGTTAATATAAAGGCTTGTGAACTCTCTATTTGTCTGGTCTCTTGTATCTGTATCATTGTGTATGCTTGCTTATAATATGTCATGTATCTATGGTAACCACATGAACCTTGGGACTACAACAGTATTCCCCTAGTAAGTTAGAATCCTTGTAAATTTCTAGACCAGTATCATCATTCTGGGGGGAATTCGGCGATCCTATGGTGGGTAGGATATTATATAGGTTTGTGTTGGTATGTGGGTCATAAAATTTTAGTTGTTCAAAAGTGAAAATCTTCCCATTGTCAGGGAACATCATGATGTAGAAAAATTATGAGGCTACCACCTTCATGGAACACATATAACTATGCCCTAGCAAAATGTTGTAGTCCATCTTAGTATCGACTAATTCAATTTCAAAAAGTACCATTTTTTCCCCTGTATCAATGATAATATTTTGGTACAAACCCAAAGGTTTTTATGGCCTCCTATCATAACGTGGAGAGTAAGAGATGAGGGAGGCAAGTTTTGTGAGCCTAGATGTTTACAGACATGAGTGGACATGACATAAGTCGATACTTCTTCATCGATAATACATTGATGAATGGTAATGTTCTTGATTGTGATGGGAATCTGAAAAAGTGAATGATGAGGGTAGTCACAGTTTTCCTTTGTTAAGATAAAAGGTTGTGATACATGAGTCAGATGGATTGATGGCACCTACTACATTGATTAATTCCTTCTTTTGAGAAGGAAAAAACTGAAGAACTTCTAGTGTTGACATGGTTGCAGGGGATTGAGTCAAATCATTGACGATGATGTAGTTATGTCTAGCTTTCATGTCAAGTTTATGGGTAGTTCATCTAAGTAGTTCTTTTGGGACCTGATGAATTTGATCTCCATTTGTACGAGGTATTTTCAAAGTCCCACGAAAGGTGGCAGTTACATCTTCCCCTTATAGGGATTCAAGCATAGAATACTCTTTGACATGAGTTTGGAGAATGAACTCCACCATGTTCATGTAGATATTTTGAGAGGTTCCATCACTTGAGGGACGAGGAACCTCTTGTTGGGTAACCACCCCTTAATTAGAAAATGGTTGTTGTAACATAGCTTGATGGGGTTGTGGTGCATTAGGTTCTTGAGGAGGATTGGATGTTGACTTCTTCTTTGCTTCAAGCATTTGTTGGCACTCAGGTATCAATGGGAAATATTCTTGATTGAGCATAAACGAAGTCTAGGTACCTGGCACGTGAAATGAGTTGTTATTATGTAACGAACCCTCCCATAGCCACACTCTTAGCTATGATGGGTAGTAGTGACTTCATGAACCAATCAACAAGTATCTGATCCAGAATGGGAGCTTTAATGAGACGTCGTCTCCTCCTCCACTCATGAATATGATCGAAAATGTGGGTGGAGGTATTTTGACTGATATAAGTCAAAATATCTGTGTTGATCTCGTAGTGGATCGGTAGCTAAAAGTGAGTAAAAAATACCAGACCTAAAGATCGAAAATCAACAAAGGAATGTGGTGGCAACTCGATGTACCACTTTGCGGAAGTACCAGTAAGGGTTCGTTTAATTAACCTCGAATGGATGGAATCATCCGTTAAGGAATTGTAAGAACACCACAAATGATAAGTCATTACGTGGTTCTTAGGGTACTCTCTCGGCTTGACATCAAACTTCGGGATGTATGATGGTAACTTCATAGGAATAGTTGTCCAATTTATACCGTGTTGAATAGGATAATTAGTAAAATGAGACAAATCTAGCAGATCCAGTGTAGCCAGAAATAGTAATTGTCGGTTCAGTTGTGGATACTGGTAATACTGATAAGGCATCTGGGTACTAGGAGGACCATGAATCGAATGATCATAGGGTCCTCCCATAGGGTTTTGGACATATGGAGGTGGGCCTCCCGGATTGGCAGGTGGACTTGAAGGGGGTCCTCCTCTAGAATAAGGTGGGCCACCACCAGAATACAGGGGTCCTCCAGGTGGAGGTGGAACAAGTGGTGGGGGAAGAGGTGGGATAGGTGGTCGAGGTGGCTCTCCAGCTGGAGGTCCAGTTGGTGGAACATTATGATGGCCCCATGGGGTGTTCATGTTTCCAGGAAAGGGAAGTGTAGGAAAAAGGTTCCCTGAATACGTTTGGCCTAAAATAATCTGATGATTTCCTGGATGTGTATGCCCCCATGGGGGTTGGGTCCAAGTGGATGGTCCCCCCACTTGATGTGTCCACGTAGGCTCTCCCACGGATGGGAGTGAACTTCCAACCATGCTATAGTTCATGTGTTAATATTGTCCTTCTCTCACATTGTGTCCCCTAACTAGAGGATTCCACTAGTTAGATTTGGTCCACTGACTAGGGGTTGTCCCCCAGTTGAAAATTGTCCACCTATTGGAGTATTCCCAGTAAGCATATGTTAACCACTAATCGTAGCTTGACCAATACTCATTTTTTGATGACTAACTAGAAGATATTTCGACTCAAAGTTTGAGGTGGAGGTTGCATTCCAGTTATGGAGTTAATAGTGGCTAAAGGTTTCCCTCTAGTTGTTCAGGTCAAATAAGGTGTAGAACCGACCAAATGACCTTGAGGCCTACTAGACGAGAAGGAGGGTTGATATGGTTTATAAGTGGTCATGTTAGGTGTGGATATTCCGGGGGAAGAAAAATATAAAGAATGTTCAAAAATTGGTACTTCTAGATTGGGCCTAGGGGGAAAACTCTAATTCCTAATTCGATCATTGAATGTTCGTAAATGTTCCATAGTTTCGTAAATTGGTGCAAGGAATGCATCATTAGGAATCCAAGGAGAAAACTGGCGCGGTGGGGTTTCTACCATCAAAAGTGAACCAAAATTGGAAACATGTTGGCCTAAATAGGTGTCCCAGAATGAAGTTGTTCGACCAAAAGTAGTTTCTACTTGGTAATCCTGGGGTTGACTGAAAATCCAATCAGTGGCTCCAGGATGACCTTCAAGCGAATGATGAAAGGGTGTGTCATGTTGAGGAGTTATTCTTTTTGGAAACTTGAGAATGCTTACAATGTTTGTGTGTGTTGATTATGATTCAATTACATGATTTGTATCTAGCTAGATTTAGATTATAACTCGTAATTCAAGGTACTTGGAGAATTGTGTATGCTTGTATTTTGTCTAATCCTAACAGGTTCATCGCGAGGACATTGAGATCTAGAGTACAATTGGGACAAACATCAGAGTGAAAGGTTAGTCATTTTATCTCATATCCTCCAACGTTGAAATATTGAAATGCTTGTTTAATCTAGGATTCAAGGTAGCATTTGTTTTACTTTTGTCTTAGATTAGAGTCAGTCTATCCTGCTCTAACCTAAGAGGGATTATTTCTATCCGTAGGAAGAAATATCTACAACAAAGACTCATCTTCTCCATCCCAACCAAATGGCCTTCTTCAAATCGAGAGTCCTTCTCTTGACATAGTCATTCACCCTCCTAAGGGGGTTCTTCGTCAAGCAACACATAATCCCAATGCTTGAGTCACCCATCATTACAGTTTTGTTGAGGATTTATCTCAATCCCCTTGTGCGATGTCCACTCTCAAAGTGTTGAAAAGTTTTCCTGCACAACGAAAAATCATTGTTGTTGGCCATTGGAGGGGTTGACTCCACAAAATCCAATTTAGTTTTTTTTACATGGAACATAGACAACCAAGGATCTCCCACCAGATTGCATTTCATATAAAATAATACAAGTAGTCATACATGGGAAAAATATTATTCATACCGTTATTGACGAAGGATCATCAACTTGTGTTATTTCCATTTCATGCTAGCGTGCGATAAGCTCTCTTGAGATTGTTCAATCCTCCACTTCTTTGAATCCATTTGATGGTTTTATTTTTACATCTCATGGAATCATAATTTCCTTACTAATTGAGCTAGGGGGGAAAACTACCACGGTAGATGGTAGTTGTTGATGAGACTCTTGACTATAATTTGTTATTGGGATGTTGTTGGTTTTATGCCATGACGGCGGTAGTATCGTCGCTCTTTCGAATTCTTTGATTCCCCATCAAGAGAAGATATTCATTATTGACCAACTTGATTACTACACGCCCTACTTACGACTCACTCCTAGTGGTAATGTTCAGTTGACACAATTCTGTTGATAGGGGTTCACTTTGCACTGTCATCAACAAACACCAACCCAACACCCTTAAGCACTGGCCCAGAAAGGTTTTACCCTTTCGAGCAACACCCACGAAGCGAGTGAGGTCTCACCCGAGATGGTTAAGGGGGATGCAGGAACCAATTTTCTGCAGTGGGGAAAGGACATGCATGTGCTCTAACTCTATCGTATTAGAAACCATATATTTTCCTTCACATCATACTTCGCAACTTAAACAAATATTCATCATTCGCATATTAAACAAAGATTCCTTATTCGCATATTAAACAAAGATTCCTCATTCACATATTAAATGCATAATTAACATTTGCATTAACAAGAAAATAACAGAGATCGCATCAGTGAATAGCATAGATCGTTCATCATTCAACGTAAACAAAGACAACAGACAGATCCAAACATCTTCATGCATTAACTCATAAAAAACCTACAGTATAACCGTCGCAGAAACAGTTCAGAACATCCTATCGCAGATCCATACAAAACTGCAAAAGCAGAGCAAAAGAACACTTGATTCTTCCAATCTCGGATTCCCTTAGGATTACATTCATGTTGAGCTAATTATATTACTATGAATAGCCTACATAAAATGTCAACCTGGGAAGGTAACCTTTGAAGAACCAACACAATATGTGCAGGATTGGAGCCTAATTTATCCTAATCAAACTAGTACCAACTAATCCTACAAATATCTCATTAACTAAGCAAGTATCTAAAAGTTAATAGAAAACTTGTACCAATTGGTGCCTACTTTCACTACCAGGTACTGACTTACACTATGTTGGGTGTGTGAACTATCTCATAGAAAACACCTAATATTTAATTATCGAATGAGGTTGGTAATCTTATAGTTGAGAAAAAATATATGCTAAGGTAGAATGGTACCTAAATTTTGGCTTGTCAGACCTTAAAAATATTTAATAAAGAAAAGATCGAAAGATCTTTAAAAATGAAAAACCAAGTAAAAATTCAGAAAACCAATAAAGGAACTAGGTCAAACCTAGTTAAACAAACAACTAGAATAGTATCAAATCATACTACTCTATTTTATGATTAAATAAAAAATGCAGATTACAAAAGCAAACTACTGATTATAAAAATGAAAACTACTTACCAATTTCAGATCCTAATCTAGGAATTAGAAACAACTATGAAATGATTCAATTTGGCAACTTATTACATAAGAAGAAAACTATGTGAATTCAGAGCAAAACTATAAATAGATTCAACAACTATACAAGACTATGCTGAAACATCTAATTCTAATTCCATTGTCCTTGATGTTGAATGTCAAAATTAATAGGAACTAGAGTAAATGTATCGTAATGACCTTCAAATGTAATGGCAAAACAAAATGGAAGTAAATCTAATCTAATTTCGACAAAAAGATGTAAACTACAAAGAGACCTATTACAAGTAACTTTAAACATTCTGACCTATCTACTATCCATAAGAAAAATAAGATAAGACTAATCAAATCTAGAAGCAAGTAGAAAACTTAATAAAGATATTAGTTTCTGAACTTGATTTGGAAGCAAGTAGAAAACTTGATAAAGAAATTAATATAGAAGCAAGTAGAAAACTTGATAAAGATATTGATTTCTGAATCCAAATTCTATTCCATGAATATCTTCATTATCTGTCTAGCTAAGAAATAGATCCTATTCTTAATGAAGAAGATTATAAAAACTAGAATACTTGAAGAATGAAATTATTAACTCTAATCTAAACTGAATCTTAAGGGCATGCGATAGACTAGACTAGGAATAAAACTGATAAATTCTTAAACAGTAACATATTAGCAAATTAAACATGAAAGACATAAATTAAAAGGACAGTTAAAGAAAACTAAGAATGATAGTAAAACTTTAATTAAAACTTTATGAAATGTAAAACAGAGACCTAATTATGGTTAAGAATGCTAATTAAGAGCAAGAAGGATTATAGTTAAAAGAAGCTAAGAAACTGGATTTAAAATAAGCATAAAATAGTGCAGAAAGAATGAAAGTCTGAATGACGATCTGGATGGTTGTTTGAATGACAGTCCGAATTACAATCTGGATGAGGAAAAAATGATTTAAACTAAGGAAAATAGTAGTTTTGATGATCTTAACATCAGCTGGCAAATGCAGATGAGCCTACAATGCAAAGAAATCAGTGAGAAGACTTGTTGAGAAGCTACGATAATAATAGGAAGCAACCTATTCTAATTATTGTTGGAGGGATGAACTAATCCTATGATATGCTAAAGCAAGATTGAAATGAGAGATAGAATTAACCTATAGCTACAAAACAAAAGCTAAGGGGACTAATTCTAACTATTAACAGAACTTGAAACAAAAACTAATTAAGTTCTATTTAATTACAGGAAACAAACTATCTAATTACAAAATGCTAGAATTAAACTATCAAAGCTATACTCTGGTCGACCATATATTAATTCTGGAAACAAAAACTAAGTTAGAAGCACAATACGAATTATAGAGAGAACAAAACTGACATATACAAGAAAAAAAATTGATTACATATACAGGAAAAATAAACTAACTATTTACAGAAAAGAAAAATGCGGAAAACATAAAAATGAAACCTCTGGTTGATGAGGGGCCCTTCCTAGCAATCAGAGATGGAAAACTAAATTTACTTAGTTACTCAGAGCATCAACAAACTGAAACATCCATTAACTTGAGAAAATTACAAAAATGTCTGCTATCTGCTACAAATTATACAAACTATTGGATAATCTAATGATCACCTCTTAACTCTCTAACTTTGTTTCTCTATATAAATCATCTATTTATACATTTACAGTGAGAGAGAAGGTCGACAGAGTCGACCTCTCTAGAAATAGAGGATTTTATTACTGCAAACGGCTGTTTTGAGTGATGTGTGACAATGCAGGGAACATCTACCAGGCTTTACGGGGTCGATTCCTTCACGAGGCAGCTGCAACGTTGACATGGGAGAAGGGTTGTGTTGGCAGGCTAAACATGGGTAGACTAGACTCCTCTAGAACATCGACGTGAATATGCATGCATAATCCTAGGCCGAACGAGCAAGAAAATTGGCGTATGGAGTGTTGACGTGGAGGTATGATGTGATGTCGAGCTTGGAAGGAAGGAAGGCGAATCTTCTAGAACAAGAGCTTATCAACTGCAACCATCAAGTGGCTAACAGAACCCATGTGCCCATTTTTGTCTTTAATAGCTAGAAATATGCCAACCGTGGATTTCGTGGGCTGAATGCAAGGCTGAATGACGTGCTGGATGCGGCTGAACATTAGCAACATAAACATGCAGGCTGAATGGATGATCATTTGAAAAACCGCAACTTGTAGATCAAAACTAAATGCCATGCATGTGTGGAAATGTCACTTTAATCAGTAATAAATCATAATATAGCGAGATTTGACCAAAATTCATATGATAAACGAATACATGTTAAGTTTAAACTAATTTGACTAGCAAGATCACTGAAAGAAACACAATCACAAGATAGACAGATATTTTACCCTGGGAAACCCTCATGGGGTAGAAAACCCAGAAATCTTTCCTCAATAAGATGATCAACCAAAATACAAGATGTGCTCCAAGACTAGAGCTCCTTCTCTACCTCCTATGCAAACCTCTCTCTCACAAGTGCGCTACTTTCCGAGTGATGGAAGTGTGAGATAAGTGAGGAACATCCTCCTCTACTTATACTAGTTTCCTGACTGACTTTTTCCCTTATGGGGCCGACCTCTCCCAAGGGAGTCTAATAACCCTTAATAAATTAACTCAAGGCCGACCCCCACATGGTGGATCTAATAACCCTAGTTACCACAATCCATCGGAGGAATAAACATCTCCGGATACATAATAGGATCACCTCGGAGGGATGAAACATCTCCGGAATAATAAAGTACAAATATAATATTCTTAGAAGTTACAATATTCAACACTCCCCCTTAACGAGAAGGATATTATAACAACATCTGCAGGAGCAAGGAGTCATCAACTACATCATACATAATACATCTAGAAATCATTGGAATCTTTCTTCAAATCATCATCTGTAACTCAAGTAGTTACTGGAACATAGTCAATACTGGAACATCAGCATCATCAGTATTGAGTCTTCATCTTCTGCAGCACCCGAATATCTATAGCATCATCATCATCATCTAGATCCTACAACATCTGGATCATCATCTCGATCTACAGCATCTGGATCATCATCTCGATCTACAGCATCTGGATCATCATCTCGATCTACAACATCTGGATCATCATCTCGATCTACAGTATCTGGATCATCATCTCGATCTACAGTATCTGGATCATCATCTCGGCATACTTTGCAATACACACAATCATATTACAGGATGATCAATCCCTCTCTCTATAGGACATAGGTCCATGGATGATACAATCTAGATCAAGTTCCAGGATGATCAATCCTTATCACTTTAAGACAAGTCTCATGTTTATGGACGATGCAATCCAGATCACATACATTTTGAACCATAGGTTCAGGGACGATGTAGTCCTATAATTCAATTCTCGGAGACAAATTTCTATGGATCAATTCTGGGACCGAAGTTCGAGGAAGATACAATCCCCACTCGTCCGCTAAGGACCCATTCTCGAAGACATCTATCTACGGATCAATTCTGGGACCGAAGTCCGGGGAAGATACAATCCCCACTCGTCCGCTAAGGACCTATTCTCGGAGACATCTGTCTACGGATCAATTTTGGGACCGAAGTCCAGGGAAGATACAATCCCCACTCATCCGGTAAGGACCCATTCTCGGAGACATCTGTCTACGGATCAGTTCTGGGACCGAAGTCTGGGGAAGATACAATCCCCACCTATCCACTAAGGACTTCATTCTTGGAGACATCTATCTACGGATCAATTATAGGACCTAAGTCTGGGGAAGATACAATCCCCACCTGTCCACTAAGGACTTCATTCTTGGAGACATCTGTCTACGGATCAATTCTGGGACCAAATTCTGGGGAAGATACAATCCCCATAGTATCCTCATCAATATAGGTATCATTAGTACATCATCAGTACAAGTACATATATCAATACAAGTATCCTCATCAATACATGTATACATATCATCAATACAAGTATCCTCATCAGTACATGTATACATATCATCAATACAAGTATCCTCATCAGTACATGTATACATATCATCAATACAAGTATCCTCATCAGTACATGTATACATATCATCAATACAAGTATCCTCATCAATACAAGTACATATATCATCAATACAAGTGTCCTCATCAATACATGTATACATATCATCAATACAAGTACATATAGCAGAAATACAAGTAATATAAGTATCCTAAGTATACATATAAGAAATATAAATATCCTAAATATAATAATATAGGTATCCTCATCATCGACTTTACTGTCGATGCGGGAAATCTCATCATCAGTGTCTACATCACTCCCCCTTTCAAGGAGGGTCTTTTTGAACTACACCAAGCTTGTCTCGGAAATACTAAAATTTTACTCGAGACAGAGGTTTGGTCAATATATCAACAATTTGTTCATCAGTGCTCACATACTCGAGCTTAATAGCTCCTTTCTGCACCATATCCCGTATATAGAAATATTGGATCTCTATGTGTTTTGACTTATCATGGAACACTGGATTTTCTGTCATCTTAATACAGCTCTGGTTGTCACACATGATCACAATGGGATCCATCTCTAAGTCAAACAATCCTGATAATAGTTTCCGAAGCCATACTGCTTCACAACTAGCAGAGCAAGCAGCTATATATTCTACTTCGGTTGTATTGAGAGCCACACTAGACTGTTTCTTGCTGAACCATGAGATCATGGTAGATCCAAGACCATAACATCCACCTGATGTACTCTTCCTGTCTGAAACACTTCCTACCCAATCATAATCTGAGTAACCATGCAATCTAAATTCATGATTTCCAAGATAATATAGACCAAAATCTAATGCACCCTTTAGATACCTCATCACATGCTTTGCAGCTATTAAATGAACTCTTCTAGGTTCCACTAGATACTGACTCAAGGTATTTACAGCAAAGCATATGTCTGTTCTGGTATTTGTCAAATACATTAATGACCCAATAATCTGTCTGTATAGAGTCACATCTATTAACTCTGATGAGTCATCAACTAATAACTTTAAGTTAGAGTCCATGGGAGTGGCCATGGCTTTACATTCCAACATATCGAATCTTTTCGAAATCCCTATAACATACTTACCTTGATTTAGAAAGATTCCTTTTGCTTCTTTCCATACTTCTAGACCTAAGAAGTAGTGCATTAATCCGAGATCTTTCATCTCAAATTCTAAGGAGTGCTTCTTCTTGCACTTGATAATTTGTTTCTCATTTCTAGTCAAAAATAGATCATCTACATACAACAATAGTATAACAGGTTCATCATCCATAACTTTGAGATAAATATTAGGGTCAGCTTTACTCTTGGTAAAGCCCATGCTTGTCAAGAAACTGTCGATCCTTCTGTACCAAGCTCTGGGGGCTTGCTTTAATCCATACAAAGCCTTTTTCAGCTTGCATACATGTGTTCTCCTATCTTTAACCTCAAATCCTTGTGGTTGTTCTATGTACACTTCTTCTTCAATCACACCATTCAGGAAGGCTGTCTTAACATCCATCTGGTGTAATTTCCATTTCATCATCGATGCAAGTGCCATAATAGTTCTAATGGAAGTGTACCTAGAAACTGGTGCAAATGTTTCTTCATAGTCAATTCTCTCTTTCTGAGAGAACCCTCTGGCTACAAATCTTTCCTTATATTTTTCAATGCTACCATCTGCAGCATGTTTTATTTTGAATATCCATTTGGAAGATACCACACTTTTATCATTTGGTTTGGGAACTATATCCCAAACATCATTTTTCATTATTGATTGGTATTCTTCTGTCATTGCTTCTACCCACTCTTTCTTCTGAACTGCCTCTTCATAGCTAGTAGGTTCTTGATCCACAAGATCACACATCAAAGCTACATAGTTGGATACTAGCTTTGGTTTCTTCCTTTCTCTAGTGGAGCCTTCATGAGCTCCATATTTTTCAGCTCCTTGAATAATGTCTCTGGCCCATGCTGGCCTTCTTTTTCTAGATAAGTTTGTAATGGGGGGTTCTTATGGTTCTAACATGTCATGGTCTTCTGGTGTAGCAACTTCAGGGATGGGCACAACCTCTGGGATTCTAGGAGGTGTATCTTCTTCATAGATTTCTTCAAGTTGGCACTTCCTAGATTTCTTGAGAGCTGCTTCTTCATCAAATGTCACATCTCTACTTATTTCCATATGATGAAAACCTGGGATGTAAATTCTGAAAGCTTTGGATGATTCACAATATCCAACAAATATTCCCTTCTTACCAGAAGGATCCAACTTGGTTCTCTTTTCTTTTGGAATTTGAATGTACACTGGACATCCAAATATTTTGAGATGACTTACCTCAGGCTTCTTTCTTGTGAACACTTCTTCTGGAGTCTTGAATTCAGGAGCACTATGGGATAGTCTATTTTGTACATAGATTGTTGTCCTAGCTGCTTCAACCCATATATACATGGGTAGATCTTGGTCATGTATCATAGTCTTTACAGCTTCCATGATGGTTCTATTCTTTCTTTCATCAACCCCATTTTGTTGGGGATTATAGGGAGTGGTTATTTCCCTCTTGATTCCAGCTTCCTTACAAAAGTATTCAAAATCTTTTGAACTATATTCTCTGCCATTATCTGTTCTGATTATCTTAATTTTCTTTTTTGAGTGATTTTCTATCAAAGCCTTGAACTCTTTGAATTTTCCAAAAACTTCATTGTTTCCTTTTAGAAATTATATCCAAGTCTTCCTTGAATAGTCATCAATTAATGTGAGATAGTATTCAAACCCACTTAGGGATGTGGTGGGAATTGGTCCACATACATTTGAATGTATTAACTCCAGGATGTTCTTAGTCTTTGTTTCACTCTTTGGAAATGGGTTCTTGATATTTTCCCTTTTTCACATCATTTGCATGTGCCATTATGATCAACCTTTAATTCTGGTAGCCCTATAACTACCTTGCTTACATAGGGTAGGGCTTTGTAGTTAATGTGAGAAATCCTTCTATGCCATAGCTCACTGGGGCTAGTAGTTTCATGGACAAGGAAACTTCTGGATGACCCTTGAGTTTGTAAAGACCTTCTTCCTCTTCACCAATAACAATTGCATCCTCAATTGATTTTCCTTTGGGCCACATAAGTACTTGTCCATCTATGAATGCAACTCTAAAGCCTTTCTTATCTAGTGCTAAGATAGAAAGTAGGTTCTTCTTCAAACCTGGTACATATAAAATTTCTTTCATCTTCAATGGTGTTCCAGAATCAAGCTTATATCTTGCTTCACCAATTCCCTTGATGGGATATTGATAATCATCCCCTAGAGATACCTTTTGTGGAGAAGTCTTTTCTTCAAGTCTTGAGAGAGTTTTCTTTTGACCTATCATGTGCTTTGAAGCACCACTATCGATGAGCCATGTATCTTCTCCAGGTGTTACAGACCCAGATAGTGCAAAAAATAGAACATATTCTTCTGCATCTTCTTTCTTTACTTTAGATCTTTTCTTTCGAGGCCTTTCCTCTTCTTCTTCTTCTTCTTCTTCTCCACTATCATCTTCTGCCATATGTGCATGATGTCTTTTGTGAACAAACTTCTTCTGCTTTGTTTGTGAGGTACAATTTCTAGCAAAGTGTCCTAGTTTAAGACAATTGAAACATTGGACTATGGAGAGGTCTCTTTTTGAGTTTGTTCCTCTTCTCCTATTAAATCTATGGGAGGGTTGATACTCCTTGTGGTCAACTTTCTTGAAGTGACCCTTTCTTCTTCTTTTGGTGTGAGTAGCCAAGGCTTGGTCATCCTCCTTGAGAAGGGCTTCTCTATTGGCTACCTTAGCTTCTTCTTGAACACAATCCTCCCATACTATATCAAACTTCATACTTTCTTTTCTGGCACACATAGTTTGTATAAATGACTCCCAAGGTCTAGTTAGACCATTTAGAGCAGTCATTACAAGTTCATCTTCATGAAGGGTATCTCTAATGGCATCTAGTTGTTCCTTGATTTGGGAAACCCTTGAGAAGTAGTCTTGAATGGATTCTCCTTTGTTCATCTTTGTATTCTTCAACTGAGTTCTTAGGTTCATCTTCCTATTGATGTTCCTCCCTTCATACATTCTTCCTAAGGCATCATACATTTCCTTTGGGGTCTTCTTGGATTCCACTTGGGGAATCAAGTGGTCCTTGATAGAATCAACAATGATTCTCTTTGCCCTAATCAGATCCTTCCTATACTTTTCTTTGGCTTCATCTTCAGTGGGTTCTGCAATTTCATCATTGATATATTGAGCAAGATCATTCTCTTCAATAATGAGACCAATTCTATATTTCCATGCCCGGAAATTCTCTATACCTTCTAGCTTGTCTTCAAGCTTAGTGCTTGGAGCCATCTTCTCTTGGGGGAGTCCAAAGAGATTGAAGTTTCTTAAGAGATAGAGTAACACTTACCAGGAGATGTGCTTGATTGACTTGGAAACACTGGTGTGTTCTGTTTCTGGAAGCTTCAACTTTTCACTTTCCGGATCTGCAACAGAATTTTTGGTTTATCGCACTTTTGGTCAAACTAGGGTTTGAATTTCCTGGAGTTCTACCCAACCAAAAACTTCGATCCAGGGCTCAAAACTTTGATTTTGAGAAGGGCTATTCAGCCATACACTCAGAATCAAAAAATACTAACGTTTGCAGAAACCCTAATGTTTTTTGGAAGAGAGAGAGAGAAAGATATTTTCACCTTGTGAAAGATGTTCTATTCAGGCTAGCTCTGATACCATGTTAAGTATAATTTGACTAGAAAGATCACTGAAAGAAACACAATCACAAGATAGACAAAGATTTTACCCTAGGAAACCCTCATGGGGTATAAAACCCAGCAAAGCTTTCCTCAATAAGATGATCAACCAAAATACAAGATGTGCTCCAAGACTAGAGCTCCTTCTCTACCTCCTATGCAGACCTCTCTCTCACAAGTGCGCTACTTTCCGAGTGATGGAAGTGTGAGATAACTGAGGAACATCCTCCTCTACTTATACTAGTTTCCCTACTGACTTTTTCCCTTATGGGGCTGACCTCTCCCAAGGGAGTCTAATAACCCTTAATAAATTAACTCAGGGCCGACCCCCACATGGTGGATCTAATAAACCTGCTTACCACAATCCATCGGAGGAATAAACATCTCTGGATACATAATAGGATCACCTCGGAGGGATGAAACATCTCTGGAATAATAAAGTACAAATATAATATTCTTAGAAGTTACAATATTCAACAATACATGCATACCTGGTCTGTTTGATGGTCTGAATGGATGAAAGAATAACTTATTATATCAAAAATAGTAAGAATGACGCCATTCAGAGTAGATTTAATGATAAAAAATAGTGACAAAATGGACACCAACATTACCCCAAACCAGAGATATGCCAGGTCCCACTGAGAAAAACAGAGAAGTCCAGGAAGAAGGCTGAGCTGTGGCAGTAGCTGCCTTCGACTTGGAAGAGGAAGTGGTTTTATCTTTAAGCTTCTGGAGCTTCCTAAATTGGTCCTTCAGGGTGTCATAATTCATCCAGAGAGTAGTATGGGATGCTACTCTAGCATTGACCAAGCATTCAATACTTTTTACTTGTGAGCGTAGTGCCTTGTTTTCCTCATGAAGTTCAGAAATTGTTTCTACATAGCTTTGATTCTGGTCTGTCAGCCGTGCTATCACTTCGGTCAACTTATCCATCTCTTGCTGAGTCAGAATGGGATGTTCTTCATGATGTTCAGGGTTATTTGGGGGACTCAACTCTTTTGAAAATGTCTCACACTCAACAGTATGATCTTCAAGAATTTTGTCTCTGTTGTGTGCAAGAGAAATTTCAGCAGCAAAGGCTTCATTCATTAGAGTAGAGACATTGGCTAATGTGAGGAGGGGTGTTTCAAAGGCATGGTCGTATGACTGGGCATTTGAACGTGATGGATGAGCGATAGTCTGAATGACAGACTGGTCTAAAGACTGATCATAATTTGTTCTCGTGGATTTAGTGGGCACTGAAAAGAGTAAAGGTTCCGAAGTAGGGTCACCAAGGGTAAGTTTAGGAGAAGGTGATGACTGGAAAAGATGCACAACACCTGAGGGATCGTCATCAAATCTCACACACTTAGTGTCTCGTTCTGCTTGCGTGGAGGATTGGGTAGGCTCACCAATACTGGATTGGAAACAATGTTTTCAAGAGGGATAGGGTTTGATAGTAGACTTCTCAATCAGATGAGGGTTCAGTATTTCAAAAACAAAACGATCCCAGGTTTTCCCTCTCTCTTCCAACTAGTGGATGATCAAGAGTTTAATGAAACAATGGTGATACAAGCTACCAGATGGATTAACAGTATTCTTCCTAACTTGGCTAGACATCTTCTCCAAACTTTTCCGGAAATAAAATGAAAAGTTGAGGGTCTGATTGTTAACAAGATGTGCTAGCAATCTAAAATGGCAGTCTTTAAAAATAGTAATCTTACCCTCACAAGTTATCAAATGGATGATGACATTCAAAGGATCTAGGTATTCCGGCTTGGCCCACTCCCTATGGAATCCTTTGGTACTGGAAATGTGTTGAAAATCAGCCTTCAAGGAAAATTCGTTAGCCTTCCGTGGAAGGAAGAGATGTTTGTGCCATCGGGCACCTTCCCTTGGGAGCTTGGTGGCCAATGAGATGGATTCTTCTGTCACAAAGAAAGTGAGATGGACAAATTTGGCCATCTTGCCATAAAAACCCTTAGCGAACAATAGTGAAATCCCGTGGTTGTGGCCTTGAAGAAGGCAGAGAAACGGACCCCAACCTGCTCGCAAAAAAACTTCACGACAGGCTTTAAACTCAGAAATGCAGAGGAGGTCCTGGTAGTTGCCAGTCTCATAACAAATTAGCATTGTTGACAGAGGACGGGGGGATGAAAATGGATATAAGAGGTGAAATAAATTGCAGAGGAGGCAAGTTAAACAAAAATGTGGAGAGCAAACAGACTGAGGCGGAATTCACGCAATTGTCAGTTTAAACTAAGGTCCATTTGAGTGTTTGAATGCCAATGGAAAAGGACTTATCGTGCTTAAAATATTGCACCTGTCATTCAAAGATCTTGAGTCAAGTGCCAGTGTAGAAGTACGTGAATTCAATGAATACATGTGGTTTATAAAATATTCAATTATGTCCAAAGATGAGCTTTGGACAGGTTGAATGTAATTCACGTAATGAAAATAGACACACGTGAGAGATCATAATTTGATTAATATGGTGGCAAGGTGTACAATAGAATAAGTAAGACCAAATGGTGGTCATGCAATGATTCACAATTATGCATAATCCATTCGTTGAATGGAGGCGAAATGGATAAGAGAATGAGGCCATGTGTGAAATTGGCATATTAAATAAAGCTGTTATAAACTATGGTTTCATTCAACACTCCATTCAGAACATTGTTTATTTGCCTCGTTCATCACCTCGTTCGGATCGACATTCGAACCGTCATTCAGTCCTTCATACAGATTGTTGTCTATACAAGATCTTATTATTGATGCTGACTAAAGCTGATTTTGCAGATTTCTGAGGCTGTTAGTGCACAAAAGATGTTATAATTTTTCTTTTCCGGGTCTTTAAATTGCGTCCCTCTTTTTGTTCTTAATTAGACCAATCTTTCTTCTGCTTTTGTATTAACCTGAAAACACCTATCAATTTGTCAGAGATAAATAAAATTTTCATAAATATTCAGAAAGTAAGAATAGAGTTCTAATCTTCCCCCCCCCAAACCAAAAATATGGCCTGTCCTCAAGCCATCAAAGAGAAAATAATTAATATTAAAAATTTTCAATTGAAAGTCTTACAGATAGCTTCTAAAATACTGTAATAATTTTCATAAGGAAATGAAATATTTAACTAATAAATGGAGATGATTCAGAGATGTACATTCATCAAAAAGAATACACCAGTGCTTAAAAGACTATATGAAGAATAATAGTATAAGAGATGCGAAAAATGCCACAGGAAAACTAGTCGTCCATGACTCATTGTAAAGATCTCTTGTCATCCAAAGAATATAGATAAGGTTCACCATAAAGTTTGTGAGATATACTATAATTATGGGTCCCATTTCTAGGATAGTCATATCCTAGGTATTTGTTTGAATTAGATGACAGGGTCCAAGTCCAACTTACAGCCATTAACTAATGATAGTATAAATAATCGGCCTAAACATGTGTTTGTATACTCAGGTTTTTTTATATGAGCCATGTGAATACCATTGCATTAAACAACCTCTTTTACCCGATATTGACCCGCTGCTAGGAGGCCTGTTCAGTACCATGTCAGGTTTATCTTGGTACCATGCAAGCATAGCCCCACTGCCAGCGAGCCTGTTCAGTACCCTGAAGGGTTTACTTGCATTTACCGAGCTTCTTTGTTTAAGATTTTACTTAGCATGGACCCGCTTCCAGGGAGCCTGTTCAGTACCCCAGTGGGTTTGCTTCGTATAATGATATTTTTAGTAAAGAAGCAGGTTGGCCCTAGAGTGTGATAAGCCTGTTAAACACATAATTCAATTTTTTTTAGCACAAACCTTATGAGTAACTTTATTTATAATGGCCTGAATTACAGATCATGTCAAAAGATAATAACCTAAAGTTGTTCTTTGACTTCCCAATCTATCTTCTCAAAAAAATCTCAGTAATGTTCCCCACAAAATAGAAAATATCACTCACTTTTGGGATACCTTTTAAAGGTGCTTTAGAGACAAGTTTTGATAATGAGTCCAAGATGAACTAGTAGTCCATAGGTTTAAGATAGAGTTTTGTGGAGGTCATAATAATTAGAGTAGGTCTTTTAAGCAACTGTTCTAATGATAAATCAGAAATGGACAAGTCTAAACCAAATACCATATGCAGAATCATAATAAAAGTGGTAAAAAGTGATATAAAGAATATTTCAACCTATTACTACAAATTTCAATTTTCAACAATAATCGAAAGAGAAGGAGAACTATAAATATTTCTTCTTTTTAGAGCACTTCCCTTTTTGCATAATATTGCATGAGTTGATTAAGAAGACAAGGTTCTTGTAATTAAGCTGCAAAACCACTCGTCAGATGATTAAAATTTATTCAAAACAAGAACATATGTACAAAGAAAGTTATGTAAAATTTTCGAAAGGAAAAGAGTCTTCCTGTTTTAATTGACAAATTTTATACATTGATCATAATAAATTTCCCGTAAAAATACAATCAGCTATTAGAAATGACTCTTTATTATTGAAAATCAAAAACATATTTACATATATACAAAAGAAAATAACCTTGACATAATTTCAAGGACTAGGAGGAGGGATGACTTCCTCTTCTACTAGCTCCATTTCTTCCTGTTGTAAGGCATTCTGCACAAAATCTTGTTTAGATATTGGTTGATGATAAAGTCTAAGTCTATGTCAATTTACAACAAAAGAAATTTGCGAATCATCAATTGTCTTAATTTTAACAAATCCATTATCAAAAGTTGTAACAATCTCATATGGACCCATCCAATGAGTAGTTAATTTCCCTCTAAAGTTTTTATATCTTGAATCAAAAAGTAGTGCCAAGTCTCCAGTTTTGAATTGTTTTTGTTTAATGTATCTATCATGCCACTTTTTGCGTTGGTTTTGTATTAATATTGTGCGTTGAATAGCATCTTTCCTTATCTCATCTAATTTATTTATTTGTAGGATTCATTGTCTCTGTGCTTCTTCTAGATTCATCCCTAGTTGTGCAGTCATACGAAATGTTTTGACTTGAAATTCAATAGGGAGGAGAACTTGTTTTCCATAAACGAGTTCATAAGGTGTGTGGCTAGTGGTGTTCCTCCAAGTTATTCTATAAGCCCACAAGGCTTCAGGAAGCCTATCTACCCAGTCTTTGTGGTGTAACTAGATGGTTTTAGTCAGGATAGCTTCTAATACTTTGTTAGTGGATTCTACCTGACCATTAGCCTATGGATGGTATAGTAAATATTTGCAATGTCTAATACCATACATGTCAGTAAGCTCTTTCATTAATTTGGAGGTAAACTGAGATCCTTGATCGGTTACAATTTCCCTAGGTACACCGAATCGGGTAAATATTTCTTCATAAATGAACTCCACCACAGATTTCTCTGTGGCTCGGAATAAAGCTTTGGCTTCTACCCACTTGGTGACATAATCTGTACAGACTAGAATGTATTTCTTCTTGCGAGACATAGGGGAAATTGGCCCAACGAAATCTAGAGCCCATTTTTCAAAAGGCTCAATCATAACTTGGGGTTGTAAAGGCATCTCATCGAATGGCGTAGGTCTACCCATTCTTTGGAAACTATCACACCCTTTGACATACTTGGCAGCATCTTTGAAAATGCTTGGAAAATAACATCTAGAGTGCAATACTTTGTATGTTGTTCTCTTATCAGAAAAATGCCCACCGCAAGGTCCACCATGACATGCATGAAGGATCTCTGCCATCTCGTCCTCTCGTGCACACCGTCTAATGATAAGATCAGGACCAGTACGAAAGAGATCATTATCCACCCAGGAGTAATTAGAACTTTGAACTATGATCCTACGTTTCTTAGGTGGTGAGAGATGGTTGGGTATCTTTCCAGTTGCTAAATAATTGGCTATGTCTGCAAACCATGGGTTTCGAACAGACATAATATACAAATGTTCATCTGGAAATCTATCATCAACAGGGATGGCATTATCGTCAATTTGAATTCGAGAGAGGAAATAAGCTACTACGTTCTCTCGACCAGGACGATCAACAATGGTAATGTTAAATTCTTGTAACAAGAGAAGCCACTGAGTCACCCTGCCATTGGTGATTTGTTTATTTATCGAAAATCTGATGGCAGAGTGATCGGTATGTATGAAAATTTCATATCCTGTGATATAATGACGAAACTTGTTGATGGCATAGACTACTGCCAAAAACTCTTTTTCAATGACAATGTATTTCGATTCGGCAGGAGTCAGATTTTTACTAGCAAAGTAGATGGCATGTGATGTTTGTCCCTCTTTTTGACCTAAGACTGCCCCTATTTCTATGTCGAAAGCATCAGTGGATATATGGAAAGGAAGGGACCAGTTGGGGCCCCTAAGGATTCATGCCACTGATAACTTTTCCTTTAGAGTCTCGAAGGCTTGTTGACAAGATTCAGTCCATTGAAATCATGTGTCTTTCATGAGTAGTTTGAACATAGGTGCGACTATTTTAGTGAAATTTTCAATGAAACGTCTATAATAGCCTGCATGGCCAAGAAAACTTCTTATCTCCTTTGGATTTTTCAGAGGAGGAAGATTAACAATTATTTCTATCTTGGCAGGATCTACCTTGATACCTTGAAGAGAGACATGATGCCCCAGAAATATGCCCTCAGTTAGTAGCATCTTACATTTTTCATGACTAAGAGCTAAGTTCGTTTCTTGGCACCAAATAATAACTGTTTCGAGGTTATCAAGGGCTTCTTGGAATGTATTACCACAAACTGTAAAATCATCCATATAAACTTCTACACAATCATGTATAAGATCAATGAAGATTCCTAGAACTGCATGCTGGAAAGTAGCAAGTGCATTACATAGGCCAAATGGTAACACTTGGTAGGCATATGTTCCCCAAGAACAAGTAAAGGTTGTCTTGTCTTGATCCTTAGGTGTGATTAGTATTTGATTGTATCCACTATACCCATCAAGGAATGAGAAATATTGTTTCCCTAATAGTGTGTCTAACACCTGATTGATGAAAGGAAAAGGGAAGTAGTCCTTAAGAGTGGCCTTATTCAATTCTCTAAAGTCAACACAGATACGCCATTTTCCCGTGACTTTATTTGGAACTACCACTAGAGGAGAAACCCATTTACTATTGGAATTTGTGTAAATGAATCTAGAATTGAGGAGTTTTTGTAGTTCATCTTTTACTATGTCTTTTAGTGTTGGGTTCATTCTTCTCTGTGGCTTCCCAACAGGAGGTATGTTTGGATCTGTGTAAATGTGGTGGATACAGGTATCTAGGTGTATACCTTTCATATTTGTATGCTCCCATGCAAATGCTCCAGTTTGACTCTTGAGAAATTTTAGTAATTGTTTTTGCTGAGTCTCATCTAATCCTGCATTTATATGTAATAATTTGTCAGAACTAACCTCACAAGGTATGGTATAATATCATAGATGTTCTTCGATTGCGAAGACACAGGGTGTACTTGTGAATGTTGAGAGGCTCATATTTTTTTGGAATTCATCTCCAAAGATCTGGTCAAGTTGGGAAAAAGATTGAGGAAAGTCTATACTCATTGTGGAAGAAATAAATTGGTTCAACACATTCTCGGTGTTTTGTTCTTGAAGTGCCTAGGAGAAATCACTAACAAGGGAAAGTTCTTCCAAGTTCTCATCTCCGAAAGGACAATCTAACCAAAAGAGGTTTTCAGCTACTGGATGAGCTGGTGGGAATAAAGCTAGTTTTCTTGTAGATAACCCATATGAGATAATCATCTCTCCATCCCTACATCCTATGAATGCAATGGAAGTAGCCAACCAATGTCTTCCCAAAATAATGCGGTGAAATTTGGAAGGGTCTTTTGATTCAATGACCAAGAAGTCTACGTGATATTCCCATGAAGCTACTGATACACTGATGTCTGTTGGTTGTGGAGCCTGATCTCAAGATTTAGAGATATTATTATTTAGTTGTGTTTGTACCCCAGCTTTATATAATATGTAAAAAGGACTGTACAATCACCCCAATGGGTGGGGGTGTGGGGGGGTCGGGGGCAGCGCCCCTGAAGGAAATTTTTGGGGTTGTTTTACGAGCCCATGGTTTTGGGTAACCCATGGTATTTTCCCATTGTATCTCCCTTATAAAATAAAGACATTGTAACACGGCTAGGGTTGATGTATTAGGTATTATGCATTGTAAAGATCTCTGAGATCAAGAAGAGAGACTGTGAGACAATGAAGAGGAAGTGCAGCGGTTGTGGTGCAGGTTGTATCCCTTCACTTTGCTAGACGAAATAATAATAAGGACTAACAACTTCATTGTGGACATAGCCCAAGTTGGGTGAACCACGATATATCTGTGTCTCTCTTGTAATGTGTGTGTGATTATATTTGCATTTCTGTTTATTTTTATTGCTCTACGATCCTATTTTTCTAACAATTGGTATCAGAGCCAAAGGTCTATTTGGCAGATAAAACTGCAGGAAGCTAGGGTTTCTAGTTCGAGTGGGAGCAATGGCGTAAGAAGGAAAGTTTAAGGTCGAGAAGTTTAACGGCCAAAACTTCCAGTTATGGAAGATGCAAATGGAGGACTATCTATACCAGAAGAATCTATTCCTGCCATTGGGAGTAAGAGGAAAGCAACCAACGGCCATGAAGGATGAAGAATGGGAGGTTCTTGACAAAAAGGTTCTGGGAACAATACGACTGAGCCTGGCTTCGTCGGTGGCTTTCAATATATCAAAAGAAACGACAACGGAGGGTTTGATGAGCGCATTGGGTAAGCTGTATGAAAAAGTCTCGGCCTCCAACAAGGTATTTCTAATGAAGCGTTTATTTAATATGAAGACGTCTAAAGGTGGATTTGTTACTAATCATTTAAATGAGTTTAATACGGTTACAAATCAACTAAGTTCTATAAATGTGAACTTCGATGATGAGGTTAGGGCTCTTCTAATCTTGTGTTCATTGCCAGAAAACTGGAATAGCTTGGTCATGGCTGTAAGTAACTCTGCCTCTGGTTCAAAAACCTTGAAATTTGATGATGTGATTGGTGTTATTCTTAGCGAGGAAATGCAAATAAAAAGAACTGGTGAGACATCAGGTAATGCATTGACCATGGAGAGCAGGGGAAGACAAAAGGAGAGAAGAAAGAGCCAAGGTAATCGCAACAACTCTAAAAAGGGAAGATCCAAGTCCAGACTGGGAAAGATAGAGTGCTGGAACTATGGAAAGAAAGGACATCTGAAGAAAGACTGCAGATCTCTGAAGAAGAAAGAAGATACACAGAAGGAAACTACCCAAGAAGCAAATATGATGTGTTACAAGATGCTTTGATTCTTGCATTTGATAATACTAGTGATCATTGGGTAGTAGATTCAAGGGCTTCATGTCATGCTACACCCAATAGGAAATACTTTCATGATTATGTTCCAGGCGATTTTGGACATGTTTCATTGGGTGATGATGAGCCATGTAAAATTGTTGGAATGGGTAAGGTATGGATAAAAGTTAAGAATGGAACTGACTGGCTGTTAAAAGATGTTAGGCATATTCCTGCTATGAAAAGAAATCTGATCTCAATAGGGCAGTTGGGAGATGGCGGCTGTCTATTTACATTTGGAGAAAAGTGGTGGAAGATCACTAAAGGATCAATGGTGATAGCAAAAGGAGACAGGTTAGGTACGTTGTATTTATGTCGTCATAATATTGACCATTCTATCTATTTAGCTTCCACAGGAATAGATACAGCATTGTGGCATCATAGGCTTGGCCACATGAGTGAGAAGGGGATGCAGATTCTCCACTCAAGGAAGTTGCTGCCAGATTTGAAGCAGGTAAGTTTGGAATTATGTGAAAACTGTGTTTATGGAAAACAAAAGAGAGTCATATTTCTCAGGGTTGGGAAACAAAAGAAGAATGAAAAGTTAGAGCTTGTGCATACAGATGTATGGGGACCAGATCAAGTACAATCTCTTGGTGGCTCTCATTATTATGTTACATTTATTGATGATGCAACTAGAAAAACTTGGGTTTATTGCATTAGACAGAAATTTGATGTGTTTGCTACTTTTAAGAAGTGGAAAGCTTTGGTTGAGAATGCGATAGGAAAAAGGTTGAAGTGTCTCAGATCTGATAATGGAGGTGAGTACTGTGGTAAGGAGTTTGATAGTTACTGTTCATATCGTAGAGAGAAGACAGTCCCAGGAACACCACAAGAAAATGGTGTGTTTGAAAGGATGAACAAAACGATCATGGAGCGTGCAAGGTGTATGAGATTCCATGCAGGGTTGCCCTTACAGTTTTGGGCAGATGCTGTAAATACTGTTGTTTATTTAATAAACATAAGACCTTCAAGTGCTTTGGATGGTGGTATTCCAGAGGAGGCATGGACAGATAAAAAGGTAAACTACTCATTTTTTAGAACGTTTGGTTGTGAAGCATTTGTCCATATTGATAAAGAAAATAGAACAAATCTTGAAGCTAAATCCAAGAAACGTACCTTTATTGGATATGGGGTTGATGATTTTGGTTATCATTTATGGGATTATGAAAATCACAAAATCATTAGAAGTAGAGATGTCATATTCAATGAAAAGGTCATGTATAAATATCAGTTGTAGGGAAAGAAACAAGGAAAGGAAAACACAGGGTACACAGTACTTGATGAAATTACAGAAAATAAAGTTCCAAAGGTGCCAGAAAATCAAGAACAACAGTAAGTTCCTGAAACTCCTGCAACTGCAAGAAAATCTACCAGGTTAAGTAGACTCCCTGAATGATACTCTCCTTCAATGTATTATTTGTTGATGACTAATGCTGGTGAACTAGAATGTTATGAAGAAGCAATGCAGGTGGAAACTAGAAAGAAGTGGGAACAAGGCATGAATGAGGAGATGGAATCATTGTTAGGAAACCAAACTTGAGATTTGGTTCAGTTGCCTGCTAATAAAAGAGCATTGCATAACAAATGGATTTACAGGTTGAAGGATGAAGAAGGACGAAAGAAGCAGTACAAGGATAGACTTGTTGTAAAGGGATTTGCACAGAAGAAAGGTATAGATTTTGATGAAATATTTTCTCATGTTGTTAAGATGACTTCAATTAGGACTATCTTAAGTCTAGTGGCAATAAAAGATTTGCATCTTGAACAGTTAGATGTAAAAACAACCTTTCTCCATGGGGATTTGGAGGAAGAGATATATATGCAGCAGCCACAATGGTATGAGGTCAAAGGTAAAGAGAACTTGGTATGTAGGTTGAAAAAGAGTTTGTATGGCTTGAAGCAAGCTCCAAGGCAGTGGTATCTAAAATTTGGCAGGTTTATGATAAAACAAGGTTATAATAGATGTCATTCTGACCACTGTGTTTATTTCAAGAAGATAGACAATGAAATATATATTATTTTGTTATTGTATGTGGATGACATGCTTGTTGCAGGGTCTAACATGCAGGATATAAATGAATTCAAAAGGAAGCTTGCTAATTCATTTGCGATGAAGGATTTAGGTGCTGCAAAGAAAATCCTTGGTATGAGAATAACAAGAGACAGGAAAAATCACAAATTGACATTGTCTCAGAGTGAGTACATACAAAAGGTGTTGGAGAGGTTCAGAATGCAGAATGCGAAACTAGTAAGTACACCTTTGGCTAGCCATTTCAATCTAAGTAAGGAAATGTGTCCCAAGACATAGGAAGAGATAGATTACATGTCCAAGATTCCCTATCAATCAGCAGTTGGCAGCTTGATGTATGCCATGGTGTGTACAAGACCAGATATTGCACAAGCAGTGGGAGTTGTGAGTAGATATATGAACAATCCAGGTAAAGAACACTGGAAGGAAATACAGTGGATTCTTAGGTATTTGAGAGGTACTACCACTCAGGAATTATGTTTTGGAGGTTTAGACACTGTTCTACAGGGATATGTTGATGCAGATATAGCAGGTGATAAGGATAGCAGGAGGAGCACCATAGGGTATGTGTTTACTGTACGTGGAACAACAGTAAGTTGTATTTCAAAACTGCAGAAGGTTGTTGCACTTTCAACAACAGAAGTAGAGTATGTTGATGTTACAGAGGCTAGTAAAGAGATGATTTGGTTGCAGAGGTTTATGGAGGAATTGGGTAAGAAGCAGAAGGATAGCAGGTTGTACAGTGACATCCAGAGTGCCATTCATCTTGCAAAGAACTCATCATTCCATTCCAGGACTAAAAATATACAGCTCAAGTACCATTTCATACTCTCTGTTCTGGAATATGAACGGTTGAAGCTGGAAAAGATACACACTAGCCAGAATCATGCAGACATGTTCAAAAAGGTAGTGACCAGAGAGAAACTGAGTTCCCGCTTGGTTTCAGTTGGCCTTCTAGCATGAAGGTTAATATTAGAAAGTTGCCAAGTCTAAGGTCCAGCAAGTGCAGCAGCAGTGGAGTTGTTGTGATCAGTATCCAAGTGGGAGATTGTTGGTTGTGGAGCCTGATCTCCAGATTCAGAGATATTATTATTCAACCGTGTTTGTACCCCAGCTTTATATGATATGTAAAAAGGACTGTACACTCAACCCAACAGGGGGGTGTGGGGGGTCCGGGGGTAGTGCCCCCGAAGGAAATTTTTGGGGTTGTTTTATGGGCCCATGCTTTTGGGTAACCCACGGTATTTTCCCATTGTATCTCCCTTATAAAAGAAAGACATTGTAACATGGACAGAGTTGATGTATTAGGTATTATGCATTGTAAAGATCTCTGAGATAAAGAAGATAGACTGTGAGACAGTGAAGAGGAAGTGTAGCAGTTGTGCTGCAAGTTGTATCCCTTCACTTTATTGGACGGAATAATAATAAGGACTGGAAACTTTAGTGTGGATGTAGCCCAAGTTGGGTGAACCACGATATATCTGTGTCTCTCTTGTAATGTGTGTGTGATTATATTTGCATTTCTGTTTATTGTTATTTCTCTGCGATCCTGTTTTTCTAACAATGTCATCTAAGATTCCAACAGGCTGCACCACAGTGTGATCTGCTAATTCTAGCATGGTTGGGGTAGGGCGAAGAAATGGTCATAAATTGAGTTTCTAGAACTGTGCTAGTCATCAAATTGATAGCAGCTCCTAGATCAATAAGTGTGTTTCCTATGGCGGTGTTATTGATGATAACAGTCACCACAGGGTTCCCTGGGTTTGAATACTTTGGTATTCTAGGTTGGTTTTCTATGCAATCTGATATCTCTCCTATTACATGAATCGTCGGAGGGTATTTTTGTTTTCAACCTGGTCTCTTAATACAAATCTCCTTTATTACCTTACTATAGATTGGGATATCCTTAATGGCTTGTAACAAAGGGATCTTAATACAAATATTTTTCAATTTGTTAATGATATCATATTCTCGATAAGTTACAGGTTTTTCTATTACTAGACGCTCCGGATATGGGGGTGATTTTTCTCCTGAAATGACTTCTTTGTGTAGATGGTTATGTGCCGAATATTTAGGAATAACCACATATTCAAGAATGGCATCATTCAAAAATTCACTAGGTATGTCTTCTTCATTTTCTTCTTGGATAACAACTGATGACTTGGGATTATCTTGCAAAACTCTTCCAGACCGCAGTTGAACTCATGCATTGGTGCGGTCGAAATGGCATATGATGGAAGAGGTAACAACCCAATTTTACTAAGAGCTTGGGTTGGTTTGTTGTTAGGATTCGGTATCGGTTGTGTAGGTAATATTCTGGGTCTTGGAGGATTCATATTCTGGAAATGGTGCGGTTGATTTGGGATAGGGGGTAGTGGAGGTACAAATCCAAGCAAAAGTTGTTGAACATTGGGTGGGTAAGGATAGTTAGGCATCAGAGGAGGTGTTTGAGCATAATCTTTCCCTCTCCATCCATGTGGCCATTGCTAATGTTGAGCATTCTGAGGAATTAGAAACAACTATGAAATGATTCAATTTGGCAACCTATTACATAAGCAGAAAACTATGTGAATTCAAAGCAAAACTATAAATAGATTCAAGAACTATTCAAGACTATGATGAAACATCTAATTCTAATTCCATTGTCCTTGATGTTGAATGTCAAAAGTAATAGGAACTAGAGTAAATGTATCGTAATGACTTTCAAATGTAACGGCAAAACAAAATGGAAGTAAATCTAATTTAATCTTGACAAAAAGATGTAAACTACAAAGAGACCAATTACTAGTAACTTTAAACATTCTGACCTATCTACTATCCATAAGAAAAATAATATAAGACTAATCAAATCTAGAAGCAAGTAGAAAACTTAATAAAGATATTAGTTTTCGAACTTGATTTGGATGCAAGTAGAAAACTTGATAAAGATATTAATATAGAAGCAAGTAGAAAACTTGTTAAAGATATTGATTTCTGAATCCAAATTTTCTGAATCCAAATTCTATTCCATGAATATCTTCATTATTTGTCTAACTAAGAAATGGATCCTATTCTTAATGAAGAAGATTATCAAAACTAGAATACTTGAAGAATGAAATTATTAACTCTAATCTAAACTGAATCTTAAGAGCATGCGATAGACTAGACTAGGAATAAAACTGATAAATTCTTAAATAGTAACATATTAGCAAATTAAACATGAAAGACATAATTTAAAAGGACAGTTAAAGCAAACTAAGAATGATAGCAAAAATTTAATTAAAAATTTATGGAATGTAAAATAGAGACCTAATTATGGTTAAGAATGCTAATTAAGAGAAAGAAGGATTATAGTTAAAAGAAGCTAGGAAACTGGATTTAAAATAAGCATAAAACAGTGCAGAAAGAATGAAAGTCTGAATGACGATCCGGATGGTTGTCTGAATGACAGTACGAATGACAGTTTGGATGAGGAAAAAACGATTTAAACTAAGGAAAAAAGTAGTTTTGATGATCTTAACGTCAACTGGTGAATGCAGATGAATCTACAATACAAAGAAATCAGTGAGAATACTTGTTGAGAAGCTACGATAATAATAGGAAGCAACCTATTCTAATTATTGCTGGAAGGATGAACTAATCCTATGATATGCTAAAGCAAGATTGAGATAAGAGATAGAATTAACTTACAGCTACAGAACAGAAGCTAAGGGGACTAATTCTAACTATTAACAGAACTTGAAAAAAGAAACTAATTAACTTGTATTTATTTACATGAAACAAACTATCTAATTACAAAATGCTAGAATTAAACTATCAAAGCTATACTCTGGTCGACCATATATTAATTATGGAAACACAAACTAAGTTAGCGGCACAATACGAATTAGAGAGAGAATGGAAATGACATATACAGGAAAACAAAATTGATTACATATACAGGAAAAATAAACTAACTATTTGCAGAAAAGAAAAATGTAGAAAACATAAAAATGAAACCTTCGGTTGATGAGGGGCCCTTCCCAACAATCAGAGATGGAAAACTAAATTGACTTAGTTACTCAGAGCATCAACAAACTGAAGCTTCCATTAACTTGAGAAAATTACAAAAATGTCTTCTATCTGCTGCAAATTCTACGAACTATCTGATAATTTGATGATCACCTCTTAACTCTCTAACTTTGTTTCTCTATACAAAGCGTTTATTTATACATTTACAGTGGGAGAGAAGGTCGACAAAGTTGACCTCTCTAAAAATAGAGGCTTTTATGACTGCAAACAGTTGCTTTGAGTGATGTGTGACAGTGCAGGGAGCACCTACCAGGCTTTACTGGGTCGATTCCTTCACGAGGCAGCTGCAACGTTGACGTGGGAGAAAGGTTGTGTTGGTAGACTGAGTGTGGGCAGACTGGACTCCTCTAGAACATCAGCATGAATAGGCATGCATAATCCCAGGCCGAACGGGCAAGAAAATTGGCGTATGGAGTGTTGACGTGGAGGTATGATGTGTTGTTGAGCTTGGAAGGCAGGAAGACAAATCTTCCAGAACAAGAGCTTATCAGCCGCAACCATCACATGGCTAACAGAACCGACGTGCTCATTTTTGTCTTTAATAGCCAGAAATATGCCAACCGTGGATTTCGCGGGTTGATTACAAGGCTGAATGACGGGCTGGATGTGGTTGAACATTAGCAACATAAACATGTAGTCTGAATGGACGATCATTTGAAAAACTGCAGCCTGGAGATCAAAACTAAATGCCATGCATGTGTGGAAATGTCACTTTAATCAGTAATAAATCATAATATAGCGAGATTTGACCAAAATTTATATGATAAATGAACACATGCATACACTGTATGTTTGATGGTCTGAATGGCTGAAAGAATAACTTATTATATTAAAAATAGTAAGAATGACGCCATTCAGAGTAGATTTAATGATAAAAATAGTAATAAAATGGACGCCAACACACTACAGGTACTAACTTGCACTATTCTAAATCCCAATTTATAATTATCTAATTTGCAAATTAAAATCTGCTTTGATCATCTAAAAATCATAGAAGTAATTTTAATCTAAAAAAATCAAACTAATTCCTAATGTAATGAAAGTCTTTAATTAAAATTACAAACACATAACTATTCTTTCATAATGTAGAAATTAATCATTTATCAGAAATTCGATTAACAGAAAACTAGTTTTAATTCTATTTACAACTAATTAACTTTCACAAATAAAAACACAATTCAAATACTGCAAATTTACCATTAATCTAATCTAAAATAAAACTAAAAATCTAAACTAAACTAAATTAAAAAAAATCATTTACTTTCAGAAATGAAATAAATCTAAAAATATGAAATTAAACTAAAATAGTTATCTCTATAACTGAAAAATGTCCTTCTATTTTAACATCTAAATCTAATGCAAAACTCATAAATACTACAATGGAAAAATACGAAAATCTATTCACTATTCTCTTTCTTTCATTAACCTAATTTCAAATTGAATCTATTTAGTTAAACAAAGCAAATGAAAGGTTCTACAAAAATGAAATTACAAATAAACCAAAGCCTACAATTTGCTAGAGAGCTCTCCGAAAGGAAACTATCATTAACTCACTCTACACTATCGTTCTTAAATTTGATCTATCTTAATCAAATGAAATTTAAATAAACAAAATCTGAAACTAACCTAGAATTCATGTTCATTAACCAAAATCCAAATCTTTTCTAAAAATGAAATCAAAGTAATGTATAAAAGAAATCTTATTCAACCTACTGTTACTTATGTTATGTTTAATCTTGCAATCATAATTATACTCACCTTAAAAAGCATTCAAATGATCTATTTTGCATATAATAACATAAGAAACTATTCTAAAATGGAAAATTAACTTACTGACAAATCTGCTCTATTAAATATAAGTAAATCTAATCTATTAAACCAAAGAAAATATAGCAATGCTTACCCACACTGAGGGGCCCTTCCCAGGTGACCAGTGCTGCTAGAAAAGATCAAATCAAGTAGAGATGCTGCTCTAAACTTCAATTATCACCAATCTTTCATTAAGAAAAAAACTCAGATTACAATATAGTCACTTCCAACTCTTCCATCTTCAACATAACTATAAATTTGATTACATAGCATAATGATCCTCATCCTCAGACCTATGAGGTCTATTTATACATAAAAAATCATTGGGGAGTGGATAAAATCGAATCCCCAAATCCAAGAAACCATTTTTTCGAAAATAGAAGAAATCCCAAAATTCTGGAAATTGTTGTAATTTTGATTTGTTGGCCTTGAATATCCAACTCCAGCTCCTAAAATAATTCGAATTTTGGAAACCGGCCCTCGTTCTACTCAATTTGGATAACTGCGAACAAAACCCATGTGGCAGATGTTTGGAATATATCTTCACTTGCACAGAAATCAAGTCAAAATTTGACTGTTTTCAACTTTTCTGCATAAAATTATGGGTTTGACAATCATTTTGAACAAGATGGAAAAAGGCCCCTTCGATATCTCTCTGATGGTTGCACATTTGGCAAAAGGGTTTTTGGGTTATGTAACTGGCTATATTGTCTTTAAACCCATTCGACCATTGGTTGAGATGTGCTCCCACGTGCACACAAATCGAGGGGCAATGTGGCAGTCCAGAATGATTTGCTGCTAAAAATATGGGTTTAACTTGAGTTAAAGAACCCTTGATCATTGGCAGGTGTGGGAATCAAATTAGTGCAAGCCAGAGAACAGGGACCATGTAACACGATCAAATAACAAAACCCATGTGGCCAACTGAGCCATAAATGTCTCTTCATATGCAATTGAATGATTTCCAAGGTACGTTTGGCGGTTCGAATGGCCATCTTAATGCGAATGGAGGTCCAAATGGACGTCCGAATGCTTGCATCAACAAAACTATATGCCCAAATTGTTCCAAAATGTTAATTCATCATATAAAATGATAAACCTATGAAAATCATATAAAAATTAGTTAATTTAGATGAATGGGTACCTAAATTACAAAGGATGTCAAATATGAAAGAAATGCAGCTTGATATCTCTTAATGTCTTATTGCATAGTCATCCGCAGCATGGTTTATATGAAGATTATAGCAAAATTGGAACAAAATTAAGGAAAATTGGGGCACCAACACTCCCCCAGACCGAAGATGTGCCAGATCCCACTGTGCAAAAATGGAAGCCAAGAAGAAGAAGATGAGATGGACTTTGAAAGGAAATAGAGGATGCGACTTAAATAGAATGAGACTGGAGAACGGAGTGAACAAAAGGTAGCTTTATAGGAGTCGGATTTCAAAGAGGTCATTCAATTGATCAAGAGAAATCGTGTTTAGATATGACATGCTCATATCATTATTGCTTTTGATTCGGTGCAAGATTATTCGTTATCCTTAATGATAGGTGTGACATGATGAAACGATCTCGTATGTGAAGAATTTAATGCATTATTACATTATGTATTCCATCAATGTCCAAAGTTATAAACTTTCAACAGATGGAAGAAAATAAAATCGATATCATGGGAATCATCAAAATATAAGCCATTCAAAAAACCATAATGACTTCCCTTCTCAATCATAGCAAAATATGCAAAATTAAAACAATGAGCTTCAGTGTATAATGAGATAGCTCGATAGACCAAATGAAACAAAATGATTGTCTTTGTAGGAGCCCGATAAGTATAGCATTTTAAAAGGTAATCTGGTATAATTTATTTGCACTTGAAGCCATTAACATAGTCTTTACATGATTGCTTACGAAATAAGACATGCGAATTATTTAGAAATTTTAAGCCCAAAATAATTTTCCATATGATCACTCATCAGATCCATCATTTTATATTTGAATGTTTAAAAACTATATGCGTTGGCATGTTCAGTAATGTTGTTGCAGGGTTACAGCTGCATTCAGACCTTTCATTCAGTGCCTCATTCAACACTTCTTTCAGCATATCTTTTTGCCACCTGATAAAATGTGCTCTTTTTCTTTATTCAATCACGAACCTTATGCTGGAAATCAACTTCAATACTTCCATCTGTTACTCATGTATTTCCTGTGACAACAAATCACTTCATAAGATCTTTTAGGATAGAAATAGATAACTTCTTTGATTTTTTCAATAGTAAATGGAAAAATAGAAGTATCTCCTTTACATTTCAATTCATAAAAAGGAAAAAAAGTATGCCTCTTTCTGTCATAAAATTTCAAATAAAATTACAGTGATCCTTATGTGAGTCATGAGAGAATATCAAACTTAATCATATTTCCTTGTTAATAACACCCATAGGAACTCAGTCAAGTTTCCCTAGTGCCCAAGAATCACAGTACATAGAGCAATCCTACCAAATTTCACATTCAGGTCCCTGGAAACATTAAGTGTATGGCCCCACCTGGCAAGATAGAAATATTAATCAATGGTCTTAAGATAAACTTGAGACTATTCTCCCCTGGCCAAAGATATGCCATATCCTCGGGCCATCAATAAATTAATACTGGGCTGTATGCTTCTTATGTAAACACTCTAGATCAACATCAATCAATAGGAAATTCTAGGAATCCATTATTATTACTTTAAAGAAATCTAAAAAAATTTAGAAAAAGAAAACAAAATGCTAAGTGATAAGAATGATACTTATAGATTTCAAAATTAAAAATATTTCATACATGCTTGCTAAGACCATATAAGTTGTGTAGGAAATTTCCCGAATGTTCCTAGTTAGAAAACATGAGGGTATATAGATGGTCTGAAAAGACTTATAGGAAACAAGTCATCTCCGACTCATTTTTCAAAGACTTATTGTAATCCAAGGAATAAGGATAAATGTCACATTTTGAGTTCATTAAATTTCTATAGTTATGGGTCCCACTTCTAGGATAGTAATATCCTAGATATAGTTTCAATTAGCTAACAGGGTATAAGTTCAACTTACAACTATTCTCTAATGACAAATAAATGATTGGCTTAACCATGTATATGTGTACTCGAGGTCTTCATTTAATTGAGCCATATGCATAGTAATATGTTTACTATGTCTCTCTTACCTGGTATTGCCCCGCTGCCAGCGACCCTGTTCAGTACCCCGATGGGTTTACCTTGGTACCATACAAGCACAGCCCCGCTGCCAGCGATCCTGTTCAGTACTGCGACCTATTTGCTTGTATTTAACGAACTTCCTTATTTATGATTTTACTCAGCATGGACCCGCTGCTAGCAGGCCTGTTCAGTACCATGACGGGTTTTCCTTGTAACTATATAATTATTTCAAAAGATATTAATGTATGTGGAAGCCGGTTGGTACTAGAGTATATTAAGTTTGCTAAGCACATAACTCAAAATTCAAATTTAACCCATGAGTAACATTATTTATAATAGCTTGGAATTAGAGTTCATTCCAAAAGAGAATAACCTAAAGTTGTCCTCTAGTCCCTAAGTCTATCTGCTTCATATAAAAGTTCAATAGTGTTCCCCCATAGGTAGAAATATCACTTACTCGCATGCTACTATTTAGTAAAGATACTTAAATAACAAGTTTTGATGATGAGTCGAGGATGTACAAGTGACCTATATATATTAGATAGACCTCAAAGTTATTCCCATGATGTTTAAAGTTGGCCTTGAGCAAATGTTGTAATGATTAATTAGAAATATGCATGTATGAGGATTGTTTTGGTTTATCCATTAGCAATATCTTCTTCTTAATTCTTTTATTGAAAAATAAAGCAAAAAAGCGAAGTTGAATTAATCTTTAAACTAAACATGCAACTTTTTATTTATATACATATTTTCCTATTCTACCTAAGAACAAAGAAAATATTTTTATTCAAGTATATGAACTCTTCCAATGTAAGCAAGTGCGAAGCAAGATGAAAAACATACCTATATCCACATATGAAAAAGTTAAAGCAGTGATTACCTGAATGTGGAGAACTAGCCGACTTACTTTCTTTTGCAACAGAAGGTGTTGAAGGAGGGAATGGTGTTGTGGCCTAGTTACCTCTTGGAACCAAATTTCAATGTAGTCCTAGTACTCACCTTCCTTCATCATATCATGTAGATCCCCTTCTCCTGATTGATTGAATTTGGAAGTACATAGAGGATCTGCTAAGAATTCCTCAATTTCAGGTTTCTCTCCTTCGAATGTAGTTCCTGAGTTGTCAATTTCCTTTGCAATTTGGAAAGGAATATCTTTTTGTGGCTCCTGGGACTTTGGTTCGTTTGTTGTGTTAGGAGAGGTAGATAAGCTCTTAATTGATGTCAAAATGTGTCTTTCCTGAAAGAACATATCCCAATTGCTGCTAGGATTTGAGAGAGTTCTATCATACTAATAGTCACCTTCAAATCCATGTCTTGGCTGGTAGGGCTTACTTCACACAAGGATTAGTCTCTGGGTTTCTTACAGTACCAAAAAAAAAAAATTATGTGTTTTTGAAAGACTATCTACTCCTAAAACAAATTTGCAAATTAAACACACCACACTTTTATGAAATAAAACACCTACATGAAATTAGCTTGGGAAAAGTAAACACAATCAAACCTATAGAAAGAAAATCACACATAAGAGTAAATTGCGGGAAAGAAAACTACCTAAATTTACAAAATAAAAGCACATGTATATGATTTAAACTAAAGGAAAGTAAATTATCTATGTTTGCGGAAAGAAAAATACACCTAACTATGGGAAAGTAAACTATCTACATTTGCGGAAAGACAAGTACACCTAACTATGAGAAAGTAAACTATCTATGTTTGAAGAAAGAAAAGTACACCTAACTATGAGAAAGTAAACTATCTACATTTTCGGAAAGAAAAGTACACCTAACTATGAGAAAGTAAACTATCTACATTTGCAGAAAGAAAAGTACACCTAAGGGAAATAAATCAAACTTTGCATAAAGTAAAAACACTTGTGCGAAAGAATGAACAAGGATTTGGGTGTCATGTCCCAAATTTGGAATTGGGTCACAATGGCCTAATCCCATTGGCCATATTCATGAGAGTTTGTCAAATTGATGTTAAGGGTCAAATAATTTCCAAGGAGGAAAATTACTAGTTTCCTAGGTTGTGGGGGAGAAGCTTTGGGATTTGGAATAAGAAGGATAATAAATGATGTGTGGACATTAGAATAGCATAAATATTTAATAAAGGATATAAATAAATATATACAAGGGAAAATCAAAGTGGCATTTGACCATGAAGACACATGGAGGGAGTGAGACCCACACAAGCTAGATTTTCTATGCCACATGGCATCCTCCTCTTGTCAATTTGAATCCATAAGAATCCCAAGGATCTTGGGATGATTTGGAAGGTCAATATACTTGGCATGAATCATTTAAGGTTGAATTGGAGTGGAAGAGTAACTCCCATGGAAGAGGAAGAGGCATTTTGGAGCTAGTGGGACACTTGGACTAGATTCCCTAGCTCTATGACAACAATGATGAAGATTCTATGACACCTATGACACAAATCAGACCTAAAGGCTGACATATGACATATATGACATGTCAGGGCTAAAAATATCCTCCAAGAGGGCATGGAAGGGATTTAGGGAAGCTAATATGCTTCCACATGTGATTTGGTGGAAGTGGGAGACTAGGAATTGTTGTACAAGTGGCATTCTTTGGAATCTCTTCCGAACTTGAGTTGGAATGCATCTCTAGGAAGGAATTCGACCAATGGAGAGCTTGGAAACTTTATAAATGTCAAGAACAAAAAATGAAAGAATCTTTTGATCATTTTTAGAATTTGTGATTGCATTTGTGAAGAGGGAGAGCTAGTGGATGACTAGTTTCTTGCCTTAGCCAATTTTGAGGGTGAAATATTCCCATCCAAGTTGGTAATTGGAAAGGCCATTCAGACCTTTCATTTTGAGATTTAATGGAGTCTTAAATTGTAGGTTTAAGCTATAAGGTAGCTCATGGTTTCTTCTAGTGCATCTCACTCCTTCAACCATTTCCAGTTTTCATGGCATATTCTTTATCCTTGAGGGAGGGTGGTTTTGGTGAGCTATTGTACTCTTTGGGGGAGATTATAATGCCTAATTTATTTTATAATATGAATTAAATACTCTATTCTTAATCTATAGAAATTTTCAGGTCTAAATTCCAAGTGGGAATGTATAAATCTGATTTTTAATGAAGAAATGGTGCCATTTTCCCCATAACTCTTGCATAATGCTCTTGTGGCTGCATATAGTCAGTGAAGGAATGCCATTTCGACTTCATTTACATTTTATCTAATATATATATATTTTTAACCATATTAGAATATCCACAAGTCGATATTCCAAGAATAACTATGTTAAATTGCTCAGTAATGGACAAATAGTGCCATTTCCCCACTACCTTGTTGTGAACCAATGTAATGTTGATGGATTTGAATGGATAAGTAAAATAATGATGTTTTATTGATGTATGGACTTTTATTTATTTATTATATAAGTCTAATTTTCAGTACATAATCATTTGGAGTCATTTTGTTGAGTTTCATAACATTTGGAGAAGATTCCCTATCATTTCCCCCAAGGCTGAAACTAGTCTTTTTGCATCTGATTTAAGGGAGTTATAGCAGACATTAAAAGTTGAATGGTGATTCATATGAGTTCTTTTTCATGTCCTTTATATTTCCCCTTCTTCCATTCATAATTTTGAGTTGGATTGAGTGCATTTGGAAAGTCATTTTCAACATCTACCCCTAGGGGATTTGAACCACAATTTACTAGTAAAATCCCTATCTTGACCAGATTTGAAAGAGGAGTTACAGAAGTCATATGAAAACTCTAGAGCATCCATAAAAATTATAAATATGCCTTAATATCATCCAATTACCTTCTGTATAAATTTGGGAGAATTTGGAGTCATTTGGAGACCAGGGGACCAATACTAGTCGAAGAGAAATTGCTAGTCAAACTCCCTACTTTGGCCACAATCTTAAATGGGTTTGCACAAGTATTTTGTTGCTCCTATATCATCCCTGAACATCATAATAAATTCCTAATATCATTCATATACCTTCTCATAATATTTGGGATCATTTGGAGCAAATTGGAGACCTAGACATCAAAACTAGTCAAAGGTCGAACTAGGGATAAAAGTGAAAAAATTGCCATTTTAATAAAATTATTAAAAAGGTACATTATAGTGGTATCAGAGAATGATCTTGGAACTTGATGGTATTAACAAGTAGCCAAACTAATAAGTCACCACCCTTAGAACCTAAAGTTGAAGAGATTTTTGTTGAAGAGGAAATAGTAGGGGAAGAAGAGCAATTATTTAAAGAAACCATGACTAGGGATGAAAAGGGAAACTCAGAATCTAAGGAGGAATTTATTTCAGCTCTAAAACCTTTCTTTGAAGATATGAACAAAAATATGATTAAAATATTTGAATTGATGGCTAGCCAACTTGGGAGAAAAGTAGTAATACGAGGTAGCAGCAGTTCTCATTGTTAGGAAAAGAAGCCAATGGATTGCAAAAACATCCTACCATTTGATCAATACCTCATTGTCTCAAAAAGCTCAATATTAAGGAACGTAATAATAATCCATTTCAAAATAGATATTCCAAATATATTGATCTTAAGGAAACCAAGGGGCAAAATGCATCAGCTTGCTTGAAGGAGCAAAAGGAGGAGATCCATGAACCACCTAGTTCTGAAATAGGTGAAGTAGAAGAAGCAGTGCATGAAGGGGATTGAAAGTCACTCCCAAGTGACTCTGAAAAATATGAAGAGACATCACATGAGCATGAAGAAGGTTCTATTGAAAGTATTGAAGATAATTTAGAGACACACTCTACTTGGGAAATGAAAGAAAGAGAATCTACTGATGGATGCTTGAATTATGAAGGAGTGCTTACTAATGGGTGCTCACACCTATATGTTGGTGACATAGACATAAATTTTGAAAGTGTTGTGCAATCCAAAGTTCCATTAAGCATGAGAATGAAGACCTTGTAGCAGTTGAAGAAGAACCAAGATCAACTTCCCCATCACCACTTGAGCTTCATGAAGTTGGTCCAAGTAAGAAGGAAGAAGATGTGGAGGTTCATTTGCAAGAGCCTAATTTTCTTGAAGTGTCCTTAAATATGAATGAAAATAAGATCCAAGAGTCCCTCAGCATGCTCCATGACACTCGATTATTAGTGTCAAATTCTTGTTTAAAAGTTTCTTCGTTGGAGGATCCATTTTTCCTTGAAGACATGGAGAAGATTCAAAGAGCAATGTGCAACAAAAAAGGTAATTTCAAGTCTTTGCTTTTTGATAGGAAAAATTTGGTTGAGTTTAATGAATTTTAACCTAATGCATACTTGAAGAATAATGAGGATATTCATAAACTCAAAATTAAAAATGAGCAACTTCTTGAAAAGTTGAAAGATACTTGTTTTTCCTCCTATGTTTTAGATTGTCAAATAGTAGATTGTTCAAAAGATTCTCATGCCAGGGTGGATCATGAGAAAGGTGGAAATTGGAATGTGCTTGATGAGTTTGAAGATGAAGTTGAAGATATCCTTACACTTGATGTGGTGGAAGAGGAACTTGAATTGTCTCTTGATGAAGGTTATGCAATTTTTAAAGAAGAGCATGATTCCTCTACATTGGAACCAATCTATGACAAAGGTTTCACACTTTTGAAGGAGCTGCATGATATTACCCATATGGATCCTTCACATGACGAAACTTCTGCACTTTTTGATCATTTGGGTGAGTTATTTCATTCTCCTACATCCTACAATCCCATGCTTTGCAGCATTAGTCTCAATGAAGTATGCGTGAAAGGGTTATTTTTTATGGTGCCACATGAGGAGTATGGAACTCCTAGATTTACCTTTTATGATGAAATAGTTGGAGCACATTCTTATCCACATTTGCAGAAGCATCCTTTGTTACTTTATGATTATGCACATCTACATGGATGCACCTATGATATGCATTTGAGTCACTTGAAGACTCATGGTTTTTCTTGCTCAACACTTGATTCATTTGATGTTGGAGGAACTTCATCCAACATTGGGGTGAATAAATTTATGATTGGAGAACATTTTTGTTGGCAGACACATACTTTGTTATATCTTTATGATTCTCACATTCATGGACGTATGGATAAGACTTCTTTGAGTCATTTGAAGTCTCCTTGTTTCTTTTGCTCATTATTCGGTTAAGATTTTAGTGGAGATTCTTCATTCACTTCTTGGATTAAAGAATACATGGATGAATATTTTGATGCATATCACATCCTTTTGGAGCAGCATGATAGGACATGGGATCCTCACTTATGTCATTGGATCTTATTTGATTGGTTACTTGATGCTTGTATGCACTTGGAAAATGGTGGTCTACTTTCTTGGAGGTATAAGAACTTTCATGATTCTTTGATGAAGCATCTTCTTGATGTTCATTTTCATTATGTTTTTATGTACTTTGATGATATATATTTTGTACTATGATGTTTGGAAGAATGCATACAAGAAAATGGGATCCAGGAACTATGAATTGGAGAGCACTTCTAATTGTTGGAGTGCAATACAAGCAATCAGGCCCTGGGATAATTCTTAGTCTCATTGGTTTCAATTTTTGGGGGAAATAACTAGTATGGGTAATGGATTCCCCACTTAATAAACTAATTTTAATCAGAGTAGTTCAGCAGCAAGCATGGTGGTTCCTCTCTAAAATATACATGGAAGCTCAAAGACTCAAAGTTGGGAAACTCAGTGGCAACTTCAAAGAATTATACAAAAAGCAGGTTCTTCAACACCCATGTTTGAAATTGCTTGAGGACAAGCAATATTGGGAAGGGAGGATTTGTCATGTACCAAATTTGGCATTGGGTCACAATGGCCTAATCCCACTGGCCATATTCATGAGAGTTTTTCGAATTGATGTTAAGGGTCAACTAATTGTCGAGGAGGAAAATTACTAGTTTCCTAGGTTGTGGGGGGGAACTTTGGGATTTCGAATAAGAAGGATAATAAATTATGTGTGGACATTATAATAGCATAAATATTTAATAAAGGAGATAAATAAATATATACAAGGGAAAATCAAAGTGGCATTTGACCATGAAGACACATGGAGGAAGTGGGACCCACACAAGCTAGATTTTCTATGCCACATGGCATCCTCCTCTTGTCATTTGGAATCCATAAGAAGACCAAGGGTATTGGGATGAGTTGGAAGGTCAATATACTTGGCATGAATCAATTAAGGTCGAATTGGAGTGGAAGAGTAACTCCCATGGAAGAGGAAGATGCATTTTGGAGCTAGTGAGACACTTAGACTAGATTCCCTAGCTCTATGACAACAATGATAAATATTCTATGATACCTATGACACAAATCAAACCTGAAGGCTAACATATGACATATATGACATGTCAGGGATAAAAATAGCCTCCAAGAGGGCGCTCAAGGGAGTTAGGGCAGCTAATATGCTTCCACATGTGATTTGGTGGAAGTGGGAGACTAGGAATTGTTGTACAAGTGGAATTCTTTGGAATCTCTTCCCAAATTGAGTTGGAATGCATATATTGGAAGAAATTAGACCCATAGAGAGCCTGGAAACTTTATAAATGTAAAGAACAAGGAATGAAGGAAGCTTTTGATCATTTTTAGAATTTCCAATTGCATTTGTGAAGAGGGAGAGCTAGTGGATGACTAGTTTCTTTCCTTAGCCAATTTCGAGGGTGAAAGATTCCCATCCAAGATGGTAATTGGAAATGCCATTCAGAACTTTCATTTGGATATTTAACAGAGTCTTAATTTGTAGGTGTAAGCTACAGGGAAGCTCATGGTTTCTTCTAGTGCAGCTCACTCCTTCAACCATTTCCAGTTTTCATGCCATATTCTTGATCCTTGAGGGAGAGCATTTTTGGTGAGCTATTGTACTCTTTGGGGGAGCTTATCATGACCCATTTATTTTATAATATGAATTAAATACTCTGTTTTTCATATCCGGAAAGTTTCAGGTTGAAATTTCAGGTGGAAATGTAAAAATATGATTTCTAATGAAGAAATGGTGTCATTTTCCCCATGGCTCTTGCATAGCGCTCTTGTGGTTGCATATAGTTAGTGAAGGAATGCCATTTCGAATTCATGTACATTTAACCTTCTATATATCTCTGTAATAACCATATCAGAATATCCACAAGTCGATATTGCAAGAAGAACTATGTTAAATTGCTCATTAATGGACAAACAGTGCCATTTCCCGACTACCTTGTTGTGAACCAATGTAATGTTGATGGATTCAAATGGATAAGTAAAATACTGATGGTTTATTGATGAATGGACTGTTATTTATTTATTATATAATTTTAATGTTCAGTACATAAGCATTTGGAGACATTTTGTTGAGTTTCATAGCATTTGGAGAAGATTACCTATCATTTCCCCCAAGGCTGAAACTAGTCTTTTTGCATATGATGTAAGGAAGTTTTAGCAAACATTAGAATTTGAATAATGATTCATATGAGTTCATGTTTATGTCCTTTATATTTCACCTACTTCCATTCATAATTTTGAGTTGGATTGAGTGCATTTGGAAAGTCATTTTCATCATCTACCCCTAGGGGATTTGAACCACAATTTACTAATAAAATCCCTATCTTGAAAAAATTTGAAAGAGGAGTTGCATAAGTCATATGAACACTCCAGAGCATCCATAAACATTATAAATATGTCTTAATATCATCCAAGTACCTTCTGTATCAATTTGGGAGATTTTGGAGTCATTTGGAGACCAAGGGACCAATACTAGTCGAAGAGAAATTGCTAGTCAAACTCCCTACTTTGTACAGAATCTTAAAGGGATTTTCAGAAGTATTTTGTTGGTTCTATATCATCCTTGAACATCATAATCAAGTCCTAATATCATTCATATACCTTCTCAGAATATTTGGGAGCATTGGAGCAAATTGGATACCCAGACATCAAAACTAGTAAATGGTCGAACTAGGGATAAAAGTGAAACATTTTCCATTTTAATAAAATTATTAAAAAGGGACATTACATTGAGGCACCCCAATATAGTGTATGTGAAGTTTCTTACCTCTCATCTTACCATTCTCCCCTCCCCCTTGTTGTGTAATATAAAATCAACCTATCTACCTAGGCTCCAACCCCTTTAGCACCTCCCCAGTAACGACGCCAAAATGTTGGGCTAATTATATTACTATGAATATGTAGCTAGGGTTTTCACCCTACCTTGTGCAAATGAGCACCTACTAAGGAGAAGGGCCTCCTTAGTAGCAGTTTAGTAAAACAGTAAAACTTGACAGTAAAACAAGGTAAAATCTAAGCTAACATGTGCATCAACAGGAAATAAAAAGACAATGACAAGATAATGAAAATTTTCTTTGGTATTGTGATATGATCAAAGTTACATTTAAATTAGATATGGAGGTTGGTATAGCTCTTGTAGTAGTCCAGGAGGGCTACTTTCGTGCTCCAATGGGTTCCTTCTCCTTCTCCAAGGTGCTTAGATGATGGGCCAAAAGGGGCACTCAAATGGGAAAACTAGCTCAAATCGTGAGCTAGGGTTTCAAGAGTGATTTTGGCAGAGTGAGGATATGATAGATTGTGGATGTGAAATGGGGAGCCTCCATCACATATTTATAGGTTTTTTAGTGGTGGAGTGTTGACCCATGGTTTTTGGCACCATATGGTTTAGGTCAATTGTTTTAGGGTTTTTGCTTCCTTTTTCCCTCTTTTTCCTCTTTTTTATATTTTTTATTCCCTTTTACTTGATTTTTGAGAATTTAGAGCCTTTTTAAAGGGTTTTTGCTATCTTTTGAGGAAATTTAATTATTTGGAGGTGGAAAAAGGGTTTTTTGGCCTTTTGGTGGCCATTTAATGGTTTTTTGACATTTTGGAGGCAAATATGGTGGGAAAAATAGACAAATGAGTCATGTGGTAAGGGAGATGAGTTAATGAGCACTTTTTAGTTGTTAACAGAATATCCTACATAAAATGTCAACCTGGGAAGGTAACCTTTGAGGAACCAACAGAATATGTGCAGGATTGGAGCCTAATTTAGCCTAATTAAACTAGTACCAAGTAATCCTACAAATCTCTCTTTAACTAAGAAAGTATCTAAAATTTAACAGAAAACTTGTACCAACTGGTACCTACTTTCACTACGAGGTACTGACTTAGACTACAGGTACTAACTTGCACTATTCTAAATCCCAATTTATAATTATCTAATTTGCAAATTAAAATCTGCCTTGATCATCTTAAAATCATAGAATTAATTTTAATCTAAAATAAATTGAACTAATTCCTAATGTAATGAAAGTCTTTAATTAAAATTACAAACACATAACTATTCTTTCATAATGCAGAAAGTAATCGTTTATCATAAATTCGATTAACAGGAAACTAGTTTTAAGTCTATTTACAACTAATTAACTTTCACAAATAAAAACACAATTCAAATACTGCAAATTTACCATTAATCTAATCTAAAATCAAACTAAAAATCTAAACGAAACTAAATTCAAAATAACAATCATTTACTTTGAGAAATAAAATAAATCTAAAAATATGGAATTAAACTAAAACAATTATCTCTATAACTGAAAAATGTCCTTCTATTTTATCATCTAAATCTAATGCAAAACTCATAAATACTACAATGGAAAAATACGAAAATCTAATCACTATTCTCTTTCTTTCATTAACCTAATTTCAAATTGAATCTATTTAGTTAAACAAAGCAAATGAAAGATTCTACATAAATGAAATTACAAATAAACCAAAGCCTACAATTTGCTAGAGAGCTCTCCGAAAGGAAACTATCATTAACTCATTCTACACTATCATTCTTAAATTCGATCTATCTTAATCAAATGAAATATAAATAAACAAAATATGAAACTAGCCTAGAATTCATGTTCATTAACCAAAATCCAAATCTTTTCTAAAAATGAAATCAAAGCAATGTATAACATAAATCTTATTCAACCCACTGTTACTTATGTTATGTTTAATCTTGCAATCATAACTATACTGAGCTTAAAAAGCATTCAAAGGATTTATTTTGCATAAAATAACATAAGAAACTATTCTAAAACAAAAAATTAACTTACTAACAAATCTGCTCTATTTAATCAAAGTAAATATAATCTATTAAACCAAAGAAAATATAGAAACGCATACCTACACCGAGGGGCCCTTCCCAGGTGACCAACGCAGCTATAAAAGATCAGATCAAGTAAAGATGCTGCTCTAAACTTCAATTATCATCAATCTTTCTTAAAAAAAACTCAGATTAAAATATAGTCACTTCCAACTCTTCCATCTTCAACATAACTATAAATTTTATTACATAGCATAATGATCCTCATCGTCAGACATATGAGGTCTATTTATATATAAAAAAAATCATTGGGGAGTGGATAAAACCGAATCCCCAAATCCAAGAAACCATTTTTCCAAAAATAGAAGAAATCCCAAAATTCTAGAAATTGTTGTAATTTTTCTTTGTTGGCCTTGAAGATCCACCTCCCGCTCCTAAACCAATTTGAATTTCGGAAACCGTCTCTTACTAGACTCAATTTGGATAGCTGTGAACAAAACCCATTTGGCCGATTTTTGAAATCTGTCTTCATGTGCACAGAAATCGAGTTGGAATTTGACTGTTTTATACTTTTCTGTAGAAAATTCTGGGTTTGACAGTCATTTTGAACAAGTTGGAAAAAGGCCCCTTTGATATCTCTCTGATGGCTGCACATTTGGCAAAACAGTTTCTAGGTTTTGTAGTTGGCTATATTTTTTTTAAACCCATTAGACCGTTGGCTGAGATATGCTCTTACGTGCACACAAAGTGAGGGGCAATGTGGCAGTCCAAAGAGATTTGCTACTAAAAATATGGGTTTAACTTGAGTTAAAGAACCCTCTATCATTGGAAGGTGTGGGAATCAAATTAGTGCAAGTCGGAAAACAGGGTCTATGTAACACGATCAAGTAAAAAAACCCATGTGCCCAACTGAGCCATAAATGTCTCTTCATAGGCAATTGAACGATTTCCAAGGTACATTTGGTAGTTCAAATGGTCGTCTGAATGCAAATGGATGTCCGAACGAATGTCCAAATGAAAACCGTAGCCTGCATCAACAAAACTATATGCCCAAATTGTTCCAAAATGTTAATTCATCATATGAAACAATAAATCTATGAAAATCATATAAAAATTAGTTAATTTAGATGAATGGGTACCTGAATTACCAAGGATGTCAAATATGAAAGAAATGCAGCTTGATATCTCTTAATGTGTTAATGCATAGTCATCTGCGGCATGGTTTATATGAATATTATACCAAAATTGGAACAAAATTAAGGCAAAATTGGGGCACCAACACTTACTTTGCAACTTAAATAGATATTCATCATTCACATATTAAACAAAGATTCCTCACTCGCATTTTAAACATATAATTAACATTCGCATTAAGGGGAAAATAATAGAGACTACATTAGTGAATAGCATAGATCATTCTTCATTCAATGTAAACAAATACAACAGACATATCTGAAAATCTTCATGCATTAACTCATCAAAAACCTGCGGTATAACCGTCGCAAAAATAGTTCAGAACATCCTATCGCATATCCATACAAAACTGCAAAAGCAGAGAAAAACAACACTCGATTCTTCCAATCTTGAATGCCCTTAGGCTTACATTCCTACTCTTATTTATAGCCAACTATGGCAGTTACATAATGGTCCAAATGACCCTTTTCTAACAACCTAACTAGTCTTTTGCTTCCTCGTTCTCCGTGAATGACCCTTTCTTGCGCGGATGGTCCTTCTTCGCAGCTGTCGGCTTCCGCACTTCATGCAGACTAATACCATGCCAATATGCCCCTAACACAAACTCGTAGCTCGCCATCAAGCCACCTCATCTGGACACCTCTAGTTCTATTCTCATCGGAACCATTTGTTGACACAGTTCTATCGATAGGGGTTCACTTCACTTTGTCGTCAACAAACACCAACCCAACACCCTTAAGCACCGACCCAGAAAGGTTTTACCCTTTCCAGGAACACCCGCGAAGCAACTGAGGTCTCACCCGAGATGGTTAAGGGGGATGCAGGAACCAAGTTTCCATAGTGGGGAAAGGACATGCATGTGCTCTAACTCTATCACATAAGAAACCATAGATTTTGCTTCACATCATACTTTGCAACTAAAAGAAATATTCATCATTCGCATATTAAACAAAGATTCCTTATTCACATATTCAACACATAATTAACATTCGCATTAACGGGAAAATAACAGAGACTGCATCTGTGAATAGCATAGATCATTTATTTCAATGTAAACTAAGACAACAGACAGATCTGAACATATTCATGCATTAACTCATAAAAAACCTACGGTATAACCATTGCAGAAATAGTTCAGAACATCCTATCGCATATCCATACAAAACTACAAAAGAAGAGTAAAACAACACTTGATTCTTCCAATCTCGGATGCCCTTAGGCTTACATTCCTACTGTTGGCTCTAGATATGCTCTTTAATCTTACAGGATAGACCCAGGTTCTACGCAGCTCAGGGAACCAACAAAACCCCTTTTCACCGTCCCTTTTGGCAACAGTCTGCGAGCAGATTAAGGTCTCACCCAAGGCAAAGTTATGGGGAGGTTGTGGAATTAGGTTTCCACAACCGGGTGATGTGCACTTCAATGGAATGGGAGACTGCGCAAAGTTCACCTTCTTCGCGGTTAATCACTTATATAATAACACATCCACGGACTGCGGAGCTCGGAACGACTCTTTTACACAAGGACAACGCAATTGAGACTGCGCTTCCTCTTTAGTACTTAACCACTTTAATGGACTTTACTTGATGTAAGTTATGCATTCAACAACACAATATACTGCTACCTTGCAAACTTATACACTATAACAATGACAATGTAACTGCGCACTTCCGGTGTTGCACTAAGGGAATCACACTATATAGACTTTGCTAGCTAAGTGTTTACCCTATTAACCTATGCATTCATCTAACTTAGAAATACTTGTAACTTTAACATTCATTCACACATGTTCATACTTAACATATTACTCCCATCTCTTATCCTTATGGAGAATACATATAAAAGAAAGAACACATGCATTCATAAACAAGGTCTTAACCGTTCACATAAGCAAATACACATATATAAATGCATAATCAATCACATAACACATAATTTAACGTGATTCACCCCCAGGATGGGAGCTATGTCCATAGGAACTATTGATTGTATTATCAATGGGAAGGGTTTCAATAGTTCCGTCCGTGCACACAACTACAGACTCTCTTCTCTCTCTGTAGGTCACTACGCACACAACTGTAGAGCCTTTTACAATTGGTCTCTCAACAAAGATCAATATTCAACATACATCAACCAAAATCTAACCCTTTCCCTTACAAAATGTGCCCTTTTATAAACCGTGCACTTTGGTCACGTCTGTTACAATCATGGTGGACCAAACCCTAAGGTTCCCCAAAACTAGTGTAGTTACTCGCCACCCTGCCTGTTGCCATCAACAGCTTGCTCCACTCGCTTCAGGCCACCTTATTGGGCCACTCATGGCTCACACGACCTTCTGACAGCCAAAATCATCATAAAATGGTCACAACCGCATCATGGCCTGTCACTTGTCGTGCCTTTAGCCTTGCTGTCGTCGTCTACCTGTGGCTTAGCATCTAACGGTTTTCCGCCACTCTCTCTAGAAGGTCGCTTTCCTTTATCTCCACTCTGCTCCTTACCCAACTATCGGGAATCCTGGAGTCGCTTACCCAAAACAAGTCACTTTCATAGCTCGACCTTCCCTTATACTCCTTATCCAAAATAGCCATTGCATTGGCTCTACGCATCAACACTGCTTGTTGTGCATCTCACTTTGCAATCTGAGTTGCACACTCCTCAAAACTGTGCCATCTGAGCCTCACAGTCCGAACTGCACAGTTTCCAGTACTTGTACTTTATCCAAAATGTGCCAACTTGGGCCACCCCCAATAGGCCCCTAACACTTACTTGTGGATCGTCCCCGATCCACTTTCTTCAGTCGGCTTCGACTTTGCTTCTTCGGTGGCACTTAGGTTTGCAATGAAGGTGTGTAAAGTAACGGCGAGCTCCACAACCGTTATCTTTTCCTTGTTCTCAAATTCCTTAACCGTCTCTAGCATCACCTGTGAGACCTGCTCCTGGGCTTGTTCTTTCAGTGTGCCCTCTGTTGTGTGAAGTTCAACGAACTTCTCATCAATCTACTGCATTAGTACCATCCCTTCGTTTTCTATGGGCTGCAACCTTGCTAAAGCGGCAACCTCTCTTTCCCTTAGCACCATCAACTCTTTTTGCATCTCTTTTACCTCATTAAATTTTTGCATCTTTTGCCTCGCTGGAAAAGTCTTCATTTCTTCGTTTGCGGTGTCAATTTCCTGCTGCCTTTGTTGTAGATCCCCTTTCAGCTGCATAAGGTCTGGATCCTTATTCAATCCATCCAACATTGTATTTGATTCTTCTAGCAAATTTTGACACTTCGCCACCTTAGCCGAAATGTTGTCTAATGTGGCCATTACTACTTCAGTTGGAGCCATGCGCTTATTTGGTGGGGTACTGGGTCTCCGAGCCTCCAAGTCTGCAATCTTCCCTTTATAGGAAATCTCCATTTCCATCATTTATGTGGTAAGGGATTCCACTCTGGCCCCAATCTTGATGATTGTGTCTTCGACATTTGCTTCTTCTTTGCACTTGTCGATCTTGGCGCATACCGCTGATACTATTTCTTTGAGTTTGCGGTTCCTTTCTTGAGCCTAAGACAATTCCCTGGTGTTCCACGCTGATTCTTGTTTCAGCTCGTCTACATTTTCCTGCAACTGGACATTCTGATCATAGGAGGCGATGCCTCTCTCGTGAATTTCCTCTACAATCTGCATGTGCAAATCGTTCAATTCCTCAATTGGATTGACCCAATGTTGAGGTCAAAATATTCTAAGTTCCTTGCTGCTTCAGCTACCTTATCATTTGGAAAAATAAGGTGCGCAGGTTCAATATGCGCCACCCGAGGGTGTGCGCTGAAAGCAGCGAATTGCCTCTTATGCCTGCTTGAGCCACCTGTCTTTCCTTCTGAGTCTAGTTCTCGGACCATGTCCTGCTTGGATTATCCAAGCTATGCGACCATTGTTTTTACTATTTCGACTGCCTGAAGGAGGGTTAGCTGCATCTCTTCTTGTTTTGCCTCTTTCTCTGTGCGCGTTTCTTCCCATGTTTCCTGCACCTTTGTTGCAATGGTTTCACAATTGTCTACGTGCAGTATCGGTACCAATTTAGGCTTATTAGACTTTCGCTTCTTATGTTGGCCTATTCCCGATGAAGGGCTTGTAGTTTCTTTTCTCTTCTCTCCCTCCTGGCCTTCTGGCTTGTCCTGTGTAGCTCCTTCTTCTTCATCAATAGGTGTGGGTGTGACTTCTTCCTTATCCTCATCTTTATCTTTATCTTTGTCTTCTTCAGAACTGGACTTAACCTCGTCTGGTTGGTCCACTTCCCATTTTGCTGGCCATTCCTGCATCATCTGCTCGATTTTCTTAGCATCCAGCTGGTAGAAGCCTAGATACCATAGATATGTATTCGTATCAGCCCTAGGCTGAATGTATGTTCTATGTATATCATCCATGAATCTCAATTTCCTTTTGTATGCATCTGTCAACGACTGTGAGATTCACGGTGTTCGTCGAATCACATCAGATAGTTGCTCGTAATATGTGTAAAATACTTCATTGATTTGTCATTTCCTAGAGGACATTGCATTTTCCCATAAGTTAGTGAAGTGTGTTCCCCGAAATTTCCATGAGAGAACTAGAACACCTTGGTATCCAGCCGGCTCTTTCCACCCGACGAAGGCAATTAGTACTAATAACCGGTTGTAATGAAACGGAGTTCCCTTGTCCTGAGTTTCTTGGACATCATCCAGAAAATCGTTCAGCAGATACTGCGCCGAGTTCTAAGCGGCTCCTTTGTTCATCTTAGAGGTGAGGAGGATAGTTGCGCCCAGTACCTCTGGTGGTCGACATTTGCACAGTATCTTCCCTGTGAGCAGTTGAACTATGAAGCGCGTTACTTGATCATTGATATTGGCTGTAGGGAAGCCACATTTTCCTCTGATCATGCCAAATTCTTTTGTGATTTTGTAAGTGAGCTCTTTGTCTTGTCCTTTTCCTACAAATTCTTTTGCAGGGTCTTTGCCTCTCTTATTAAGCATTGTGATATAATATATCATATCGATATTTATATAAACTCTTCTGTCCAACCATAGATATCCTTCATGTATACAGGAAAGCAATGTGTGCACTACTGGATTAAGTTATGGGCTCCTATCGAAGTGTGGGATGCGCAATAGGTTAAGCAACCCAGATGGTTCAATCCCTTTCAGCCAATCCTTCACAAATAGAGTTTCGGCACCAGATTTCTCATCAACATGGTGACGCATATATTGGTCCGGTTGAAAATGTTTGAACTTCTTTGGCTTCGACTGTCCTCCTTCCAGCAAGTCGTAGTCTTCAAATTTGTAGTCTTCCACTTTCCCTAAAAGGTATCCTACAACCCTCACCTGAATGGAGATGGGTGGTAGCGGAATTTCATAAACAACATTTTTCTCTAGGTTGATAGCTTGTGCATCATCTCACCGAGGTGGAATGTATTTGTGCACAAAATGGATGGGTCGTTATTGGGTCACGACGGGTGTTTGTGGCTTTGTTTCCTTTGGCTATTCCTGCTCTGTAGCCTAGTGCTTATCTTTCTTCATCTCTGTATGTCTTGCAAAGCTGCGGGATGAGGCACCTTTCTCCACTATGGGCTTCTCGGCAGGTGCCGACATGAATCCCTTAAAACCTGACTACTTGAATATTGTTAATACTTCGTCAATAGTCATTGGTTCGTTCATTCACTTCCAAAACACTCTGGTTTCTGGCTATTAGAGCTCTGAATTCACATACAGACGAGATAGAATCTCACAATAAAATGCACAAGTGATTGGTTAATGGCTATTTATAGACCCTGCTGGTCTGGAACGTGCCAACTAATTTGTTAGTGGGACATTCAATGCCTTGTCCTTCGGCCAGATCTCCCTTGATATCTTGGTCTTCTCGACCAATCATTATCTCTAAGCCAATGATGTTTCCTTAAATGCTAAAAGGCTGTTGGTGCCACCAGGCTGTTAAATCAGTTAATTCAGCCATTAACTATTAGTCTGCTGGCTGGATCTCGGTCAGATTTCGGTAACTTCTCTCTTTATTATGCTTGAATGGTCATATTTTCCTTTAATGCGTGATTTTGTCGGTGCCTCCCTTTTGGATAATGGCCCACTAACCGGTCGATAGTTGTGACGGTTACACTTTTTCCGTTGTGATGCACTGGTGGTTAGATTCTTGTGTGGTTCATCCGCACACGTGTTCTATTCCCATTTTAACTTCACATATGTGCTTCTAACCCATGCCTCGCATCGTAGGTTCTCGTTCTTTGTTGTGTCCCATTTGATAAGCGCAGCTAAATTTTGAGCTTTACAACTGCGCAGTGTTATTTTTCTTCATATTGATCGTTGTATCCGTACTATTACTTTTGACCTGCGTGGCTACCTTTTGAACTTTGCAACTGTGTGTTTCTGCTTCTCTTTTCTTTTCTTTTTTTTGCTGCTCTGCGCAGAGACATTTTACTAAGTGTTCTACAAAGTAGGACTATCCCGATAGGGTTTTAGCCTACTTCCATTAACTAATCTTGGTTGGTTGTCTCCAACTAATGTAGCTAACTGAACTGCGCCACAGTTAGTGTTGATGTATTTGTAACTTCGGAATATTTTCACTCGTATATTGTATGTATTACATTTGTACTTTATTTGTATCCTGAACGAAGATGTATTATTCCTCCAATTGGAAGTGTCATTGGTTGTACTGGCAAGTGTCAAAAGTTATATTGTAAGTGTCGTAACTAATACTTGATTGGTTATTAGACCACCTTGATGGGGTCAGCCCTGTATGAGTCATGTGGGTTAAAGGGTTATTAGACCACCCTAGTGGGGTCGGCCCAGTCAACATTATGTTAAGTGGTTAATTTGGGGCTGACCTAGTTAGAGTTAAAAGACAAGTGAAGTAGTGTATAAATAGAGAGTGTGTCTCTCTCATTTTACAAATTCTCTCATTCACTCACTTCGCATTAGTGAGAGAGAGGAGGAGTGCACACAAGTGGAGGAGGATTAGCTGCTGTAGACATTTATCTTTTGGGGATTCATCTTGGTGATCTTTGTATTGGTGCTTATTCTATCTCTGAGGAAGTTGCGGGGTTTTTCACCTTCTTGGTTTTCCCCGGTGAAATGTTTTGTGTCTCTTGTCTCTTGTCTCTTATGCTTGATATACTGTACATGTTGTTCTTTCAGTTCAGATCCTAGATCTAGTGAAATAAATGATAAAAAAACTAACATGGTATCAGAGCTAGCCTTAAGGAAGGCATGGTATGGCATTTATGACACTTGTTGCACTTGCGACAAATTGGAAGCTAGGGCTTGGTATAGTAAAAACCAGCCATTCTGGAACTTTCACTATAAATCCATTTTGGCGAAGGTTCAGGATTTGCAACTTCCATAGGTCGAAGATGAAATATCCATGTACTTTTTGTCCAAAGGACAGCCTGAGATTCGTTGTACTTTGTGAGATATGATCCGTACAAGTTAGGGTTTCTGCCTCTTCCAGAATGCAGTCCTAAACAGGTGACCTATGAAAAAAGGTCATATCTCAGGCTACAAAGCTCCAAATGGAATTATGTAAAAAGGGACAGTTAGGGAACAGACTGTAGTTTCACAGGTAAGTTTTTCAGAGGCCATAGTTGAAACAGTGACAGGCGGAACACCGTACAAGTTCGTTATCTTGTTTCATCCCATAAATAGGTCACGTTGCGACACTTGGAATAACTCTCTCTCAGAGAATCCATTTGAGATCATATCTATGGGGTTGGAAAGATGACAGGTCATTCTACCATAGGTTGAAGTTTCAGACCCTGAGGGTCTGAATTTCATAGATACATCAGAAACAATATGGCATATATTTTTGTCCAAACAGAATTGGATTCTGACCACCTTCATTTTTGGTTTCTCACTATTGTGGGAAATTAGGGTTTTAGAGAAAGTTGGAATATTTGAAATCTGAGACCACGGCTGGATGATCCTCATCAAAATCAAAATTTAGAGACCAAGATCAAAGTTTTTGGTTGGGAAGAACCCTGGGCATTATCAAACCCTAGTTCGGGATCTTGATCGAAAAGGTGGAAAATTAGGGTTTCTACAAAAGTTGAAATTTTTGGAATCTGTAACCACGGTTGGATGCTCCTCATAAAAATCAAAGTTTAGAGCACAAGATCGAGTGGCTGGGTAGAACCCCGGGCATTATCAAACCCTAGTTCGGGATTTTGACTAGAAGATCCGAAAGTTTCAAAGGCAATTTTGAGGGGTCAAATTTTGAAGATTTCAAAATTGAAGTATACCAACTTGATTAGCTCAGCAAGGCGCATCTTTTCATCCAATTAGAAGTTTGAAATTCAAAGTTTGGATTTTTAGGGTTTCTTTGACAAACCCTAATCTAGCTCCAAATCCAGTTTCAACAAATCAAAGTGGATTGGGTTAATCCTAGAAGAGAATGAATTGGACACCTACATAAGTGAAGAAGTTCCAGTTCCAGAGGGAGATGAGGCTAAGGACTTACATAAGAAGGCTACAAGCAATCCCAACAGGTATGACTTGAAGAGATTCAAGTATGTTTTGAAATCTGTTCATGATTAAGTTTATGATATATTATTGATGTTAGTACAATCTTGATTCATTTTTAGACTTGTCTTATCACCCTAGTAAAAGTATGAATGCATTTCATTGATTAGGGGTATGACACTTATGATTGTACTAATACACTGTGTTGTTGTATGAGGATGATGTTGTCCACTAACATGAAGGGTACATCAAGAAAGTCAAATCAAGTTCTAGATCAAGAACATATGACCATGGTGACATGAAGACAAATACTCATCCATAGTCATGGATCACATAAAAGTTCCACTTATGAGGTATGCATAATTGGGTTCTACAATGCTTAACTTATGAGATATACAGGATACTAGCTCAAGGTTGAAGAGAACAAGAAGACATTGTTTGGGTATGTTAGACAAGCATGATAATTCAAGTATGTTTTTCTATATCGAGTTAGAACCCTAGTTTGTGTTAGCATCTTAGATAAGTATACTTTTGTATGATTGATAATGATTATTCATGACGTTATAAGTTTGAGTAATCATGGGTTTACGCATATTATGCTTCTTACTTTGATTTATGATATGACAAACTAGAAGAGTCCTATGGTCAAATGAGAATGTGCATGAGGGAAAGAAGTACTCCCTGAAACCTTGAATACTAACACTTGTGACAAATTACATGTGTATGAAATGATCATGACCATACATATTTAGAATCATAATGTTTTGATATTATTGAGATTATACTAATGCATGTATGATTATGTATGAGATCTTGAGGATGACACAATGATGACACTAGTGCACACTTAAGCATGCATAGTTGTCCAGGATGGATATAAATTCAAAGACAGATAATGAAGGAAGCAAAGATCAAGAGGGAGCACACTTCAGTAGTTCCTGCAAGGGAGAAAATATTGAGAGGGAGTCCACCTAACAACCAAACAAAGATAAGTATTTGAATTGTCATTTATTATATATTTAATGTTGTCCAGTCATGTACATGCTTATGTTCCTAGATTTAGGATGTATATTATGCATTTTAGAAAAGTTGCATTAATGAACAAGATACTAATAATATGCAAGTAATGGGTAAGTGGCATATGGTACTGTACAACATTCCATTTTTACTTATGTAGAATGAAACCTATTTGCTGACATATTGGGACTTGTGCACACTCTTAACCATGTTCTGGTAGAGATGGAAGCCATCTAGAAAGTTACGGGATATGGATAAATGTTGTATTGAAGCATTGGCTAAGATAATTGCATTACTGTATGACATATGTCTTGACAAGTAAGAATTTGTTCTGAAATATATAAGATGTCTCTAATCATGCAATTGAACTTGTCCTGTAGGAAAGACCGTGTACCATCACCTACAAAAGGACTACAACATTTGTTCCGGCAATGAAGTTCAAAGAAAACTATATATTGAAGATATTGAAGAATCTAAAGTTCCCAGGATCCGGGATGTAGTAATGGAAGAATGCCATGATCGAGGAATACCAGTCGATCATGAAGAATGATGTTTGGGATGTGGTCCCAAGACTAGAAGGGAAGTCTGTTGTGACTTCCATGTGAATGTACAAGATAAAGCATGCTGCAGATAGTAGCATAGAGAAATACAAGGCAAGTGATGAAGTGGAAGATACACCAGATGGATGTCAAGACAGCTTTCTTGAATGGTGTAGTCGAAGAGAAAGTGTATGTGGAGCAGGCAGTTGGTTTTGAGACACATGACAGGGAGTCATATATGTGTAGATTGAAGAAAGCCTTGTATAGCTTGAAGCAAGCACCTAGGACATGGTACGGAAGGATAGACAACTTCTTGTCCAGTTTGGGATTTACCAAGAGTAAAGCAGATTCCAACCTTTACTACAAGGTTGAGGAAGGCAATCTAGTGATACTCCTATTGTATGTGGATGACCTGTTTGTGACAGGTGACAATAGATTGATTGTCAACACAAAGAGGAAGCTTGATGTCGAGTTCGATATGAAGGACTTGGGTATGATGCATTACTTTCTAGGTATGGAGGTGTGGTAGAGCGCAAATGAAATCTTCCTTGAACAAGGGAAGTATGCAGTAGAGATCCTGAAGCGGTTCGGGATGATGGACTGCAAGGCCATGGCCACACCTATGGCATCAAACCTAAAGCTATTGAGTGATGCTTCATCAGAGTCGGTTGATGCCACGATGTATCGTCAGATGATTGGGTCTTTGATGTACCTGATGAACACGAGACCGGATATTTGCTTTGCGGTGAACACCTTGAGCCAGTTCTTGACGGATCCTAGACATGTTGACCTGATTGCTGTAAAGCATATTTTGAGGTACCTGAAGGGTACGGTTGATTATGGGCTCAAGTATGATGCGAATCAAAATGTTAACCTGGAGGGTTATGTTGATTTAGATTGGACAGGCAGTGCTGCAGATAGGAAGAGCGCATCGGGGTGCTGCTTCAGTATGAGATCAGGTGTGATCTCTTGGTTTAGCAGGAAGCAGTCTTGCATAGCACTGAGTATAGCCGAAGCAGAGTTTGTCGCAACTTGTTTGGCTAGTTGTGAGGTAGTATGGATAAGGAAGCTACTGTCTAATTTATTTGATCTCCAGTTGGATACTACTTGTATATGTTGTGACAACCAGAGTTGTGTGAAGTTGTTAGAGAACCTGGTGTTCCATGACAAGTCGAAGCATATCGAGATCAAATATCACTTTATCAGGGATATGGTGCAGACAGGACCAGTGAAGCTCCTATATGTTGCGACGAACGAGCATATTGCAGATGTGTTGACCAAACCACTATCCAGAGTGAAGTTCAAGTACTTCAGAAAGAGGCTTGATGTACTTTAGATTGAGGTTCCTTCCAAGGGGAAGTGATGAGTCTGGAAGACACATGCACATGGGATTTTCTGACATGGTCGTGATGTAATTGTTGAGCCATTCTCACATGGTGGTAGATGTGTTCTCCCATGGTGTATATGTAAGGGATGAAGCCATTTTTTACATGGTGGTAGATGTGTTATCCCATGGTGAAAAAGTAAGGGCAGGAGCCTTCCCCGAATGGTGGTAGAAGTGTTTTCCCATGTCGATGGTGTAAGTGTTGTATGATGTGCATCTGGGTTGTGCTCCGTGGACGATGAGATGATCTGAAGAGGACGATGCTATGATGATCAGGATGATCATGTGTGATGAGCATCAGAACGAGGATCCAGATGATATGCATCAGGATGATGCTGTGACGATGATCGAAATGATCATGCGATGATGATATGCATCAGGACGATGCTATGATGATGATCAGGATGATCATGCGATGATGATATGCATCAGGACGATGCTGTGACGATGATCAGGATGATCATGCGATGATGATGTGCATTAGGATGATGTACTGTATGATGATGATCAGTATGATCATGAGCATCAGGAGGATGCTTTGTGCGATGATAATCAGGTTGATCTTGAGTATCATGATGGTACTCTATGGCCGTGGACAGGTTGTGCGGATAAGCATGTAATAGTGCCCTAGGAGATTTGCAGATACTCTTGCTAGGTTTTTCCTATGGCATATAATATCTCTCTCAGAGATATGGAAAATTCTCTTTCGAGGTTTTTCTTAGAGGGACATATAATAGCGCCCGGGGAGGTTTGCAGATACTATTGCTAGGTTTTGCCTATGGCATATAATAGCTCCTTGGGAGATCTAGAAAATGCTCTTTCGAGGTTTTGTCCGTGGCATGTAATTTCACCCTGGGAGATATTGTAGGTTGTGTTGGGCACGTAATCATTCCTAGGATGCTCTTGCTAGGTTTTTCTTGGCAGTATATAATATCTCCCTAGGAGATATTGCAGGTTGTGTTGGGAACGTAATCGGTTCTGGGATTCTCTTGCTAGGTTTTGCTTGCCTAGTTGCATATAATAGCTCCCTGGGAGATCTTGCAAGTTGTGCTGGGCACGTAATCAGTCCTGGGATGCTCTTACTAGCTTTTGCGAGGTCACATGTAATAGCTCCCTGGGAGATCCGATAGGTTGAGTAGTAAGCTCGTAATGAGTCCTGGGATGCTCTTGCTAGGTTTTGTTGATGCATGTAATCAGTCCTAAGATTCCACCAGATGGCCGCTCGCAGAGATGATGAATACCTATAGGAGGCTAGGCCTACAACCAGCATGAAAAAGGGTTGGATCTGTAGAAATTCCTATGATAAGAAGAATTGAGAGATAGCACCAATGATCGAGATGACGAGTACAGCAGCAGTGACAATGATGCTCTGTGATCCGGTGACGATGATCCAACTCTAGAATTGAAGGCTTGTGCCTATATTTATTGATGACTTGTGTCAAGAGAATATCTTCCTAGTTAAGAGGGAGTGTTGATGTATTTGTACCTTTAGAATATATTTACTTGTATATTGTATGTATTGTTAGGATATTCCTATACTCCATCCTAGTCCTAGTAGCATTTTCATCCTTTGCATTTTCAGTCATGCATGCACTTTTAGGGTTTGCATGCATTATTTAAGGTTTGCATGCATCCCAGTCATCAGTCCAGCACCTAGCCCTCAGTTATCCAGCCCCCGGGAGATTCTCTCAGATCAATTTTAGCCATCCTAGTGCTTAGTGCGGCCCTTCATGCAATTGCATGCATCTCATGCACCCCCTCTCACCTACCACTCAGTTGCACTTCAGTTAATTGAGTTATCATCAGTTCTTTCCTTGATTTAAGGCTAGAATGACTCTCAACTGACTGTATCACTCCGATGGATCTACAGTGAGACTAGACTACCCATTTTGACTCCAGTTAGCTCCTCATGTGCCCTCCAATGAGCGTCCTTCATTCAGTTAGTGCCAGTTACACTCAGTTACACCTACCGCACTCAGTTAGACTCAGTTTGACTGTTTCTTGACAATTACTTCAGCATTGATGACTCCACTGATGATGAGATAGACTACTAGTTGTGCTTTGATGACACTCCAGTGATCCTTTGATCACTCCATGAAGCCTAATTCGAATTGCCACCTTAGGCATTTGAATCCTCATGCATTGTACTATTTATTTGTTTATATTATGATTAATTAATTAGTGTGTGTGAAGTATTTTTGCTTCTATCCGAATTCTACTGTATTATTATTATGTTGCTCATTATACTACATTGACCACTCTTCTTCTATTTTCTTGCTTAATCAATTACTTTCTGGTGAGGTATACATCATCTCTTAGATCTGTTGTGAGGATTTTCACATGGTATTAGAGCATGTTGAGAGTATTGTTTATCTCCATTCCTGAGAGTTTTTGCAGGTTATTATGCATATTTTGAGTGCAGCAGTTTTTGCGTTTTTCCAGTAGTAGCAGTTGCAGATATTCTCTATTGTTTTAGCAGGTCTTCTACAACTTCAATGTATTCAGATTTAGAAGGAATCCCTCCTCTTTCTCCATTCAACTATGATGAATGGAAACCAAAAATGATAGCATATTTGAAGATCCATGATCTCTTTTATTGTTATTTTGAAAGAGAGTTCGGAACCTATGAAGAGAAGATTGACTGGTTGAATAAAGGTGACATGGCCTTTGGAAGAATGATGCTTGCTTTTCCTAAATACATGTTATACCAAATCATTGATATGTTGAAACTCCAAAAGAGCTATGGGCCCATGTGGATGAAAGATTTGGCGAACATAATGAAGGATTTGGTCCAAACCCCTTCAAGAGCAAGCAAAGTGATGCATTCGCCCTCCTTGATGATCTCATTGATCATGAACCAGTATCAAACACATCTCATATTGAAGTTGTCCACAAAGAAGAAGAGCTTGCAGATTCTATACTCATGCTCCAAATTTCTTCTCTTTTTGTGCCAGCTCACACTCTAGATATTGCAGAAGATCCTAAATCCTCTCTTGCACCAGAGTCTGTTGGTTTGCATCATGATCACATGATTATTTCAGAGGTAAAATCAACTATTGGAGGTAATGCATTCGCTCTCCTTAAGCAATCACCTCTTATTTACTACTATATGATCATTATTCCATGTTTTCAGAAGGTTATTGAAGAATATGGCCATTTCCACCCGCTTGGGATAAATTCTTATGCATATACTGGTTTTGATCTCACCTCTTATGGTTCAAAGGAGATCTCAAGAAACCATTGCCATTCGCTTGGGATAAATCCTCATGCACTTACTGGTTTTGATCTCACCTCTTATGGTTCAAAGGAGATCTCAAGAAATCATGATTCAAGTCTTGGATCTAATTTAGATCCTAAGCAAACACTACTTGAGATAATTTCTCATGCATATGATGGTTTTTATCTCACCCCTGCTAGTTCAAAGGAGATCTCAAGAAACTATTCATTAAGTCTTAAATCTGATTTGGATTTCAAGCAATCATTATTATTTGATGGTGATTTTTGGCATAATATCACCCATGATGGTTTGAAGGAGAAGACAAAAGACTATCTGCACGTTCATAGATTTGATCCTACCTTAGCTGATTCGAATCACAGGTTCAAGGATCATCCTTATACTTTTGGATTTGTTCTCATCACATTCGATCTGAAGCGCAAGTACAAGCACATGCTTTTTGAGCATGATCCACTTCTTCCCAAGAAGAAGATACCTCCAGACATATGATCAAGCATCACACCTGCTTGAGTTTGGAGCATTTATTTTTGTGTGTGCCTTACAGTCTATTTTGAGGGGGGGTATTTTTCCCATGAGGTTTTCCCCATTTCCTCGGTTTATTGACTGTTATTATTCATTGTATTGGGTGACCTTTGGTCTTAGTTACCAGGGCCCAGGATGGATTAAGGGGGGGTGTTAGGATATTCCTATACTCCATCCTAGTCCTACTAGCATTTTCTTCCTTTGCATTTTCAGTCATGCATGCACTTTTAGGGTTTGCATGCATTATTTAGGGTTTGCATGCATCCCAGTCATCAGTCTAGCACCTATCCCTCAGTTAGAAAGCCCCTTGGAGATTCTCTCAGATCAGGTTTAGCCCTCCTAGTGCTTAGTATGTCCCTTCATGCGATTGCATGCATCTCATGCGGCCTCTCTCACCTACCACTCAGTTGCACTTCAGTTAATTGAGTTATCATCAGTTCTTTCCTTGATTTAAGGTAGACTGACTCTCAACTGACTGTATCACTCCGATGGATCTCCAGTGAGACTAGACTACCCATTCTGACTCCAATTAGCTCCTCATGTGCCCTCCACTGAGCCTCCTTCATTCAATTAGTGCCAGTTACACTCAGTTACACCTACCACACTCAGTTAGACTCAATTTGACTGTTGGTTGACAGTTACTTGAGCATTGATGACTCCACGATGATGAGATAGACTACTAGTTGTGCTCCGATGACACTCTAGTGATCCTTTGATCACTCCATGAAGGCTAATTCAAATTGCCACCTTAGGCATTTGAATCCTCATGCATTGGACTATTTATTTGTCCATATTGTGATTAATTAATTAGTGTGTGTGAAGTATTTTTGCTTCTATCCGAATTCTACTTTATTATTATTCTGTTGCTCATTATACTGCATTGACCACTCTTCTTCTATTTTCTTGCTTAATCAATTAATTTCTTGTGAGGTATACATCATCTCTTAGATCTACTGTGAGGTTTTTCACATGTATTACATTTGTACTTTATTTGTATCCCCAATGGAGATGTATTATTCCTTTGATTGAAAGTGTCGTCAGTTGTACTTGCAAGTGTTGCAAGTTATATTGTAAGTGTCGTAACTTATACTTGATGGGTTAATAGACCACCTTGATGGGGTCGGCCTTGTATGAGTCATGTGGGTTAAAGGGTTATTAGACCACCCTAGTGGGGTCGACCCAGTCAACATTATGTTAAGTGGTTAAGTTGGGGCCTACCTAGTTAGAGTTAAAAGACAAGTGAAGTAGTGTATAAATAGAGAGTGTGTCTCTCTCATTTTACACATTCTCTGATTCACTCACTTCGCATTAGTGAGAGAGAGGAGGAGTGCGCACAAGTGGAGGAGGAGTAGTTGCTGTAGACATTTATATTTTGGGGATTCATGTTGGTGATCTTTGTATTGGTGCTTAGTCTATCTCTGAGGAAGTTGCGGGTTTTTTAACCTTCTTGGTTTTCCCCGGTGAAATGTTTTGTGTCTCTTGTCTCTTATGCTTGATATGCTGTACATGTTGTTCTTTCAATTAAGATCCTAGATCTATTGAATTAAATGATGAAAAACTAGTAGTTAGTAACATGCACAACAGTATATGGGCCAAGCCAATGCATTTTAAATTTGCCATGAAATTTCTTGAACTTGCTATCATACAGAAGGACAAGGTTTCCTACCTGGAATATTTTTTGCTTGATATGATGATCATGCCATGATTTTTCTCTGTCCTTCTGCACTTGCTAGTGAAATCCTGCGATAAAGCAATCCTCTTCCAATCTAACCAGGTGTAGAAGCATTTCTTGCAATGTTTCTTCATCTACCATGTTTGTGAATGCAACAATCCTTAAGCTTGGTACAATGTACTCCATAAGCATCCTAGATTCCTGTCGATAGACGAATCTGAAGGGTGTATGGCCTATCAGTTTCTTACAAGTTGTTCTGTAAGCCCATAATACAGCTGGAATCCACAAATCCCAATCATCTCTGTTTGTATTGCATACTTTTGTCAGCGCATTCTCCAACACTTTGTTAAATTATTCAACAGTTCCATTGGCTTGAGGATGGTATGGTATAGTTCTCTGATTGTAGATGTGGAACTCCTCAGTAAGGGATTCAATAGTTTTGTTTAGAAAGTGAGTGCCTTGATCACTCATTAAAATATTTGGGCATACAAATCTTGTAAGGATGTTCTAAAAAATGAACTGCGTGGTAGTGACTGTGCTACAGTCCTTCACCAGTTTAGCTTCTGTCCATATGGTGAGATAATCAGTCGTGGTGATAATATATATTGCACCAATTCTTCTTGCTGGTTGGTTAATAGGTCCCACAAAATCAATAGCCCATTTTTCAAATGCTTGTAATGTCAACTGTGGTTTTAACGACATTTCGTCTCTTTGCGATGGATTCCCTGTTCTCTGGCAAACATCGCAACTCTGGTAATGTTCCTTTGAGTCTTTGTGCAGGGTAGGCCACCATAGCCCTGCTCTTAATATCTTATGTGCAGTATCTCCTTCTCCATAGTGACCTCCAGAGACACCTAAGTGTTCCTCATCCAAAATAAATGGCTTCTCATTCTCTAACATGCATCTGTGCAGCACTTCATCTAGTTCCAACTAGTATAACTGGCCTGCAATGATAGTGAAGTCTGTGGCTTTAACTACCAGCTGCTTCTTATGCTACATAGTAAACTCTGTGGGTGCCAATCCTGTAGTTAAGAATTCTACAATGTCCTTGTAATAGTCATCTGCAATATGTATTACAAACAACTGCGCATCAGGCAGATTTTCTTCAAGATTGGTGGGTTCTTCGCCTGACTCAATCCTTGAGAGATGGTCAGGTCCTGAGTTAAGTCTTCCTGGCTTAACAATGATTTCAAAATCACATTCTTGAAAAAGTAACAACCATCTGCAGATACTTCCCCCTAACACTGGCTTCTTGACTAGGTACTTCAAGGCTGAATGGTTAGTGTACATGGAGACGTGTGCACCCAACAAATAGTGTCTGAACTTCTGGAGTGCGTAGACCATAGCTAATCCTTCTCTTTCTGTGGTTATATGTCTATTTTTGGTTGAAGATAGCTTTCAGCTTGAAAATGCATTGGGGTGATCAACGCCCCCTTCACCTGGTTGAGTGAGAACAATGCCCAATGCTATACATGAAGCATCAACATGCACATGAAATGGCTTGTTCCAATCCGGAAAGACTAGGATAGGCGCAATTACCATTTTCTCCTTTAATTTATCGATTCCTTCCTTGCATTCTACGTTCCATATGAACTGCACTTCTTTCTTCAACAGTTTCTCCATTGGGGAGGTTATCTGCTCATAATCCTTGATAAACATTTTGTAATATCCAATATGTCCCAATGTGGTGCGAAGTTGTTTTAGTAAATTTGGTGCTGGCAGGTTCACAATAACTGCGATCTTCGCAAGGTCAACCATCAAACCCTGTTTACAGACAATGCGTCCCAACAGAATTCCATTGGGCACACAAAAGATACATTTCTTTAAATTCAAGGAGATTTGATGTTGCCTGCACTTAGCTAACATCATTCTCATATTCTCATAGTGGTTCTTCAGTAAACCAAATACAGTCCAATCATCAAAATAGACTTCTAAGAACTTATGGATAATGTCTTTGAATGCTGCAACAACTACTATGGAAAAGATGGCAGGTGCATTTTTCAATCCAAATGGCATAACTGTATACTGGTATGATCCCCTTTCAGTAGAAAATGTGGTCTTATGCCTATCTGCTTCATCAATTCTAATCTAATGGTATCCATAAAATCCATCAGTGAATGAGTAGTCCTCATTTCCTCCAACATTGTCCAATACTTCATCTGTAAATGGGGTCGAAAATGGGTCATGTAGCGAATCAACATTCAGTTTCCTCAGATCTACAAGATCTTGATTTCTCCTTTGGTCTTCTTGTCCTAGATAACCATAGGTCTTATCCACTCAGATTTGTCAACTGGTTCGATGATCCCTGCATCGAGCATCTTATCAAGTTCTTCCTTCACTCTTTCTATGTATCTGGGATTCGGTCTATAAGGCCTCTATTTGATAGGTTTCACACCTGGCTTGAGAGGTATCTTCATCACTCCCAAGTCGCCCAAAATGCCTTTCATTTTAGCAAACTTTGTTGGAAATAAATCCTGATATTCAAGCAGAAGGTCCACGATTTGCGCGACCATTTCGACATCCCAGTAATCTCTAATGGATGCGAACTTTGGCTCTTCACTTGTGCAAATATTAACCTTTCTTGTTTTTATAGGGTCGCTCATATCTGGAATTTCTAATGGAGGTCCCTCTACATCGCGCGCTCCCTCTGACTCTGGAATATTAACATTGCATGGATCCTCCTCATCACTTTCCTCTGGATCTTCTTTATCTTCGGCGAGGTTATAACATTCAAGGGTATGCTCTATTGTTCTTGCCCATTCTAGCTGTAGGTTCATAGGTACTTTTACATCTTGAAATATATTTTCTTTGAGGACCTCGAATGCCTCGTTTGTACTTGGGAATTCTTCTCTGAATATTCTTTCTTTGATGACCTGCAGAGCTTCATTTATGCTTATACAATCATCTTCAAAATTGAAGGTTCTCTAGAAGCTCATAGTTAAAATAGACCAATCTATGGTTTCTCTGCGAAGCTCTACTTCTGTATACCAATTCTTTGGAATATGCTCTCGTGTGTGCACAAACAGATGAACCCATTCTGTCTGTGGCCTTTTATCCATGTTTGTGAACAAGTCTCTATGTGATCCCTCGGATATGTTTGTCCACTGTACTTTTCCATGGTCAGCACAGCTTTCTCTCCGAATCTGATTTGCATCATATGTTTGCACTGATCCCATGTGGTCAAAGTCTCCTTATGGGCGTCCCACCATCTGGCAGGTGTAGCGCACAGTGCTATATACAGTGCTAGTATGCGATGTTCAACTGAAATAGAAACAGTTGACTCCTGCAAGAATGTATAGACATTAGTTGAACCATCATAAGTGGGGATTGGAATTACCTCGGTTCCAATCCAACGCAGTGACTTTGTGATCTACGTGCATCTTCTTACATATACTTCATGCAATCGGCCTTGCCAATTCTCCAGTCCTGAATCGGAGTCTAATACGCAAGAACTATCGCAGCGCGAACTAAGTGTTCCATTAGCTGTATGGTTGATGTAGTCGGCGTGGTTTGATGTCATCTTATAGATGCAGTCAAGGTCCTGTGCTCTGCATTCTTCTTTGATCGGTTCACTATATCTCGGTCCTTGCAAAGGGTCCAAGGGTGCAATGACCCTGATATCTATCCCGTCAAATATCATTTGTTTCTTCTTTAAGTCGATGATCGCGAAGTTGTCCATGGCTCAATCTATCCCCAATGGTGCAGGATAAGGTTGACTATCATCTACAACTTCAATAACCTCGAATTCTACATGACTTTGCACATCGTCTATGTCAATAGTAATATTGGCTAGCCTTCCAAAGGGTATAAGCTTTTGCTGATTTGCTAGTCTCAACTGTATAGGTGACCATGACAAATTTGGTTTCCCCATCTGTACCAATGTCATCTTTGTCAAGAAATTTACTTCAGATCCTACATCAAGGATGATCTCATCCATCTCATAATCTCCAATTTTTGCACTTAGCCTCATTTCTCGACCTGTACTCTTATGGATTTTAATGTGGTGAACTGCGCTCTGAACAGGATCCGTGCAACTTTGTTGTTTATAGTGATTTAATATCTTTTGCAGTTCTACTAATGAATCTTTGCTCTTTAGCAGCTTCATACAGCTCCGTAGGAACTGCGCAACATAAGTTCTTGTTTCTGCTGCGGTACTCATTTGACATACGCTGCTGGCATATCTTCCATATGTGTTGTCTCACTTCGCAATGACATTCTTGGTGTCATAGGTGCTGGGTATTTGAAATTTTTCCTTGCCTCTTCAAAGACTGCTTTATTTCTTTCTAGATCGAAAGCAGGTATTTTCTTCATTGCTTTTCTTATCTAGATCCCATCAGTGGGTATCTGGTTAGTGTGTTTCTCTCCAGAAGTTGAAGCTTCTTGTTCTTTATCCTTTCCTGTCGTAGTTCCACTTCACATCACAACATTGATGTTTGGATCTCTTTTCTCTGTTGCGATCATCTGTACATTCAGGTTTGGTGCTTCTTGTCTTCTTTCTTGCATCTTTGATTGCAATATTGGACATGCTTCAATAACATGGTCAAAGGAGTTACAATATCTACATGTAGTAGTAGCATTTGTACAGTCTCTAGAAAGATGGCCAGGTTGAGCACAATTATAAAAAATCATATGACCTCTTTATCTTCCTTATCCTTGTCCTTGTCTAGTGTTTCTTCCTCTCTTGTGGAATTCACCATGGCCTCTATATGTGCCTTGATCATACTGCGCATTATCATTATGTTGTTGTGTTTCCTCTTGAACTCTGTAAACATCATGTTTCCTTTCTATCATCAAGTCGTATGCTCTACAGTTGGAATCATCTTGTCCAACTGACTTACAGAAACTGCAATACAAGTTCTTAGTTGTTTTCACATATTTTTGGATCAAATAACAATCCTTTGTTCAATGTCCTCTTCCTCGACAGATCTCAGACCATGGCCCTTGCTGCTGGTGATTTAGTGGATTTGCGGGTCCACTATCCATGTATTCTTTGAAGATTGGGCAGTGTTCTTTGGAATGTCCCTCTACTCTACATTTTGTACACCAGATCTCTTCTCTAACTTCGTTGCCTTTCTTAATGTCCTGGATTTGTAATTCCAGGGTTGCTAACTAGTTCTGAATTTCGATCATTCCTTGACGTGTTTCTCCTATCGGCAAAGCTTCTAGCTTCATCGCGATCTCTAAGGCTTCTGTTTGGGACGCAACCTTCTGTTGCATCAACGACAATCCGATTTGTGGAAACAACACAACTATGAACCACTCCTGGTGCTGTTGCAATGCAATGTCGAAACTGACTTGGTCTAATAGGGCATTAAACTTTTGGTGAAATTGCCATACTAACTCAGTTGTTTTCTGTTTAATTTCTTTTAGCTCTGTTATACATCGTGATTCAGATTTCGGTTTCTTAAATTCTCTTAAGAGAGAAGCCTTAATATCTGGTAAGGTTCTATTGTGTCCAACATAATATTTCATGAACCAAGTTAATGCTCTATCCCTGAATGTAGTGATGAGTTGCTTGTGCTTAACAATATCATCCTGGACTTGTTTTACACTCCACATGGCTTCACATAGAAACCAATGCTGGTCAGGGTCTTCTAGACCGATTCCTTTAAATATCGGCAGTTTAATGTCATCAGTCATTCTCCTTCTAGGTGGTACAACGTTCTACGCAGTAGTTTGAGTGGTGTTAGGGATGGTACTGCATGGAATGTTTTCACGTCCCCTCCCATTGATCCAACGCAAGGAAGGGATCATGACACTAAAATCTAGGCTTTCATGAAACTTGGCCCCATTCATGATGAATAAAACAAATGGCATTACAATAAAATGCATATGTGTGCAGATGCAAATCAAATCAAATATGCACAGCTGAATAAAACATCATCCACACACCTTTCACATGCATCCATCATATCAAGAACAACCATCCATTAACTCAAACAGTGCAGAATTAAAACACAATAAAATAAAATACTCATCTTGATGTAATGTTGCCCCAAGCAACTAGCTATGTCGCTGCAACATTCCACCCAACCTTAGGTCTCTGCCCAGCCTATATTATTTCAGCACTCAAAGACCACCCCTAAGCTGGGCATGATATCTACAAGGAAAACGGGAGTCTCAAGCTCAGCATAGCCAAAGCAATGGATACCCATCTCAACCCCAACATTCTCTTACACACAACAAACTAAAAAACTGGGCATGGATACACATTCTCAACAATGGATTTTCAAATTAGGGTTCATGGGTTTTCCCTAAATCGTGGCACACCCAAAAATGGATTGTGGGAGGAGGGAATCAACCCTAGGGAAGAAAAGCGATTTCTCCCACATATGTATGAGCATTCCGTGGGACAAAACGGCCTCTATAAAAACCCCCAAATCGATTTATTCTCTTCCCCATTGTTAACCAAACAAAAACGCCCTTCCCAGCTAGACAAATGAAGGAAAACACAGAAAAACCATGGAGAAAAACGCCCAGGTGACTCCCAACTCGTGAGAGAGAAAAACTGATGGGTGAATAATGGCTTGGGGAGCAATTTCATGGTTCCTTTCTTGCCAAGGAATCCAAAAACGAATTTCTATGAAGGGTGGCTTTTCCATACCCGAATTTGGACAGCCATACCTCTAGCTCCATTCCCCAAGGCATTAACTACCTCAACTAACTCTTGGGAGAAATGAATGATTGGGCACAAAATTCAACATGGGTAGTTGAGGGTTTATGGGTTCTCTCATTGACACTTATCTTGACTTGATTGGCTCAAGGGTTTGAATATTTCCCTCCCAATTCCTTGTAAATATCATGCCCCCATATCTTGTTGCATTGCATATCTAGCTGTGGGAATTTCTATTAAAATGCATATTTACAATTTCCATGGCTCACTAGCACATGGGTAACATAATACCAAATACTTGCCTCTTCAAGATCGAGCGTTCACTAGCCGGGCCTTGGCCGTGAGCTCCACGCTAGGAATCATACATAATATGCATACAATATTTACATTATAGCCCAAAATATACTAAGGGTCAAAATGGGGATATGTCAAATTTTCTGAGTCGAGATATTCTGGGTACTTACTCCCGCGGTGTTACTAGTATTGATGCTCTGAGGATTGGGAATATTAGCAACTAGAGGATTTTAAACTGATGGATTTTGAACAACAGGAGGTGCAGTATTCAAAACTGGAGGGTTCTAAGGTGTAATGGGCTGAGAGGTAGTGGATAGAGGTGCTTTTTGGATATCAGTCTCAGCTGGGAACTCAGTTTCTATGCGGAGTTTAGGTTCTTTAGGATTCCTTCCAGTGGTATACTTATATCTTTTTCCACTTCTTAAATTGTGTGTATCTTCGTCAGAATCACTATATGTGTTATCGACCATTATAGATTCAAACAATTCTAGGAATTCTATTGCATTCCTAAAACTCCTTTCTCAGCTAAAAGCATTTTGATATATAAACTCATATTGTTGAGTTACTTACCTTTGAAACCTTGGAAGAAATCTGCTTCTGCTGCGCTATAGGACTTCAAGGTGTCCACAGTGAACTCTGTCACGAATCCTTCTAAAATACTGTCAAATCAAAAGTCAATTGTTCGCGAGAGTGGACTATCTACTGTTTTAAGCCTCTGAATAAGCTCTGGATTCCACTCGGTAGGTGCTCCTTCTTGGAAATAGTCCTTTTGCTCTGCAAGTCTTGATAACCACTCATGCAACTCATTTCCAAAGGTTGCGAAGAAAATTTCATGAATGTCCGCCCACAAGTATTTGTTTAAACATTATACTCCAGATAGGCACAGATGTCTATTCTCCTTTCTAGCAAAGTCTCTTTCTGTCTTGTCTACCCAGTTCCATATTTTTGTTTTCTCGGGATTCCAAGGTTTGGTGCTCATGACCAGTTCAAGCGCAACTGAACAACCTGTTCAATACAATTCACATATCACCAGTTCTTAGCGCAGCAACGAAATGATTTGTTGGCTCTAAATGTGTTCTTTAAGATTACAAGATAGACCCACGTTCTGCGCGGTTCAGAAAACCAACAAAATCCCTTTTCACCGACCCTTTCGGCAACAGTCTGTGAGTAGATTGAGGTCTCACCCGAGGTGATGTTATGGGGAGGTTGCGGAATCATGTTTCCACAACCGAGTGATGCGTGCTTCAATGGAATGGGATACTGCGTGAAGTTCACCATCTTCGCGGTTAATCACTTATACAATAGCGCATTAATCACTTATACAATAGCGCATCCACAGACTGCACAGCTCGGAACGACTCTTCTACATGGGGACAGCACAACTGAGACTGCGCTTCCTCTTCAGTACTTAACCACTTTAATGGACTTTACTTCATGTAAGTTATGCATTCAAAAATACAATAGACTGCAACCTTGCAAACTTATACACTATAACAATGACAATGTAATTGCTGTGAAGATCCTACAACAATTAATTAATAAGAATATGCGAAATAGCAGAAATGACAGAACTCAAAATCACTTTTATATTGTTCACAGGCCACTTCGAGGGGGCAACCTCGTTTGAGCAAGCTCAATAAAAATAAATTCATGGTACCTTCATAGGCCTCAACACACACTTATATACTAAGTCTAGGTGCCAATACTATGGGTCAAAACCATGGGCCACTACAAACTATGGATCAACAATACTACGGGCGACTTACAAAGCATATGCGCCAACAACAATAACACAAACTATTGATCAACAAATACTACAGGACGACTTACAAATCATATTCATCCAACAACAATATACTAACAAAGTAAATACATGGATTCCTAACATCCCCTCCCCCTTAAAAAAAAGCTTTGTCCTCAAAGCTTTAGATGTGGAAATTGTTGTTGAATCTGAAGGAGTGGTTCCCATGTAGCATCCTCTGGTTGCATGCCATGCCACTGAATTAAGACCTCTATGATAGAGCGAGAGAGAAGCTGACGAGTGCGCTGATTGAGGATGGCCTCTAGCTCCAAAAGGATGGATCCTTCATTATCCAGTTCGGGTAAAATAGTTTGTCCACTTATGTTGGTGCCAAGAACTTTCTTCAGACAAGAGACATGAAATACTGGATGAATGCGGGAAGAAGGAGGAAGTTCCAATTTATAAGCAACGGACCCAATATTCTGAAGAATCTAATATGGCCCATAGAACTTTGGAGCGAGCTTATGACACCATTTGAGTTTCAGGGAGGATTGCTTGTACAGATGGAGATGAAGAAAAACCATATCGCCTGCTTGAAAAGTGCACTCAGAACGGTGCTGATCAACTTGTTGCTTCATGTGATTTCTTGCCATGTGAAGATTGTCCCGCAAAATGCGAAGAATCTGATCGTAGTTTCGAAGGACCGTGTCAACTTCCTGAACTTGTGAACTATTGGGGGTGTATGGAAGAAGAACTGGAGGTGCCTGACCATAGACTGCTTCATACGGGGTCATTTTAGAGGCAGTGTGGTAAGAGGTATTGTACCACCATTCAGCGAGAGGGATCCACTTTGCCCACTGATGTTGTTGTTCAGAGGTGAAGCAACAAAGATAAGTTTCCAAGCATTTATTGATAATTTCAGTCTGACCATCTGTTTGTGGGTGATACCTGGAACTCATCTTCAGTTTGGTGCAAGTGTGGCGAAATAGTTCTGTCCAAAAATGACTGGTGAAAGTCGCATCACAATCCGAGACAATGGAAGAAGGGATGCCATGAAGACGAAAGATCTGGTCCAGGAAAATTTGAGCGACTGAGGAGGCTGTATAGGGATGGATAAGAGCATAAAAATGACTATGTTTGGAGAGGCGATCAACCACAACGAGAATCACTGTCTTCCCTCCAGATTTAGGGAGCCCTTCAATGAAATCCATAGAAATATCTGTCCAAATCCATGTAGGTATGGTTAAGGGTTCGAGCAATCCTGGAAGGAGTGTTGTTTCACCCTTATTGTGCTGGCAGGTATCACATTCAGCCACCATTTGTTGAATTGTCATTTTCATGCCCTGCCAAAAGAAGTTACGCTGTGCCCGTTCATATGTTTTGAGGAACCCAGAGTGCCCTGCCGATGGAGAAGCATGGAGTTCATAGAAGACAGCCTGTTGAAGATCTATGCTCTAGGGAAGCACCAGACGACCCTTGTATCTCAGAGAAGCACCATCCCAAGAGTAATGTGGTACACCATAAGGGTTGTTGGTTAAGCGTTGGATGATTTGAGATAAGGAAGAGTCATTGACATAACCCTGTTGAATAGGTTGCAACCAATTTGGAACAGGCATAGAAAGAGCTGAAAGAGAACCTTGGGCATCAAATGTGCGAGAAAGAGCATCTGCCACAATATTGTCTTTACCCTTCTTGTAAGTGATCTCATAGTCATAACCCATGAGTTCGCTAACCCATTTCTGTTTTGCTGGGGAGGAGACACGCTATTCCAAGAAATATTTCAGACTCTGGTGATCAGTGTTGATGCATAAATGATTCCCTAATAGGTATGGTCGCCACTTCTGTACTGCATGCAAAATAGCCATCATTTCCTTATCATATGTAGAGGAAGCTAAATTCTTACCTGAAAAGGCTTTGCTGGTGAACGCAATGGGGTGTTCATCTTGAAGGAGAACAACACCAAGTCCATTGCTGCAAGCATCACTCTCAATAGTGAAGGGCTTGGAAAAATCGGGCATAGCTAGAACAGGTGTAGTACACATAGCTTGTTTCAGTTTGTCAAATGCACACTGAGCAGCATGTGTCCATGTAAAAGCATCCTTTTTCAATAGAGCAGTTAATGGAGCTGCAATCTTCCCATAATCCTTGACAAACTTGTAGTAGTAGCCTGTCAACCCCAAAAAAACCATGAAGGCTCTTGAGTGTCTGAGGATGCGGCGAGTTGTTCATGGCATCGATTTTGGCAGGATCCACACGAACCCCTTGTGTTGAGATAATGTGCCCGAGATACTCAACTTACTTCTATCCAAAAACACATTTAGACTGCTTGGCATGGAGATGATGGTCAGAGAAAAGTTGCATGACAAGAGCCAGATGTTGGAGATGTTCATCCCATGTTTTATTGTAGATGAGGATATCACCAAAGAATACCAAAATGAATTTCCGCAAGTAGGGCCGAAATATTTTATTCATTAAGGCCTAGAATGTGGAAGGAGCATTAGTGAGGCCAAAGGGCATGACCAAAAACTCATAATGGCCATCATGTGTGCGGAAAGCTGTTTTAGGGATATCATCCTCATGAACCCGAATTTGATGATACCTAGAACGAAGATCCAACTTGGAGAAAAATTGAGCCCCATGAAGCTCATCAAGAAGCTCATCAACAATAGGAATTGGAAACTTATCTTTGACGGTGAGGTGATTAAGTGCTCGGAAGTCAACGCAGAGGCGCCATGACCCGTCTTTTTTGTGGACAAGAAGAACTGGAGAAGAAAAGGAACTAGTGCTTGGGAGAATAATACCTTGCTTCAATAAGTCCCGAATGAGCATTTCAATCTCCGTTTTTTGGTGAAATGGGTAGCAATAGGGCCTGATGTTGGGAGGAACGTTGTCAGGAAGGAGCTGAATATGATGGTATTCTGGCCTTGAAGGTGGCAATCCCACTGGTTCAGCAAAGACACCTGTATATCGATCCAGAATTTGTTGTAGATCCAAAGGAGTAGTGGAGACCGCTGATGGTTGCATCTGAATGGAATGGATCTGAGCGATGACACCATGTGAATTCTTCTTGAGGAGTTTTTCCATGCGATGTGAACTGATGATGCTGAGAGACCCTGTTTGTAATCCTATCAATGTGTGTTTTTGTCCATTGAAGGAAAACTGCATCCAAAGTTCAGCAAAATCCCATAAGATAGGGCCAAGTGTGCATAGCCATTGAGAGCCCAAAACCACATCACATCTGCCTAAGGGCAAGGAAAACATGTCAGAGCGCAAGGTATAATCTCCCATAGAGATATGCACATTTCGACACTTCCCTTTGCAAGGTAAGGTGCCCCCATTGGCAACCATGACTTCAAAGTTGGAGCAAGGATGGATAAAACAATCATCTTGTTTGGCGATCCGAGGGTCAATGAAATTATGAGTGCTACCAGAATCAATGAGTATTGTAAGAGGAAGCTTCTTGAAGTAACCCCTGACCCGCATTGTTTGGGGGGTGGTGATTCCAGCTAAAGCATGGAGAGATATCTCTGGCTGGTCATCCTGAGACGGAGGGTCAATAGGTAGTTCCTTAACGTCGACCTGAGCATCCATTATTTCTAGATTTTCGTCACCAATTTCAGAGGCAAACGGAGAATCGACATCCAAGAGATAGAGCTTTTGATGAACACATCTATGTCCCCGAGTGAATTTTTCATCACAATTATAGCAAAGCCCTGTGGTATGGGTGGTCGTTGAGAACCCATATTTCGAAAGGGTACAAAAGTGGGATTGGAGTGTTGTTGGGCTGCAATCTTGTCTTCTGCCAACTTAGCCAATCCTAGGGCTTCCATCATTGTGTTGGGATAGAACATTTTGACCTCAGAGCGGATGGCATCCTTTAGACCACTGATAAAACAACTCCTATAAAAGTCATCAGACAATCCTTCAGTGTGGTTGGCTAGTTTCTCAAATTCAGTTTGATACTCTCTCACAGTGGCAATTTGGCGAAGTTTAGTGAGGGCTCCTGTGAAGTCATCAAAAGCACTAGGACCAAATCGTTGCAAAAGGAGATGGAAAAAGTTTGGCCATTTTGGCTCTTCATGAGCCTTGATGTACCAACGGTACCATTGAAGAGCTTCCTGTTCCAAATGAAAGGATGCAAGCGAAACTTTGTTGACATCAAAAGTATTATGCAGATTGAAATACTGTTCTACATGATAGATCCATCCAGTTGGATCAGTACCATTGAAGCGAGGAAAATCAAGCTTCGAACCACGAAAATTGCTGGAAGAAGAGAACCCATTGTCTGATGAAGACTCGGACTGCCGTTTGTTGTTCATAGCTGAATGTTCAAGATGGATTCCGAGAAAATTTTCATCCAGATCCTGGAGTTTGGCTTGGATGGCTGCAAATGCTTCTTCCATGGTTTTTGCTCTTGCATGGGTGACAACCATAACCAAGAGATTTTTTTTTTTTTTGGTTGACTGGGTAGAAAAACAAAAACAGAAACTGCTTCACTAAAGGAAAATCTAGATTTGGGAAAAAATCTGAAGGGTAATTGGGGTTTGATTAGGTTTTGGACACTCTCGAATAGACAAGGAAGCAAAAAATGAGGATTTCAGAAGCGGGGTGAAAGAATGGGAAAATTTGGCAGAGGGGGACAAAGAAGCAGAATTCAGAAAGGAACTTTGTGGTAAAATTTGAAGGTGATTGGGTGAAATCTGAGGAAGTTATGGCAAACCCTAAAAATAGACAAATGTGGGATTTCAGGCTTTGGGAAGTGGAATTGGGGATAGGGTCCTCAGGAGTGAAATATGCAGAATGGGATTACAGGAGTTCCTTGAACGTTTCAAGGGAAACGGAGTGAAAACAAGGGAGATAGGGGTTCCTCGAACTTTTTTTTTTATTTTTTTTATTTTTCAGAATGGAGCGGCTACGGCTCGGAAGGGATCTGAAACAGATAGATTTGCAACGGCCTAGAAGTGAGTGGAAACAAAGGGATTTGAAACGACGACGAATGGATTGAAAATGGCTGGATCTGGAACGACTTTCAGAATGGATCTGAACGGCTGGATCTGAAACGGCGCAGCAGTGATCGACAACAGTTCAGCTGAAAATAGATATGGACCCCGGGTATGTGCGGATTCCTAACAGTTCAAGGGTTTCACTCGGCCACCAATGCTGTCTGACGGCTTGCGTATTGGGGCAGTACCCCTCACTCCATGGCTCAGGTAAAACTGATAACCGCTTTGCCACAAACGACACCTCTTGGTTTACCTCACGGGTGGGAACTAATCAATCAGGTAGGGGTCGTTGCCCTTTTCACTGGTAGGTCCTCTCAATGGGCCAGCTACTTCAGGGTTCCTGTGGTACTCCTCACAATGAGTTTTAGGGCTTATACCCAAGTACTTCCTACAGTTAAGCAGATAGGGATTATTCCCAAATCCGAACCTGCAACACATGCGAAAAAAAAAAATTGGCAAAAATTTCACCTTGCGAGCCCAAGAAAGTGCTTTGATACCAGATGTGAAGAACCTGCAACAATTAATTAATAAGAATATGCGAAATAGCAGAAATGACAGAACTCAGAATCACTTTTATATTGATCGCAGGCCACTTCAAGGGGGAAACCTCCTTTGAGCAAGATCAATACAAATAACTTCACGGTACCTTCATAGGCCTCAACACACACTTATATACTAAGTCTAGGCGCCAATACTATGGGTCAAAACCATGGGCCACTACAAACTATGGATCAACAATACTACGGGCGACTTACAAAGCATATGTGCCAACAACAATAACACAAACTATTGATCAACAAATACTACGAGATGAATTACAAAGCATATGCATACAACAATAATATACTAACAAAGTAAAGACACGGGTTCCTAACAATTGCGCACTTCCAGTGCTGTGCTCAAGGAATCACACTATATAGATTTCGCTGGCTAAGCGTTTACCCGATTAACCTATGCACTCATCTGACTTAGAAATACTTGTAACTTTAGAATTCATTCACACATGTTCATACTTAATATATTACTCCCATCTCTTATCCTTATGGCGAATACATATAAAATCAAGAAAACATGCTCTCATAAACAAGATCTTAACCATTCACATAAGCAAATACACAGATACAAATGCATAATCAAGCACATAAAATAGAATTTAACGTGGTTCACCCCTAGGATGGGAGCTACGTCCACATGAACTGTTGATTGTATTATCAATTGGAATGGTTTCAACAGTTCCTTCTGCACACACAACTACAAACTCTCTTCTCTCTCTACAGGTCACTGCGCACATAGCTGCAGAGCCTTTTACAATCATTATCTCAATAGAGATCAATATTCAACATATATCTACCAAAATCTAACCCTTTCCCTTACAAAATGTGCCCTTTTATAGACCGTTCCCTTAGGTCACGTCTGTTACAATCATGGCGGGCCAAACCCTAAGGTTCCCCAAAACTGGTGTAGTTACTCGCCACCCTACCTATTGTTGTCGACAGCTTGCTCCACTCGCTTCAGGCCGCCTTGTTAGGCCACTCGTGGCTCACATGATCTTCTGACAACCGCAATCATCATAAAATGGTTACAAGTGCATCGTGGCCTGTCACTTTCTGTCCCTTTAGCCTTGCTGCCGCCGTCTACCCATGGCTTAGCCTCTAACGGTTTTCCGCCACTCTCTCTGGTAGGTCGCTTTCCTTTCTCTCCACTCTGCTCCTTACCCGACTACTGGAAATCCTGGAGTCGCTTACCCAAAAAAGGTCGCTTCCATAGCTCGACCTTCCCTTATACTCTTTATCCAAAATAGCCATTGCGCTGGCTCTGCGCATCAAGACTCCTTGCTATGCATTTGACTTCGCAATTCGAGCTGCACAGGCCTCAAAACTGTTCCATCTGAGCCTCATAGTTCGAACTGTGCCGTTTCCAGTACTTGTACTTTATCCAAAATGTGCTAACTTGAGCCACACCCAACACCTACTCTTATTTATATCCAACTATGACGGTTACATAATGGTCCAAATGACCCTTTTCTAACAACCTAACTAGTCTTACGCTTCCTCGTTCTCCATGAGTGACCCTTTCTTCCGCGGATGGTATTGCTTCGTAGATGTCGGCTTCTGCACTTCATGCGGACTAATCCCATGCCAACATGTTCCCTTCGTAGTTGATTCCATGAATACTTGTGAAAATGTGGGTGATGGTTTGTTTAAATATTCTTCATTGATGGGTACTTATGCTTTTCCAGCACCTAACCCCTCAAAACAAGAAGCTCCTGTTTGTATGATATCTTCCATCTTTAAGTAAGTTTTTTGGTAGAGCTAACTCTTATGGATATCAGGCCTCTACTGGCTCTATGTGGGTGATCCTCATGGATCTTTCCTCCTAATGAGGAAGATGTGAAAATCTATTTGGAGAAAACAAAATAAAAGCAGAAAGGAAACAAGTAAAATTACTAACTCTAAATTAAATGAACTAGATCTAAGAATGTGATTTAGAATCCAGAACAATCAAATATGTATGTTTAAGCAAATATTATTACTGATCAATCGACACAAGGATCATATCTAACATCACTTAGCTTCAATCAAAACAGAGAAGTAAAAACAAATTTGTTTGAATTTAAAGTTTTCAATTATTTAACTGTTCTGCAGCTGATATGTCAATTAGCAAATTAACATATAAATATTAACCAAAGAATGGCTTCTTTATAATTGTCTAATATAATATGATATGGATCAAGGAAACAAATTTACTGATACATAAATGACATACAAATCTTATGGTGAAACATCAACACAAAGATCTATATGTATTTTGAATTAACAACATAAAACATGATTGTTAAATATGTGACTGAAATTAAGAACCAAAAGCATCAAGCAAAGTTAATACACATAACAAAAGAAAGGAAAGGAAACTGACTCAATTGCATTAAAGATTGTAAAACATTACAACTCTCGAAAGTACAGAAAATATCCAAGTATTTCCCTCGATGGTTTTTCCCTTGCTTCCAACCCCTCTTCCTTAGATCTCACTCTCTTTAAATAATAAATTAAAAAAATTACATAGGAACTGATTTCCCATGAGAATAGGGATTTTCAAATTATTCAGTTTAAGATTTGCCAAGGGAAGATTGCCACTTGGAAAATACATCTAAGAGATCATCTACATCCTTATATTGAGCATGTTCCAACTGTAGTAGTGCTTTGCGGATATAATCCTCGATCTCTTTAGTCTTAGTCTTCGACCACTCCCGCAAGAAAACAATGATCTTCATTCCCAAAGCAACGGGTGTCTCAACCAACTCCTTGAGATCTGTAATTTGAATCTGTGTGATTTTCTTGATCTGCTCCTTGGAATTTTGATGTTTTTCTTCTACCCGTTGAATCATAAGCTTAGGATGAAGGGCAGTCTTGATCTCAGTCATAGTAGGATAATCTATCATGTCAAGCAAACTGTCAAAAGAAAACCACCTTTTTATGCAAACCTTTTGACCTTCTTCAATGGTTGTTTCAACAATTTCACAAGAATTGTCCCAGGATTCTAAAGACAACTTGATTCTCCTCGGTTTGATTTTATCCAAAATACGAATTTCTGCAGGCTTGTCCTCCATATATTTTTTCCAATCAATGACATCTTCAAAGGATTTCGTAGCATCAATTCTGCTTTGATTATGATCAAAGAGAAGATCCAAGCAATGTTCAAAAGAATTAAATTCTTCCTGAATATCATCCAAGCCCTGAAAAATTCAATTAACAAATTTCTAAAATCATCATTTATTTTCAAACTAAATTCTTGAATATCCTCCTTAGAAAATTGTAAAAATGAAGAAACAACAGATGCAGATTGTGAGGCTTCCAACTGTTTCTCAAGAGCCATCAACTTTTCAACATACTATGCATTCTGAATTTGGGCTTCTGAAAGCTATTATTGGAGTACTTCATTTTGTGCTTGCAAATTCTTGAGTTGATTCTCATAATCATCTTTCAACCCCTGCATTTTGGATTGATGCTCCTCGTTCATTTTAATCTTCTCCTGCCTGATTTTTTGTATTTCTTGCTCCTTCACCTCAATTTCTTTATTCAGTGAGGTGACATAGTAATAATTTTCCCCTGCAAAGGCCCCCATAACTGCAATGGTCTCATGAGCTTCTTGTTTTGCATCAGTGGAAGTGCTCCTCCATATGACATTATTCAGGACAATGCCCTGCACTAGACTCCCTTATCTAGCTCTCTTACAACCCTTTCTTACCACAACCTTTTGTGATCTACTCCAGAAATACTCTCCCAAATAAACCACTGCATCTTCCCCAAAGTATGTTAGTTCTTCCGCAGTGGGTGTTAACACTTCTGGGATTGTGACCAAAGGCATAGGTTGGGACACCATAGGTGTTGGCATTGGCATGTTTATCTGGGGATTGGGAATGGAATTCATTGTAGCACTGGAGGTTGGAGGTGTAGAAATGGTGGTGGTGGATGAGGTGTTGGGCTCTGTAGATGCAATAGAAGCTGGGATTATAGCTAAATCTGTAGCTGCAGTTTCAATAGGGACAGCAGGTTGACGATTTGTAGTGGATGGAGGTATTGTAACATCTGATGTTGGGATAGAAAGGAAATTGGTAGGGATGGCCAGGGGTATAGAAGGTGTTTCAATGGTAACAATGGTGACTTATGGGAAATGAATGTCAGAGAAGGAATCATCAACTACCATATTATCCAGTGGATCAGAAGAAGCCAAAGTGGCTGAAGCAGCTGTTGGTAGGATAACATGAACAATAGTTGGACATGAGAAGTCGGTAGGGAGTATATCATCTTCTATATCATTGTCTTCAATGTGAAGCATAGTTACTTTTGGTGTTGAACCTTCAACATTTTGCTTCTTGACTAGAGGGGTTGAGGCTATTGTTTGTGTTTCAACCACTGAACCCATCAACGCTAAGCTCTTCTTCATTTCAGCACTTGATTTTATAAGAGCGTTGAGAGTAGCCAAGGGCTTAGGTTGTGGAGTGTCCTCAACTGGAGCTTTCCCTTTGACATATGTGTGATAAGTCAACATCAAAGGAGTATTGGCTTGTTCTTTCTATGCTTCTTTCTCCACTAATTATTTCTGAGTCCTTTCCTCAAATGACAGTTCAAGCTTTCTATACTACAATACTTTGACCTTGATTTCTTGTTGATATTGGAAGATAAATTTATTCTCTTCCAGGGAAGAGGTTCTGTTCAATACTTCAGAAAAGGAATTAGCACCATGATAAATAGAATCACCAGGGGTAGTTTGTGAACATAGGCACTCTTCATATGCTCCTACGTGAAATGATTAGATAAAAAATATTTTGGATAATGCATCCTCTTGGGAGCCTCTCCAAGCTTCAGAGTAGTATTCCTTTTTCCAAGCAATGTTGCATGAGTTGAGTTCTGAATCACCAAAGATCCAAGTTTAGGGGGAAACTTGGGCCACCCTTTCCTTTTAGCTCCAATCATCTTCGGGAATACACTATCAATCATTGTTTGGAAAGATATTTTTTCTAGCACCCTTTTATCAGGTACAATCCTAGGCAATAAGTGGGATGTGTTATTGCCCCAAATTCTGATGTAGGAGAAATATTCTCCCACATACCAATCTCCCATTATAGAGATTAAGGCCGTAGCTTGGGTTGAAAAAGTAGGAGCATCTTCCTTGAAGATATTCTGATAGATGGAACCCGTGAAGTGATCACAGATGTCATAAATGAGAGGTATGAATTTACCCACCGACAATGTAGAACAGTAGATGTGGACTGGAGGTCATTCCACCACATTGTAGGGAAAGGAAAAGCTGAAAATAAGACATCCATAACATAAGCAGAGAAGTAAAATGTCATCTTCGTTGATGCAGGAGGCTTATGGTACTTCTCTATTGCTTCCTTCAATACCACTGACAAAATCTGGGCCTAATTGAAGGACTCTCCTATGGTAAGAACATGATGGGCCAAGGGCTCCCACTTTGCTTTAAAGACCAAACAGTCAGAAATCCATATAGCCTGCACAACATGGCTTCCAGCAAAGAGAAAGGTTCCCTAAACCAGTAGATAGGGTACAGTTTATTAGTTTTAGGTGTAAAACTAGCAGGGTTTTGCATCCAGGACCTAACCATCTCATAAGAATTATACCAGGTCGTGGAGGACTCCAGGAATTGCTTATTAACCAGCTCCTAGGGTTTTCTAAGTGCATAGGCTCTGGAAAATACCTGAGGTCAGAAAGAGGCCAATTGGGTTTGATTCATGTCACTAAAGGAACGGTCCTACAAATTGGCGTGCTCAATAATCCATTTATGACATTAGTGTAAGGCATTAGGGAAGGTCTGGCCGCTATGGCATGGGGCTGGGATTTACATATGTTTATAAAGGATTCCTGGTCATGTTGAATTTTTTATAAATGCTCATTATCAAATATAGAGTAAATTCACGACCAATCCAGGTGGTAGGTGTCAAAAACCCTTCCATTGGTATCAGACAAGACACCACTGTTTGGGTCCTTGTTTTTCAGTTTAGTTAGGGCTATTTTAGGCCTAGTGTTCCTCGACATGGTTGAAAGAAAATGGAAATTTCTAATAAAATGATGACAAAGACAATTAATTAAACTGAATTTAGTTTCCAAATTTTAGATAAATGATTGGTTAAGAACTGAAAAACCTACCTGCAAATCGATGGAGAAAAGCGAATTAGTTGACAGGGTTGAAAATCGTAGTAAAAACTGTTGGCCAAAGGACGATTTCGCAGTTTTACAAATGGTAAAAAGATAATAAAATTTTGAAAATTTAACCCAAAAATCAATAATGAAATCAATCCGGATCGTATATATCAAAGAAATTGATGGTTATGATCAAAACAAGGAAAAGCGGGAAAGAAATTGCAAGAGTGAATTTTTTGAAAATTTTGATTTGGGATTTTGCAATACGTAATCCACATTGCGGGTTGCGGAATTGCAGGAATGTGAATTTCAACATGAGCGGCTTATTACTTCGGCAATCCACAGTCCGCAGTTGGGATTGCAAAGCAGAGAAGTCATTGGAAAAAATCAATCTTCCTGTAATTTGCATTGTGGGTTGCGGTGATGCAAAATTTTGTGGAAATGATTTACGAGAATTTTGTTGTCCACAATCCACAAATTATTTGCGGGTTCGGAAAAGATGATCCGAATTTTATTTTCAATTGAGTTTCCGACTTTCGCAATCCGTATTGCGGGTTGCGGAATTGTGGAACTGAAAAATTGATTTTATTGAAAAGGTGCTTTCCGACTTCTACAATCCGCATTGTGGATTGTGTAAATGCAGAGGTAAGAAAACCAAAGTTCAAAATTTAGGTTCCCGCAATCCGCATTGCATATTGCGGGTTGCAGAAACATTTAATTTTTAAGAAAAATAAGGTTTTCCGCAAATCACAAATATGTATGAAAATAAGTTTAATTTGAAAGTTTTATTGGATTCAAAGCAAACATAACTGAATATGAAAGACAACTAATCATAGAACCCCATAATAAAGATAGGAAAATTTTCATTTTACCATAAATACTTTTGGTTGGGGCTCCCATTTTTATGAGCTAAAAATGGCATTTGTTGTACCTACAACAGAACTCTCCACGATGAGCCATGTATTGTTATTTTCTTTTTCTCATGAAATAAGTTCATGAATTTCGTTTCTGCATTGAAGGTGAGTGTATCCAATGCATCCAACCAGCTATAACCTAACATTATGTTAGTAGTACCATCGTTTAATACAATTTTCTCTATTATTTGGACTTATGGTGATGTTAGTAAATCTTTCATAAAATGTGCCAATAAATTCTAACATCGTCATTGGGTTTTTCGATGGAACATAGACAAATGTTTTCTTCTCGGGAGTAATATTTGTCTCTTCCATTTTTATTTTTTTCTTAACACTTCTTCAGTGATAAAGGGTCTTAAATATTCTATAATACTTTAATGCTTAAAAAAATCTAATTCTTGGATCTTTTATTCGATGAATCAATGATGATGATGGAGAAAATCCGCTTCCCGGATCCAAATTATGACTACACTAGTGAGTCTGTCTCATGAAAATGGTGAATAATGACTATACACACTTCCACCTTCGTCTCTAACCTGCCAAAATAGTACTTTCCTCTCTCTACACACAATGCAGGCTCACATAGAGAAAGTTCTGCTCAAAATGCACTTAGATCTCCCCATAGGTTAACATTTTTCTTTATATTAACTTATTTGTGGATAGTGTGTATATTGGGTGGTTGGGATGAATGATTGCTACCCTCTCCTGTCATGTCCCCTCCCATGGACCCAATGTAAGGAAGAGAACATGATACCGATATCTGGGCTTTTACATAAACTCAGCCCATTCATTAGATTCATACAATTAAAAACAAAAGTGTGCAAATGCAAATGAAGTAAGTATGCACAATGGAATTAAAACATCATCCACACACAATTCATGCTCATCCAACATATCAAAATAATCATCAAATTAAACATTGCAGAAGTAAATACACATCATATACTTATATTCATTTCGCAATTGTCCCAAGAAACTAGCTATGTTGCTACAACGTTCCACCCAACCGTAGGTATCTTCCCAGCCTATATTATTTCAGCACTCAGAGACCACCCCTGAGCTGGGCATGATTTCTACAAGGAATAGGGGACATTCCAGCTCTTACACAGCCAAGTAATCAATGCATCTAAGCCAACCTAGCCCACAACTAGGTTTATCAGGCTAAATCAAAACCCTTGATGCTTGCACTCAAGCTCAAGCCAAAAAACTGGATTGGGAGAGGGAAATTCGACCACAGGGAAGAAAATGATTTCTAGCACAGATATATAAGCATTCAACAGCCAAAACGGACTCAATGGAACCCCCAATTCGATTCCCCTTCTTCCCCACTAGTATATAACACAAAAACGTCCTTCTTCCAGCTGAGAAACAAAGAAAAACCAGAAAAACGTGGCTAGAAAACGCCCAAGTAGCTCCCAACTTGTGAGGGAGAGAAATTGGTTGATGGATAATGGCTTGGGGAGCAATTCATGGCTCTTTTCTTTCCCAAGAAGCAAAAACACGATCTTCCATGAAGGGTGGATTTCCCATACCCGAATTTGGACAGCCATACCTCCCATTCCCCAAGGCATTAACTACCTCAACCAGCTCTTGGGAGAAATGAATGATTGGGTACAAAAGTCAACATGGGTAGTTGAGGGTTCATGGTTTCTCTCATTGACATTTGGCTTGACTTGATTGGTTCAAGGGTTTGAATGTTTTTCCTCCCAATTCCTTGTAAAATCATGCCCTCGTCTCTTGTTGCATTGCATAGCTAGCTGTGGGTATTTTATTAAAATGCATATTTACATGATATTTGAAATTTCGATGTGCCTAGCTAGCACACAAACCATATGCATCACTAAATCGATGGCAGGGCCTTGGCCTTGACCTACTCACCATGATTTTATAAGAATATTACATCATTTACATTTGAATGTAATGGGGTCAAAACGGGGACATTACATTTCCCTCCCCCTTGGAATAACACCGTCCTCGGTGTTCCAATACTTAGGAATAAATACCCACTTTACACATGCTTCAAAATTCACAAATGGTGACAGGTCTATCCTGCATTTCATCTCTTTACTTTGAGCTTTCAGGACCAAGTCCTTTGGATTCCACAACTGCTCATGTTGGCTTGGATCTTCCATCTCTACAGGTGGGTATTTCTCTATAGCGATCGCTTTCTTTTATTTACCTTCCAGCTGATCTACAAGTCTGGAATTTCATGGATGCCATATTTCTTGCTATCCTGGAAACTATCCGAGGAATATTTTTAGCCAAAAAAAATAGCTTTTGGTTTGCTTCCAGGATCAATGTGCACAACTGGCTCTTACTTTGCTCAGTAGCAGCACTTGGCTAGTAACAACTGCAATCAATGGCTTTCAATCTCTCACCTGTGAGATTCATCATGGCAATTCTTGTTAGGACATGCATAACACAATATTAAAGTTAGTCAATTATTTTCCCAATTGACATGGATAGTCCATTCTTCACTCATGAGACTTCCACACTTTTCATGCTTTCCAAACATACACATGAACTCCTTCATGTTCATCCTTTCACAGGGAAATAACTAATTCAGCATTCACAATTCATTTCAAGCAATTAAACACAATCTATTTTCAGCTATGACATGCACTCAACAATCCTTTGCTTTTAAGATTCATCAGTCAAAAGGAAAGAGAAGAGTAAGAGTTTCCCCCTCTTAGCCTTGTTCCAATCTGAAGCCACACCATCACTTATGATTCTATGCTCCTTGGCCTCTTTCACTTCAATGTGAATGCTTGAATTTCCCTTTCTTGGGTATGACACTTAGTGTCTATGGTCTGTCTAATGCTTTTCTACTAGGGAACCCTTCCCCATTGTTGCTTACAGAACCTTTGGTCGCTAGAACCCACACATGTCCACTAGCACCATCTTTCATTACTGCGCATACTGAGCTCTCTTTAGGGCAGTAGTATGTCCCCATGTATCTCGATGATACCTTCATAGTCCTTGCTTCCAACAATACCTATACTCAAACATTCAATCAATTCACATGTTTAGTTTATTTTCATAGGGTTTATCTCTAAACAAGAGTTTGAGAAATCATAACTAAATCATATACACATGTATATTCATAAGAAAGAAGGTGCAAGATAACCAAATACTTATCTGTATTAGATGTCTTCACTTTATTCCACATGATCCTTCTTTGCTTTACAAGCCTTGGATTTCCTGTGGATACAATAATGAATGTTGGGCCAACACGTATGCTACTCCACAACCATTCAAATATGCAATGTCAAGCCAGTACGCTGATTGGGTTTTATCAATTATTTTAAGGAATGTTTTGCCAACAAACACACAAGAATTTTTAGCGCCCAACTAGTTACTCTCTGGATTTACCAAGAATTTTATAGCGCTCGACCAGTTACTCTCTGGTTTACCAAGAATTTTATAGTGCCCGACCAGTTACTCTCTGGTTTTACCAAGCATTTTATAATGCCCGACCAGTTACTCTCTGGTTTAACCAAGCATTTTATAGTCCTTTCAGGGTCCTTGCTTTCTTGCAATGACCAAGGTTTCCAACAAAGAAACAATAGTGTATCAGCTTAGCTGTTAGAAGACTTATATTTGAAATCTTCATTATTCCAAACAAGAACTAAATGAAAATCAATACTTATCTGTATTATGCATTTCCTTTCTAGTCCACAGGGTCCTGCTTCGCTTTGCAAGCCTTGGGATCTCCTATGGACTTGGATGTTTGGAAAGCATGCATGCTTCTCCACAACATCAAGTAGTTAATTCCCAACCAATACACCTTCATGCCGACTGGATTTACCAAGCATTTGTGGTGCCCAACTAGTCCCACACTTGGTTGGTTCTCTCCATTGCCGAGCCAACACATCTGTCTAGGTCATCAGCCAATGGAAAGAAACTGCGCCACCAACCATTATAGGTTGGCTCTACCACTCTGCCTTAGGCTTGCATCATCCTTTCACACGTGTCACAACCCTTCATGCACATAACAATTCTTCATCCACACAAGGATGGCACTCCTTCTCCGGTGCAAGCCAACGATAACCTTTAGGAACCTTATAGGTGACTTCCTTGACTGCAAGATAGAATGGCCCCACAATACGCACAACATCCAAGCAAATAATGCCAAACTAGTGCATCAACTGGGTTTATTAGGCATGCAACAACCCTTCATCAATACCTCCATAATATCCATTCATTATGTTTTTCCATGTGCGGCACCAAATTGTATCTATTTTAGCTGACAACACAAGATGGATAAGCAAACTCATCAGTACTGCTACTCTAAAATTGTAACCATATTTCATAACATTCACTATCAAGTATTGAAACACCAGGAATGCGTCCATTCCCCTAGGTTGTAGTCAATATTGACAACCCTATCATAACCCAGCACCAGAAAGGTGTGCGCTCTCTTCCGGATGTGAGACATGAGGCCCTAATCATACTCAAGCAGTCTGGAATAATAATGAAATAATAAAACATGCTCTGCATATTAAATATAATAACTAGACATGTATATTCTGAGTTAGGGTTACAGAATACTTATCCCTTTTCAGATGTATCTTCCCTTCATTTGCGAAGAATGAGGGCTCCCTTCTCTGAGTCAACAGTACTTTGGTTTGCCACCCCAATATTTTCACGTTCCATAACCCACACATGCCTTCTTGGCATAATTTCACGATCTCACTCACATGGCTTTCCAACATGCAATGCAGCTGGGATATTAACAAAACTTACTATGGCGTTTCACCCGAAACCCATTTCCAAAGGATGGGGTCCTTCCCATCTAGTTTGGCTTCTGTAGGCCATCACACATGGTCTTCCTGCAATGTGTCATCCTGGCACACTTATCAAATAGAAAAATAGTCAACAACATTTAACAATAACTTCAAATCTGATTGTTTCATAACCAATCAATGAAATTAATAATTAAATTCAAACATGAATTTACAATTATGTCCTCCTACAGAAATGGATTGGTTTAACTATGAGTCCATCCTCATATTGTTTGGCTCTCGTAAGTGGTAGTATCACTCTGTCCATTATGGTTTTACACTTTCTACCATACATGAACATCCACCTACAACATGTCCTCCTGACACAATTTTATATAAGCCAAACAGTCATTATCAATTATTAGAAAAATCTCAAATCTGAAATTTGTCAATCTGTTTTCCTACAGAAATTAGATTTGCAACCATGAGAACCCTCTCATAACCTTTGGATTCTACACATGGCAGATCCTGGTCTTTACTATGGACTTATCCTCATTTCCATACGCAAGACTTTTCTACTTGAAATCTGAACTTCAATCAGCCAAACACGTTGTGAGTATCTATGCATATAATCCTTTCATTCCTACAGCATTCACTGAAGTGATCTCAGAATTATAACACTCAACAATTGAAACACTTTCAGCTATTAATATTTGAAATGCAAATATATGTCTCTATATATGCATCATTATCATGATAGAATTGCAAGACACAGATACACTATCCATGCAATTTAAATAAAACTCGAATATTCATTACTTCACAACCATATTCTTTTTATGCAACTCTGTCCTTCCAACAGAGCACTCTGTTAGCCCATCAACATGTCTACCTTCTTCATGCAATCATTCTCCTGCATTCATAGCAGCTCATGAAATGGTCTCAGTATTAACAATGGTTCACCATTTCATCGATTATCTAATTGCATTGAAACATATATATCACAACCATGCATTCACACAATGCATCTCAACACGTGCACTCGCACATATGCATGCACATTCACAACATTTACATAATATTTTGATGTGCATTCACTTAATGCATAACCCCTCAATACAACCTTGCATTAATCCATGAATACTATGCATTCCAGCATGTTATGGCATAACCATGGCTGTCTCATATGGCATGTACTACCACAACATGACTATAAGTCTTTACTTTCTTTGGTTGTTAAACTCACAACCAATATACACAAATGGCATGATGTAATTTTCATATGAATGCATTAAGGTTTCTAAGAAAATATAGGGTGCAAGGCTCCTTTCCTTTACTTACCCGCACCTCACCATACTCAGTAGGTTGACATTCACATTCAGGCACTCAATACCACATGCAAACCAAATCAACATAGTTTAAACATAGTGGAAGGGATCTCACCAAATCCTCTTTCAACATTCATGCAATTTAAGCACAAATAACCATTACCTGCATGGCTATCATTAACATCGCTTGATGTTACCTGATCAGTTGGCCTCTTACCAAGGATACGCAGTCGTTTTTCCAATCTCATGATCATAGATTTGTTACACCATGCTTTCCTCATAAGGTTGTTGGTCATATGCAACAACATCATCCACATCCTTAGCCATGCTTCTGTTTTATTTGGTCCTACAACCAATGTGAGCACAACTACTTATTAGCAACCACCATAATGATCTTAAGTGGCTCATTGCATATGTAAAACCTCACTATTTTACCAATATGTAGTATCATATACATGTACAAACATTTTCACATGCACTATACAATGTCTGTTAGTATTCCAACTAGTACATATTCACTTCATCTATCTATCCTCTTGTATTTTCAATCATGCTTCTATGGTCTGATTCGTACAACCATTATCAACAACAATACTGGTGATCAACCATAGGCAATACCATTAATGGGCTATTGCTTGTGTAACTTTCACTATCTTTACCCATATGCAACATCATGCTCATGCATAAGCAATTCACATGCACTATGCAATGACTCTTTAATCATGCCCACTAATTCATATGCATTACTCTCTTGTATTTCTGGCATACCTATGCCATAATTTTCAGTATATAAAACTCAGGAAATATAAATACAATATCAAGAGAGGAGTTAAGGAATTCTCCCTTTTCACTTCCACCTCATGACATGGAGTTCCTCCTCCACATCATAGCTAATCCTTTTCTTGGCTTCCCTACCAAGCATTCAAGAAATCCTTAGCTATGATATTCCCACGAATTAGCAATTCAATATATACATATGTGTATAACATTCATTTTTGCTATTTTCCAAACATGCAATTCTTATGCTATAAAAAGAAATAGTTTAAGGTGAGGAATTTACCTCTTATCAACATTGCCTTGCTGCTCCCATTGCTCTTCCGCAATGCATATTACAACCAATTACTCTTTATAAGGCCTCCATAACCTTCTATGCAATTCCTGCTTCTCATCCCAAGCATAGAGAATGCATTTCACACTTTCAAAGACTGTCTCCGGGGGACGACGGGGGTCAAGGGGGATTTCCCCCTTGTGGCTTCCCTTCGATTTCGCGCAATCTGGCGCATAAGTTCCATGGCATTTTTCAACTTTTGGCACCTGAGAAATCCCCTTGGAAAATAGCTGAAATTCCCAGTTCAGTGGACTTATCGTTTCTCCTCCGACCCATTTTGGAGCAAATCACCGAGTTATGCCGATCGGTGAACTCATTTATCTCCTCTGACCCATTTCGGACCACCTCATCGAGTTCTTCCAATCGGTGAACTCATCTATCTCCTTTGATTTGTTGCGGAGCAACTCGCCTAGTTCTGCCGACCGCTTCGGCGCAAACTCACTAGTTCTCATCGACCACTTCGGCGCAAACTCGTCAGTTCCCGCCAACTGTTTCTGCGAAACTCGAAATCTTGCACCGACACAGACTTAGCAAAAAAAATAAAAAACACTTAGAAATGCTTTTCAAAAATACTTAGAAAAATTTGAAATTTTTTATTCTTTTCCCTGGCACTTCCGCAAACTTCATTAGTGCAACTCAACGATATTCACCGACCATTTCGGTGCAACTCAGTGAGATCCACCGAAACGCATCGCTACAATCTCGTCGACACAACTCGATGAGATTCACCGACACAGCCTTGGCAGAAAACTCAGAAACACTTAAAAAAAGTTGAAAATTTGAAAATTTTCCTAACAATCACTGCTGAGCAGGAAGCATACTTACCTCTGCAGTTGTGATAGGTAGATAATGAAGGCCCAAATGTTGCAACCTTTTCTCTGATACCATTCTGTCACATCCCCTCCCGTGGACCCAATGCAAGGAAGGGAACATGATACCAATATTTGGCCTTTTACATGAACTCAACCCATTCATTAGATTCATACAATTGAAAACAAAAGTGTGCATATGCAAATCAAGCAAGTATGCACAACGGAATTAAAACATCATCCACACACAATTCATGCTCATTCAGCATATCAAAATAATCATCAAATTAAACATTGAAGAAGTAAATACACATACGATACTTATCTTCATTTCGCAATTGTCCCAAGCAACTAGCTATGTTGTTGCAACATTCCACCCAACCATAGGTATCTGCTCATCCTGTATTATTTCAACACTCAGAGACCAACCCCGAGTTGGGCATGATTTCTACAAGGAATAGGGGACATTCCAGCTCTTACATAGCCTAGTAATCAATGCATCTAATCCAAGCCATCCCACAGCTAGGTTTATCGGGCTAAATTAGAACACTGGATGCTTGCACTCAAGCTCAAGTTAAAACAATGGATTGGGAGAGGGAAATTCGACCACAGGGAAGAAAACGATTTCTCCCACATATATATATAAGCATTCAACAGCCAAAATGAAATCAATGGAACCCCCAATTCAATTCCCCTTATTCCCCACTGGTATATAACACATAATGACCTTCTTCCAACTGAGAAACAAAGAAAAAACATAAAAACGTGGCTGGAAAACACCCAGGTAGCTCCCAACTACTAAGGGAGAGAAACCTGAGGGAGAGAAACTAGTTGATGGATAATGGCTTGGGGAGCAATTCATGGCTCTTTTCTTTCCCAAGAAGCAAAAACGCAATTTTCCATGAAGGGTGGCTTTCCCATACCCGAATTTGGACAACCATACCTCCCATTCCCCAAAGCATTAACTACCTCAACCAAATCTTGGGAGAACTGAATGATTGGGTACAAAAGTCAACATGGGTAGTTGAGGGTTCATGGGTTCTCTCATTTACATTTGGCTTGACTTGATTGACTCAAGGGTTTGAATGTTTTCCCTCCCAATTCCTTGTAAAATCATGCCCCCATCTCTTGTTGCATTGCATAGCTAGTTGTGGGTGTTGTATTAAAATGCATATTTACATGATATTTGAAATTCCGATGTGCCTGGCTAGCACGTAAACCATATGCATCACTAAATCGATGGCGGGGCCTTGGCCTTGAGCTCCTCACCATGATTTTATAACAATATTACATCATTTACATTTGAATGTAATGCGGTCAAAATGGAGACATTACATCTCCACCCAAGTTCAATTCTCACTTGACTTCTAGCTTTTATGTTATTCAGGCCTCATATTTAGACAAGGTCCTAGATTTTAGGGAAACCCAAAAATGATGGCTAGAAGCCTGGATCAACAATGCAGCTCTGATACCATTGCTACAGTGAAATTTGTTTCTTGTCGTGCCTTTTCAAATGAAGGGGCACATCTCTCACTTTTCCTAATTAATTAATTAATTAATTATATTTATTAATTATTATTTATTAATATTAATTATTAATTATTTTAGTCCTTGCAACACTTGACGGAATGAGACGATACGAGTTAAGAATCCAAAGGAAAAAACGTTGCATCATCTATGATGTGGTCCATCCTAAATATATCCTCATCAAAGGTGATTGTTGATCTCCTTGTTGAATAAATCTTCTTGTTTTCTGCTTAGGTTGTATATTTTGTGTTCTTTCTCCTCTCAACAAATCTTCTTGTTGTAGGTTGTTTAATGTTATTATGAATTGGGTCATGAGAGAATTAATTTACGAGATATGGTTTTCAAAATATATATACCGTCCACAGGATAAAAGATATCTAACATATTTATAGTATGGCATTCTAGGTTATATGCTTAGGACATATGGTCACTTTGCCTCTCCAATTTGTAATTGGCACTTGGTACATTTGGTGACTTTATGCAAATTTTAAAAATGTGTATGTGAAACTTGTTTTTAAAAGATGAAATTATTAGGTTTGTTTTTTTATTTTTAAACATAACTACTTCAAGGGGTAAGTTTAGGTTATACATAAAAAAAAAATTATGTCTAATTATAAAATAAGAAATTAAAACTAAATAAAAAAAATAAAAAATATATATGGGGAAAGTATTATTACATTTAAATTTAAGGAAATTTTTTTTTTTTCAGTGGAAAAAAAACCATACTATTGTTATTCATAAGAGAATCAAATAGTACAAATGTTCATCATTTCAAGAAGATGACTTGATTATCAAGATCAAAAGAGCATCCTATGAAGGAATGTTATTTGACTTTCATCAAAACTGAAAGAACCTCAAAAAACCTTCCTCAAAAAACCATATAAAGTAGACATTACAATCAGTACAAAGAAGGATCAATGCACGGACAGTCAAATATCACTTCCTTGGAAAGTACATCAGCGAAAGAGTTGAACTGCATGTAGATATGGTCTAAAGATAGATTCACAAACTATTAAAGTAAAACTTTGATCTTGCTGCACCAATAGAAAAGTCGAATATTGTTCAGAGCATATTCTCCTCTTGCCCATTTAATGGTCAGTCGCGAATCTCCAAAGATTGCCACATCAGAGAGACCAATAACGTTTGCAACTGTAAGGACGCACCAAAGATCAAGGATCTCTGCTTTCATATTGGTACCCTGTCCACAATTCAACTTAAGGGAAATATAGTGGTTCGAGTCAGTTTGAATGACTCCACCTGAAGCACACTTACCATTAGAAGCTGCACCATCAAAGAATATCACCGCCTTCTGCTCCGGGGGACAGAAGGATGCATTCTTAATAGATTTTACCTTAATACCATCGAAGCACTGTTCAAAAATCATCTTTACTGCACACTTTACAGACCCCTCAATACGTGGCCAAATTTATTCAAAGATCACAGAATTCCTGGCCACCCACACAGTCCACAAGACCACAACAGGTAAATAAGAAAAAGTACCAACACTTCTATACCAGTCAAGGGTGTTTTGTGAAAAAGATTCAATTCCCCAATGCAAATGCAACTCAAAACGGTGCTTGATATGAAGCTCATAGACCCTGAGCAAACAAGCATTCAACAAAAATGTGATTTATAGACTCTGCCCCTTGCCAGCAGAGGTAACACACATTCGGACCTTCTCAACCTCTATGACCCAAAGAATCCCATGTTGGGAGCTCACCCCTCAATGCTCACCACATAAAGCACTTAATTTTTAATGGCATGTTCCAATGCCAAAGAGCCTTATCCCACCAATTCGCTCGATAGATACACTGAGTATTGATGACGGATTGGTAGGCCAACTGTGTTGTGACAGAACCAACTTTAATGTTATTCATCCATATCACCTTATCGCTTTCAACAGTTAATCGACATCCAATCTCATTTAGTTTCTTAATATATTGGGTCCATTCAATAGCGTATTCACCTTCAAAACCCAGCTCATATGAACTCATCCAATAACTCATATGCTGATTCATGTTCCTAACCTTGTTCAGGGTTTTATAATTGAAACGGTGAAGGGTAAGCAAAATCTCATCTAATAATAAAAAATTGTCCCCTAATCCCACAATAGGATAAAATAAGAGAAATGTTGTAATGTCATATAAGGTAAAATTAATATATTAAATTTGATATATTTGATAATCAAATTGATCAATTTACATTAAACTCATTAATTTATCAATTGTTCTTTCATCAATAGAAGCTCATTAATTTACCTCACCTAATTTTAAATAAAATAAAATTATAAAATCACATTAATTTATCTTATATAACTTTAAATAAATTTATATTATTAAAAATAAATAACTTTAATGGACTAAATTTTTCAATTTATTAGAAATATTAAATTTGTTAATTAAGAATCAAATAACTTACAAATAATTTGTTGAATCATCATAAATCAAATATTTTATAAATTTATTTATTTTGGTATCTTTGTAAAAAAATGTCTTTTCAATCATTATACTATAACCAACTGCATATATACAAAAAGCTTTTACTAAATTAACATGGTATAATTTTTTTTATTGAATCATCATAATACAATTAACACATATTAGTAAATGAAGATACCAAACAAAATATTAAAATTTGATGACAATACAAAACAAAGTATTAATAAATGATGATACAAAACAACATTATTATTTAATTTAATGAAAAACACATGACAAATGCAAAGTATCATCATACAAGTTACAAATCCAACAAAATAGCTAATCCATATTAATAACACTATTCAAACTATAAACAAATATAATTAAGGATATGTATTTTTCATACCCATCTTACAAATCCATTTTGAACTCATGAGTCTTCCATATTGATAAGATTGATTCATGTATATACATATCATGTTTTGAATATATGTATTTAGTTTGATGAAAAATTTGACAAATGCAAAGGATTATTATCCAAGCTATAAATTTAACATAGTAGCTCTTTCATGTTGATAACACTATTCAAATTATGAACAAATATAATTTAAGGATAACTTTTTTTTATAGCCAACATAAAAATCCATTTTGAACTCATCAATCATCCAAATTGATAAGAATGATTCATGTATATAGATATCATGTTTGAATTTGTGTAGTGTAAAATAAGAACAAATATAAACATATTTGAATGTATAGTAAATAGGAACAAATATAAACATAGGCACAATAAATTAGATCATCATCATTATTGAAAAACAGATTCACACTGCTGTTATCCTTCTGAGGCCTCCATAGTTTCAGTTAGCTGTCCAGTCTGCTTCAACAAGGCGCACAATGTCATCAAGCAAGCGCTTAACGTTGTAATCGAACATATCCACCTTATCACTTCGAAGAAAAGTCCCAAGAGATTTAACAATATCGTTTCTTCTCGCAACACTAAAACCGCCGTTTATATAAAGTGTTGTCGTAATCTTTAGAGCCAATTGTAAGTGAGATGACTCCAAAAATTTGAAGCCTGCCACAACAAGTTCCACCATTTGGAGAATGTCTTTCACAATATCCAAACTTCGCAGCCTTTCCTTAGACCTAATGAGATCTCGTACTTCGTCTTCTTTATCAGCTGTGGTTAAGCAATCAATCAAGAACAGTGCATGTCCAAGTGCTGTTCTAAGTAGATAAATATTGTTAGAACTAGAGCTGCCCTGAGTTTCAACATTTACTGCATGCATCTCTTGGAAACGGGAAATGCAAATTATCACTACACCGACCACTGCATTCACATAATCTTCAAACTCTACGACTCGGAGGTAGTTTTTAATCCACGCAGCTTTGAGGATTGCCATTCCGTAGTAGAGGTCTTCATTGGTTATATCATTGTAAGAACGCTTAACCAACAGATCGACAGTGATAGAAATGATATAATGAAAGGTCGCCCCATCGAAGTTTTGAAGAAAGTAGTCGATGTTACCGCAATAACATCTTAAAACCCTACTCTGGATTTTCGAATATTCGTCCTGTGCAACACCATACAAAATGCGGATAAATGCCCATACGCAGCGAGGCGACGCCTGCAAATGGTGGTCTTCCAAACCAATGACATCCACGATCTTTACCACTTCTGTACACAGTTCCTTGCTATCGTCATACGGAGTGGAGAAATTGCTCAACAAATGATATAGGGATCCATTAACGACCTGGAACAAGTAATAGTACCCTTTGATTGACAAAAATAAGTCCCGGTTTTCTTCACGGTGCTGGCAATAAAGACGCAAAAGATTAAAGCGCCGAAACAGAGCGTTCCAATAACGCGGCAGATCATGGATTCTCTTTTCCAAACAAGCGATTCTATGTAGATCATGAAAATTGAAAACCAGCGCCGTCAAGAGATCTTTCATCTGTATCTCGGTCAAGACTTTAGTATAGTCGGGAATGACTCTTAATAAGCTTTGGCATAGGCTTTGGTTATTTTCGATATATTGTAGCATCTGTCGCCTCAGATCAATCTGTGGTATGGAATTGCTAATATCGAAGGGCTGGCGAGTGTATGGGTTAACAGCGTTGTGTTTGGTGTCCCATATCTTCTCCAATGTCCTCCGATTATAGAGCGCCTGGGCAGGGTCCTCGGCCAGGGGCAGCCTAACTGGATCGAACGCAAATTCATTCGTCAAAGTATCAAGAAACTCTTCAGGAATACTAGTCTCTTCAGGAATACTAGTCTCTTCAGTCATTTTGGTATTTAAATCGCAGCCCTCCACAGTTTTCAAAATCTCTCTACTCTCTTCATTCTCTTCATCCATTGGTTTTTCAAAATCTCTTTATGCTCCACATGATCAAAAGCTATATATATACACACCATGTTAAGATTATTTAGTCGAAGAGGTGCATTTTACAGCCACCTCGTTTTACTATGGGCTTGGTACATGTGTTTGTCGGCTTGGTACATGTGTTCACTTTGGCCATGTAAATTTCAAGAAAGAGTAGTTTGGAAAATTTTTATAATTTTGTATCAATTAATTTTATTTCAAATGTTTCCAATTTTTATTAGTATTTTATTTTAACCATATATAGAAAAAGATGGTTTTTATTTTTATTCGCACTATATATACTTTTCTATTAAAAGTCAAATTGCATTGACATACATTAGTTGATAAATTTTTACAATGTTTTGTATAATTTTTATATTAAACATAATATTTTGAAAAACAAAAATAAATTTAACAATTAAAAAAAAGCAATATTTTGATTATATAATTAGTTTAGTACAATTTGGATGAGACAAAATTTCCTAGTAAAATGATTTTCATTTTCAAAATTTAGAACTAAATAAAAGTAATTTAAAAAACAAAAGTTTATAAAAAATGACATATATGTTATTTAGTGCTTTGCTGATCCATTTAATCCACCCGAGGATGTGAAGGTGGAAATGGGGTTTCTTCGACTCTATACTTCTCAAGATTCGGCTCAGAGGTTCAACAACGGAAGCGTATATGATTGTGAAAAAAGATAAAAATAAAATAAAAGACACAGTCGTGCCAGTATTGCCTAAAGGGGGGAATTAGTATTGGCCCTTTTCTTAATTTATTAATCCAATTTAGTATTAATCACACATTAAAGCAACATGTTAAGAAGAATAAACAATTGTGGATACAAAGATTTTTATCGTGGAATCCACAAAGGGAAAACCATAAACACTTTATTAATAATAATCTTTTACGAGCTACAATTGGAAGAAGGCTACAACCCTGTGGTTATCAACTCGAACTGAAAGGATGCTTCGACACCCTATTTTACCAGCTTCTACTAGAAGGGGCCTACAACCCCCTGCACGCCTGTAGCCTACCCTAGCACCACCCTACCACCCATATTTGATTTTCAGAACATTAATATCTTCTACGGAGTTTGCTTCAGTGGACTGTGACACCGGAAATCCTGATGGAATGCTACAACATAACAAGAGAATTGGATGACGAGGATGATCTGCTGCAGTGAACATATCCATTCACTAATTTAATAGTCGAATCCGACTCTCATATTGAATAATAGATAAGAATAATATATTGATTGATAGGATAAAAGATGACATGTTACAATGATGACCCTGCCTTAAATATGGCTCGGGCATTTGATGTTGAGGAGACACCTGGTTTCATAACCTAACTTTAGTTAACCTAATTATTAATTGTTTAATTATTATCTTATTTTATGTTCGTAGCATCCGCGGGCTACATATATACTAGATTCAAAAGGAAGTCGCAATGTCGAAGCACCAAATATGCCCTTCGATAAGTTTCAGCATCCAATGTGAATCAAGAAAGTGAACATTGGGTCGAAGGGGAATCTCAAGTTCGCGAGCATCGGATATTATTGGGATGACTCGACCATTGCCAAAATGACTGACCTCTTACACGAGTTCTAGGATCTATTCCTGGCAAAATTTTCAGAGATGAAAGGAATTTCTAGAGACCTAGGCGAGATGAAAATCCCATTGAAACTTGATGCGAAACCAGTAAAGCAGTGACCTTATAGGTTGAATCCAAGGTACAAGGAGCATGTGAAGGCCGAAATCGAAAGAATGTTGGATGCATGAATTATAGAACCAGTGGAGGAATATGAGTGGATCAGTCCTATGGTTGTACAAGACAAGAAAACTAGTGAAATCGGGATTTGTGTCGACCTGAGAAAATTCAACGATGCATGTTTACATGACCCATTCCCTACACCGTTCACCGACAAAGTATTGGAAGGTGTCGGAGGATAAGAGATCTACTCATTTACAGACGGATTCTCAGGATACCACCAGATAAAAATCGCGAAGGAGGATCGACACAAAACAATGTTTGTCACAAAAGGGGGATGTTTTCAATATACAGTGATGCCATTCGGCCTAAAAAATGCCCTAGCGATCTTTTCAAGATTGGTTTTCTCTGCATTCAAATATTTCATCCATGAATTTCTAGCAGTATACATGGATGATTGGATAGTATATGGGTTGTTTAAGGATCACATTGAGAGCCTGAGGTTGATGCTGGAAAGATGTCGACAACACCAAATTTTGCTAAACCTAAAGAAGTGCATTTTCTGCACTCCATTTGGGATTTTGCTGGGACACATTGTATGAAGGGAATGAATGTTGGTTGACCCTACAAAGATTGTGATTATCATCGACCTACCACCACCAACAATAATAAAGCAATTAAAAGCAATGTTGGGACACATGGGATACTATAGGAAGTTTATCAGAGGTTATGCAACGATTAGGGCGCCGATGGAAAAACTGTTGAAGAAAGATGCCAAGTTTGAATGGAATGAAGACTTCCAGAAGAGCCTTGATATATTGAAAGAAAAAATGGTCATAGCACCCATAATAGTGTTTCTGGATTTTCCAAAGGAATTCCATGTTCATGTCAATGCATCATCAGTCACACTAGGAGTAATATTGGTGCAGCCAGTAGAAGGAGTGATCGACCACCCGATCGAGTTCGCAAGTAGGAATCTCTCTACTACGGACAAGAACTACACGACGACGTAAAGGGAATGTTTGGCGATGGTCTATGCTTTATAGAAGTTTCAACACTATCTATTAGGAGCCTATTTTAAAATGTTCACTGATTATTCAACACTCAAATACCTAGTGAACAAGCCTATATTAGGAGGGGGAATATGTCGATGGCCATTACTCTTCCAAGAATTTGACTTCGAGATAATTGTGAAGCCAGGGTGAATGAATGCAGGACCATATCATCTATCGTGTATAGAATCGGGAGAAGAACCAAATGTTAGAAAAATAGGATCGCAGAGCAATAACAATAAACTTAAATGCAAATATAATCACACACACATTACAAGAGAGACACAGGTATATCGTGGTTCACCCAAGATGGGATACGTTCACATTGAAGTTTCCAGTCCTTATAATTATACAGTCTAACAAAGTGAAGGGATACAACCTGCAGCACAACCGCTGCACTTCCTCTTCACTGTCTCACAGTCTCTCTTCTTGATCTCAGAGATCTTTATAATGCATAATACCTAATACATCAACCCTAGCTGTGTTAAAATGTCTTTCTTTTATAAGGGAAATACAATGGGAAAATACCATGGGTTACCCAAAACCATGGGCCCAAAAACTGGTAGCGAAAAACAGCCCCCAAAATCCCCCCCCCCCCCAGACCCCCTGAGCGTCGTGCCGGGATCATAACCAAATCTAGGGTACAGACACGGTGAATAATAATATCTTTGAATCTAGAGATCAGGCTCCAAAACCAACAATCTCCCACTTGGAGACTGATCACAACAACTCCATCGCTGTTGTACTTGCTGGACCTTAGACTTAGCAACTTTCTCATCTTCACCTTCATGCTAGAAGGCCAACTGAAACCGAGCAGGAACTTAGTTTCTCTCTGGTCACTACCTTTGTGAACATGTCTACAGGATTTTGGCTAGTATGTATCTTTTCCAGCTTCAACAGTTCATCTTCCAGAACAGAGCGTATGAAATGGTACTTGAGCTGTATATGTTTAGTCCTGGAATGGAATGCTGAGTTCTTTGCAAGATGAATGGCACTCTGGCTATCACTATACAACCTGTTATCCTTCTGCTTCTTACCTAATTCCTCCATAAACCTATAAACCAAATCATCTCTTTACTAGCCTCTATCACAGCAACATACTCTGCTTTTGTTGTTGAAAGTGCAACAACCTTTTGTAGTTTCAAAATCCAACTTACTGTTGTTCCACCTACAGTAAACACATACCCTGTGGTGCTCCTCCTGCTATCCTTATCACCTTCCATATATGCATCAACATATCCCTGTAGAATAGTTTATGAACCTCCAAAACATAATGCCTGAGTGGTAGTACCTCTCAAATACCTAAGAATCCACTGTACTTTCGTCCAATGTTCTTCACCTGGATTGTTCATAAATCTGCTCACAACTCCCATTGCTTGTGCAATATCTGGTCTTGTGCACACCATGGCATACATCAAGCTACCAACTACTGATTGATAGGGAATCTTGCATATAATCTGTCTCTTCTTGTGTCTTGGGACACATTTCCTTACTTAGATTGAAATGGTTGGCCAAAGGTGTACTTACTGGTTTTTCATTCTGCATTATGAACCTCTCCAGCACCTTTTGTATGTACTTACTCTAAGTCAATGTCAATTTGCGATTTTTCCTGTCTCTCGTTATTCTCATACCAAGGATTTGCTTTGTAGCACCGAGATCCTTCATCGCAAATGAATTAGCTAGCTTCCTTTTGAGTACAATTATATCCTGCATGTTAGACCCTACAACAAGCATGTCATCCACATACAATAACAAGATAATATATCCTTCATTGTCTAGCTTTTTGAAATAAACACAGTGGTCAGAATGACATCTACTATAACCTTGTTCTGTCATAAGCCTGTCAAATTTTAAATACCACTGCCTTGGAGCTTACTTCAAGCCATACAAACTCGTTTTCAACCTGCATACCAATTTTTCCTTACCTTTGACCTCATACCCTCGTGGCTATTGCATATATATCTCTTCCTCCAAATCCCCATGGAGAAAAGTTGTTTTTACATCTAACTGTTCAAGATGCAAATCTTCTACCGCCACTAGACTTAGGATGGTCCTAATTGAAGTCATATTAACAACAGGAGAAAATATTTCATCAAAATCTATACCGTTCTTCTGTGCAAACCCCTTTACAACAAGTCTTTCCTTGTACCGCTTCTTACCTCCTTCTTCTTCCTTCAACCTGTAAATCCATTTGTTCTGCAATGCTCTTTTACCAACAAGCAACTGAACCAGATCCCAAGTCTGGTTTCCTACCAATGAGTCCATCTCCTCATTCATGCCTTGCTCCCACTTCTTTCTAATTTCCACCTGCATTGCTTCTTTATAACGTTCTGGTTCACCAACAACAGTCATCAGCACATAATATATTGAAGGAGAGTATCGTTTAGGGAGTCTACTTACGCTGGTAGATCTTCTTGCAGTTGCAGGAGTTTCAGGTACTTGTTGTTGTTCTTGATTTTCTGGCACCTTTGGAACTTCATTTTCTTGAATTTCATCAAGTACTATGTACTCTGTGTTTTCCTTTTATTGTTTCTTTCCCTGCAACTGATCTTTATACATGACCTTTTGATTGAATATGACATCTCTACTTCTAATAATTTTGTGATTTTCATAATCCCATAAACGATAACCAAAATCATCAACCCCATATCCAATAAAGGTACATTTCTTGGATTTAGCTTCAAGCTTTGTTCTATTTTCTTTATCAATATGGACAAATGCTTCACAACCAAACGTTCTCAGAAATGAGTAGTTTACCTTTTTATATGTCCATGTCTCCTCTGGAATACCACCATCCAAAGCACTTGAAGGTCCTTTGTTTATTAAATAAACATCAGTATTTACAACATCTGCCCAAAACTGTAAGGGCAACCCTGCATGCAATCTCATACACCTTGCACGCTCCATGATCGTTCTATTCATCCTTTTAGACACACCATTTTCTTATGGTGTTCCCGGGACTGTCTTCTCTCTAAGAATCCCATGGTATGAATAGTAACTATCAAACTCCTTGCCGCAGTACTCACTTCTATTATCAGATTTTAGACACTTCAAACTTTTTCTTGTCTCATTCTCAACCAAATCTTTCCACTTCTTAAAAGTAGCAAACACATCAGATTTTTTTCTAATGCAATAAACCCAAGTTTTCCTAGTTGCATCATCAATAAATGTAACATTATAATGAGAGCCACCAAGAGATTGTACTTGAGCGTCATGTCGGGATCATAACCAAACCTGGGGTATAGACACGGCTGAATAATAATATCTTTGAATTTGGAGATCAAGCTCCACAACCAACACCAAGGAATATTGATGAAGGATTTCCTAACGCTCAGTTATTCAGGGTTGGAATGGTCAATGACCATTACGAACAAATTATCCAATTTTGGGTGTCAAGGAAGGCACCGGAGGAATTCACTACCAACCAGAAGAAACATTTAGTTTTCAAAGCTGTAGATTTCCAATTGAATGCAGGGAAACTATATAAAATGGGACCAGATGAAATACTTCAAGGATATGTCCTTCCTCATGAACAATAAAGTATCTTGGCGGAAGTTCATGACGACATCGCAGGGGGACACTATGGAGGACATGCCACTGCTAGAAATATATTTCGAGTTGGACTATGGTGGCCGATGATGCATGGAGATGCTGCAGACTATACAGAAAGCTGCGACGTATGTCAAAGAACAGAGAAAATGTCATGAAGGGATGAAATGCCATTAGTGCCTCAGTTAACATTGTGGGCTTTCGACAAATGGGCAATCGAATTTGTGGGACCTATCAACCCACCAGGAAAAAAAATAAGTTCGCACTACATAATTACTTCATATTATTTGACGAGATGGGTGGAAGCCTCACCCGTGAAGGATTGCACGGCTGTGACTGCAACAAGATATATCTTCGATAACGTGGTCACCAAGTTTGGGTGCCCAAAAATTACTACTGAGCGACTAGGGTACTCATTTTGTAAATCAAATGACCACGGCGATGATGGAGGAGTTTCAAATTCAACACAAGAAGAGTACCTCATATCATCCATAAGCTAATGAAATAGTTGAAGCATTCAACAAAATATTGGAGCATGCACTCACAAAGTTGTGCAACACAAACTGTGATGATTGGGATTTGAAGATTCCAACAATATTGTGGGCTTACAGAATAACCTACAAACGATTGACAAGACAGAATCCAATCAAGTTAGTATACGGACAGGAAGCAATAATACCAATGGAGTATATTTTCCCAAGTTTGTGCATCGCAGAAGCCACAAGAATGAGCAATGATGGAGCTATTGAAGAATGGTTGGTGCAGTTGGTACAGGTTGATGAGGATGGGAGTGTCACAGGATTCCATTAGAAGGTAAAAAATGATAGACAGAAGGCTTGGCATGATCACCACGTCAAACCAAAGCACTTCCAGTGAGGAGAAATGGTCCTATTATACGAGAGTAAGTTCTCAAAGAATCCAGTTATGTTGCAGATGCATTAGTTGGGTCCCTACATAATAAATTTTGTTACTGAAGGAGGTGCGATGCAGTTACAAAGGCTATATGGGACATTGTTGACAAATCTAGTAAACTAGTAGCTCCTCCACCTACCATGTGCATAAAGTTTTCTGTGGGGAGACTCCATGCGTAACATGTAACCTTCCAGCCAATCCATGTGTGGATGAATGGTATCTAATGGAAGCAATATGTACCTATGCTGTTGATCAAAAAACATATCAATGCCAGAGGCATTAAACATTTTACACAGAAAAAATTTACCTCCTGGAGTGTTCAACTTTGTAGTGCATCTATCCATAGATGGACATAACTTTCTGCTACTTGATTCCAAGGTTATGAAATCAAGATCATGGCTATTGGGGGGAATATGATCCTTTTCCAAACCCATGTATTTACCATCAATTTATCCCGAATGAATGTGGGAGCCTCCTGCTCCTCTTGGGGAATTATCAAGAAAAATCCTTTCACCCAATTCTCATCTTTAAGTGATGTGACTGAAACATAAGTGTGGTTTGGAAGAGAATGATTCAACTCTTTGAAATAATTATCCACCAAGCATGTGGATATATGTACCTCACCATCATGGGCTGATCCATCGAATGTGAGACCGTGTGTCTCCTTCAAAATTATGTATCTCTCATCATGAGGTAACTCATAATCTCTTTGAAACAAAGAAAGTTATTCATTTCCTTATTGCTTGAATTCATCCCTCTCAAGAACATTCAAATCAGCATGCTCCTCATGTTCCACCATCACATGAGATTCCTCCATGGAAAGATGAAAATCATCAACCAAAAGTGAATGGCTTATTGGAACATAGGAAGGAATATGAGATCTTAGAGACTCTTGCTGAAGTTGCTCTACTTGCATCTGAGATTCCAAGAGTGTACTTTGAGTACTTCTCAAATAATATTGGGTGGATTCCAACTCATATGAGATATTTTAAAGCTCTTCTTCATTCTTCAATAATACATCATGATACAATTTTGAAAGATCAAACATATAATCTTTGTAAGAAATCAATTGTGAAAATTTAACTTTGATGTTTGTCATTGACTTCTGAATCTTCTCCATGTATTCAATGGAGAGTGGATTTTTCAGTGATGCATCTTGTTAAAATTCAATATGCTAAGACAGAAAATAACAGCATTACATTCCATTTCACAATAATAGCATATACAGGATCACTGAAGAAACAACAAGCATAGCATAAACACAAGAGACACATAATTATCCTGGGAAACCCTCATGGGGTAGAAAACCTAGTAAAGCTTCCTCAATATAGATGACCAGCAATATACAAAGATTCAAACCAAAGACATGATCTCCTCCTCCACCATAGCAGACCTCTCCTCCACAAGTGTGCCTCTCTCTCAAGTGAGTGAGTGTATCAAATGAGGAACACACCTCCTCTATTTATACACTACTCTGACTTGTCTTTTACACAAGTACATGTAGGCTCGTATTTAACCATTAGGTTAAATACCCTATTATAACTGACTGGGCCGACCCCACTAGGGTGGTCTAACAACCCTTTGACCCACATAACACATACAGGGCCGACCCCCACTCGGAAAGTCTAATAACCCAAGTTACCACATTCCGACGAAGGAATAAACATCTCCGGATATACAATAAGATCTTTACGGAGGAATGAAAAACATCTCCTAAATAATAAAGTACAAATATAATATTCTTTGAAGTTACAATATCTCCACACTCCCCCTTAACAAGAAGGATATTATAACAATATCTGCACGAGAAAGGAGTCATCAACATCATACATGATACATCTATAAATCATTGGAAGCTTTCTCAACATCATTAGTAACTCAACCAGTTACTGGAACATCTTCAATATTGGAACATCAACATCTTCAGTACTGAGTCTTTATCTTCTGCAGCACTCAAGCAGCTACAACAACATCAATATCTGAATCCTCACAATCGTCGGCATTGTCATCACATGATCATCAGCATCTTCATCACACGATCAACATCGTCGTCTAGATCAACACGATCAGCATCGTCACATCATCTCGATCTACAACATCTAGTTCATCATGATCTACAGCATCTGGATCATCACGATCTACAGCATCTGGATCATCTCGATCTACAGCATCTGGATCATCTCGATCTATAGCATCTGCATCATCTCGATCTACAGCATCTGGATCATCTCGATCTAAAGCATCTGGATCATTTATATTAGTATCCACACCAATACATCTATCATCAAAAGCATGTATTCTCACTAATACATCTATTATGAAAATCATGTATTCTCACTAATACATCTATCATCAAAAGCATGTATTCTCACTAATACATCTATCATCAATAGCATGTATTCTCACTAATACATCTATCATCAAAAGCATGTATTCTCACTAATACATCTATCATCAAAAGCATGTATTCTCACTAATACATCTATCATCAATAGCATGTATTCTCACTAATACATCTATCAATACAAGTATCCACACAATAGCATCATACACTGCAACACACACGATCATATTACAGGATGATCAATCCTGCTCTCTTTAGGACATAGGTCCATGGATGATGCAATCCTGTCATGTACCTTTTGAACCGAGGTCCAAGGACGATCCAGTTCTATCATGTACCTTTTGAACCGAAGTCCAGGGACGATCCAGTCCTATCATGTACCTTTTGAACCAAAGTCCAGGGACGATCCAGTCCTATCATGTACCTTTTGAACCGAAGTCCAGGGACGATCCATTCCTATCATGTACCTTTTGAACCGAAGTCCAGAGACGATCCAGTCCTATCATGTACCTTTTGAACCGAAGTCCAGGGACGATCCAATCCTATCATGTACCTTTTGAATGGAAGTCCAGGGACGATCCAGTCCTATCGTGTACCTTTTGAACCGAATTCCAGGGATGATTCAGTCCTATCATTCCATTCTCGGAGACCTCTTGTCTACGGCTCAATTCACAGGACCAAAAGTCCGAGGACGATCCAATCCCCTTACCTGTTCATTCAGGATTTTGTTCTCAGAGACATCATGTCTACAGCTCAATTCACAGGACCAAAAGTCCGAGGACGATCCAATCCCCTTACCTGTTCATTCAGGATTTTGTTCTCGGAGACATCATGTCTACGGCTCAATTCATAGGACCAAAAGTCCAAGGACGATCCAATCCCCTTACCTGTTCATTCAGGATTTTGTTCTCGGAGGCATCATGTCTACGACTCAATTCACAGGACCAAAAGTTCGAGGACGATCCAATCCCATTACCTGTTCATTCAGGATTTTGTTCTCGGAGACATCATGTCTACGGCTCAATTCACAGGACCAAAAGTCCGAGGACAATCCAATCCCCTTACCTGTTCATTCAGGATTTTGTTCTCGGAGACATCATGTCCACGGCTCAATTCACAGGACCAAAAGTCCGAGGATGATCCAATCCCCTTACCTGTTCATTCAGGATTTTGTTCTCGGAGACATACGTCTACGACTCTCTTTAGGACTGAAGTCCAGGGATGATCCAATCCCCTCAAGTCCACCAAGGACTTCATTCTCGAAGACATACGTCTACGGCTCTCTTTAGGACTGAATTCCAGGGATGATCCAATCCCCTCAAGTCCACCAAGGACTTCATTCTCGAAGACATATGTCTACGGCTCCTTTTAGAACATATGTTCAAGGATGATGCAATCCCTCTTCTTTCTCGGAGACATCTGTCTACGAATCCTTTTAGAACATATGTTCAAGGATGATGCAATCCCTCTTCTTTCTCGGAGACATCTGTCTACGGATCCTTTTAGAACATATGTTCAAGGATGATGCAATCCCTCTTCTTTCTCGGAGAGGTCTGTCTACGGATCCTTTTAGAACATATGTTCAAGGATGATGCAATCCCTCTTTGCAACTTAGACCCTGTCTAAGGACCATCCACCAACCTTTCTATTGACATCACTAATATTGGTATCCTCATCATTGACCTCACTGTCGATGCAGGAAATCTCATCATGAGTGATCACATCACTCCCCCTTTCGAGGAGGGTCCTTCTGAACTATATTAAGTTTGTCTTGGAAAACTTTACTTGAGGTAGAGGTTTGGTTAGTACATCGAATCAGTAGAGGTTTGCTTAGTACATTGGTAACTTGTTACAAATTTGAACTTATAGTCCTTTTTTGCACCATATCTTGTATATAGAATGTCAAATCTCTATGTGCTTTGACTTATCATGGAACACTGGATTCTCTGCCATCTTGATACAACTCTGTTTGTCACATAGTATCACAGTTGGGTCTATCTCTAAGTCAAACAATCCTATAGCCATACTGCTTCACAACTAGCAGAGCAAGCAACAATATATTCCGCTTGTGCTAAAAGCCATACTGGACTATTTCCTACTAAACCACAAGATCATGGCTGATTCCAGATAATAACATCTTCTCGATGTGCTCTTCCTGTCTGATACACTTTCTGCTCAATCAACATCTGTGTATCCATCTGGAGTCATGATCTCCAAAATAGAATAGATCAAAGTCTATCGTATCCTTTAGGTACCTGGTCACATGCTTTGCAACTAATAGGTGAACACATCTAGTTTCCACTAGATACTGACTCAAGGTATTCACAACAAAGCATATATCTGACCTAGTATTTATTAGATACATCAATGACCCAATAATTTGTTCTGTACAGAGTTATATACACTAACTCTGATGATTCATTCACCAACAGCTTCAAGTTGGAATCCATGAGAGTGGACATTCCAACATATCAAGTCCTTTTAAAATTTCTCGGCATACTTTCCGCGGTTGAGAAAGATTCCTTCTGAGCCTTTCCATACTTCCAGACCTAGGAAGTAATACATTAATCTAAGATCTTTCATTTTCTTTTATGCGGCCATCTATCTGTGCCATCTCTCGTTAGATGGGTCTATTGATATGAACCTCAACATCATTCGAACTCTGAGGTGAGTTCCTTCTTGTATCGATGTCATCTATGTATAGAAACCATATTCAACCTTGTAGCAAAAGTTGAGATCCACATCACCCATGGTGATCATTAAGCTCATCAATTGATTATCGATCCTGGGAACCCATACGGAACCTGATTCACACTTCTTCTTTAATTACACCATTAAGAGAATGGTCTTATCTAACTACTTGGAGCAAACATCTCATCATGATTCTCTTCCTCTTTCTAAGAGAATCTTCTAGCCACAAGCCTTCTATAGTGTGTTTGATTTGTAAATCTTTTGTTGAACATCCATCGCTTGTTCAGTGTTCATCATTCATCATGATCTTTCCTACAAATCAAAATTAAGTACATGATTAGTAATACTTCATAATCATCAAATCATATTGACATGATAACCTATTATGCATACAGATATCATTTACATAGTTATGCAACTATTTTGATCAATACTTTGGCACAACACTTTCCCATATCCTGTATGCATATAGTGGCTATCTAGATTCCTTCCATCTCTACCAGAACATACTATCGAGAGTGTGCACAGCTCTCAGCATGTCAGCAAAGAGGTTTCATTCTAGACAAGCAACAATGGAATGTTTGTCCAACTTACCAATCATATGCATATTAGTAGTATACTATTCAATGCTCTATGAATGTTTACACTCAGTATCATATATTCTAGGAATACAAATATGCATACAACCTATTACAGGCAATATCATTTACTATTTCAAATAACAACTCAAATACTTATCTTTTATGTTTGTGTGGTTGCCTCCCGCTTGATCTTCTGTATGTCTTTTGAACTTCTATTCATTCTGTACCACTGTGCATGCTCAAGTGTCATCCTCATGATCTCATATACAAACATACATTCATTAGTATATTCTCAATGTTATCAAAACATTATAGTTCTAAATAATCTTGAAAATGTATAGTCATGATTATAGATAATATTCAAGGTATCAGGGAAGTCTTCTTTTACTCATGCATATTCTTGTTTGATCTAGTTAGTTAAATCATCAACCAAGATAAGAGACATAATATGCATAAACCCTTGATTACTAACTTTATGAATAAGCATAACCAATCATACCAAGTATACTTATATAAGGGATCCTAACACAAGGTAAGATTCTAACTTGACATATGAAAACATACCTGGATTAGTATACCTGCTTAGTTATGTACAACATACCTAAACAATCTCTTCATTGATTTAGAGATCCTGAGCTAGAACCTGCATGTCTCATAGGTTAAGCATAATATAACAAAGTCATACATACCTTGTAAGTAGAACAAAGATTATGGATGAGTCTTTGTCTTCATGTTGTCATGGTAATGGAACTTGATTTGTCTTTTGTGATGTACCTGTATCTTGTTAGCAGACAACATCAACCTCACACAACACCATAATGCATTAATACAATCATATAGCCCTAATTAATGAATGTCTTCGATCATTCACATGCATTCATATTGTTACTAGGGTGATAAGACAATTCTAACATTAATCAAGATTGTACTAATAAATAATATGAAGACAAACACATTATGAACTTAATCAAGAATAAGATTTCAAGACATACCTGAACCTCCTTAAGTCATGCCTGTCCAGACTTCTTGTTGTCTTCTTATGTAAGGCCTTAGCCTCAAATCCCCCTGAAACTTGATCTAGAGCTTGATTAGGGTTTGCTAGAGAAACCCTAAAAATTCAATCTTTGACTTTCACACTTCTAAATGGATGGAAGGATGTGTCTTGCTGAGCTGATCAAACTAGCATACTTCAATTTTGAAATCTCCAAAATTTGACTCCTCAAAATTGCCTTCGAAACTTCTGGATCTTCTGGACAGGAACCCGAAATAGGGTTTGATGAAGCCCACCCTTCTTTCCAATCAAAAGGTTGGATCCAAGGCTCTAAACTCTTATTTTTCTGAGGAGTTTCCAGCCATGGTTACAGACTTCAAAAATTTCAACTTTTGTTGAAGCCCTAATTTTCCATCTTTCTGATCAAAATCCCGAACAAGGGTTTGATCAAGCCCGATCTTCTACCAAACCAAAAAATTTGATATTGGTCTCTAAATTTCAATTTTCCTGAGTATCATTCAGCCGTGGACTCCGATTCCAAAAATTCCAACTTTCTCCGAAACCCTAAATTCCGGAAGCCATGAATGAATGCGCTCAAAAAATAATTCTGTTTTGACATAAATATGTACCTGATTGTTTCTGCTGTAACTCTAATTTTTCAATACACAAGGTCTGAAAAAGGTTCTTGATATAGCCTGACCTGTTATCTTTCCATCCTGATAGATCTGACCTCAATTGGACTCTCTAAGAGAGAGTTATGCCAAGTGTCACAATGTGACCTGTTTATGGGATAAAACAGGAGAGCGAACTTGTACGGCGTTCCACGTGTCACTGTTTGAACTTCGGACTCTGAAAACTTTTCCTGAGATATCTCGCCCTGTTATCTTTCCATCCTGATAGGTATGAACTAAAGTGGACTCTCTGAGAGAGAGTTATTCCAAGTGTCGCAACGTGACCTGTTTATGGGATAAACCAGGAGAGTGAACATGTACGGCGTGCCACATGTCACTGGTTCAGTTTCGGCCTCTGCAAACGTTTTTTGAGATAGTACAGTCTGTGTACTACCTGTCACTTTTTACTAAATTTCGTTTGGAGCTTCCTAGCCCAAGTTATGACCATTTTTCCTAGGTCACCTGATTTTGACTGAGATCTGGAAGAGGCAGAAACCCTAACTTGTACTGATCATAACTCACAAAGTACAACGAATCTGAGGGTGCCCTTTGGAAACAAGGTACTTGGGGATGTTATCGACGACCTGTAAACTTTTCAGATCCTGAAACTTTGCATAAATGGATTTATAGCGAAAGTTCCACGATGACTGGTTTTTTCTATATAAAACCCTAACCTTCAAATTGTCGCAAGAGAAGCAAGTGTCGTAAGTGCCATACATTGCCTTCCTTCAGGTTAGCTCTGATACCATGTTAAAATTCAATATTCTAAGACATAAAATAGCAGCATTACATTCCATTTCACAATAATAGCATATACAGGATCACTGAAGAAACAACAAGCATAGCATAAACACAAGAGACACCGATTTATCCTGGGAAACCCTCATGGGGTAGAAAACCCAGTAAAGCTTCCTCAATATAGATGAACAGCAATATACAAAGATGCAAACCAAATACATGATCTCCTCCTCCACCATAGTGGACCTCTCCTCCACAAGTGTGCCTCTCTCGCAAGTGAGTGAGTGTATCAAATGAGGAACACACCTCCTCTATTTATACACTACTCTAACTTGTCTTTTACACAAGTACATGTAGGCTCGTATTTAACCATTAGGTTAAATACCCTATTATAACTTACTGGGCCGACCCCACTAGGGTGGTCTAACAACCCTTTGACCCACATAACACATACAGGGCCGACCCCCACTAGGGAAGTCTAATAACCCAAGTTACCACATTCCGACAGAGGAATAAACATCTCCGGATATACAATAAGATCTTTACGGAGGAATGAAAAACATCTCCGGAATAATAAAGTACAAATATAATATTCTTTGAAGTTACAATATCTCAACATCTCTCCAACAATATTGTGACACTAAAGCATGAGTGACATGGAGAATGTAAAGGGTCTCCTTGATCTTCAATGTGTTCATCTCTAATGTCCCTTCAAGTAAGGATGGTTCATGACAGTGAACATCCTCTTCTTCAATTTTTCTGGAATCAACTTCATGAAGCTCCATCAAAGTTTTGAAAACTTATCCATCTCTTGATGCTGAAAAATATCCATCTTTAATATCTTTAACAACATAACTTAGGATTCAACTTGGGTGCTCATTCATCTCTAGTGCACCAGAAAAAATTTCTCTCAAAATTTCATCCTTCTCCAATTCATGAACCCCAACCCTTGAGGGCTCAACCAAGCCAGTCTTCCACTAGAAGTGGCTTCCATCTGGGGCTGCAACAAAGACCTAAAAAAATCAGAATTTCAGCCATACCTTTGTGCCCAATTCTGCTCCTCATGTGACATTCTTATTTCAGTAAGCTTCATCTCCAAATTTTTCGATTCACACCCCACTATTGTGTGCTTGTTTTCTGCTTCTTGATGAAGCTCAAGAGGTGACTGTAAATATGATTCATGTTCATCCTTTGGATCATATCCACAAGATGTCTTACCACACCTGAAAACATCATCATACCTTATAATTATATTGAGATCACCCACCAAGAAACTAGGAGTGATTTCACCTTCCACATTGCCAACAACTAGATGTTGGACTGCTGGATATTCAACTATGCATGGACCTTCTTCATCTTCTCCCGATGAATGATTTGGTAACTCATTAACCTTATGGCTGCTGCAAATAGGCTGATTTATATTTGCATGCTTTTCACAATTGATATCACCTTTCAGTGACTCATGATTCTCCAATTATTCATCTCCATGACTGCCTTCATAGTTAACATAAAATATTTGAGCCTTCATACCGAAGGACTCAACCATGCCAACCTTTTCACTGTAAGTGGCTGCCACATCAGAGTGAAACAAAGGGTTACAAAAATCAGAAAGGTAGCAATGCCTTTGTGTCATGTATTTCTCTTCATGTGGTGGAGCTATGGTGGCTTGTTCTTCCCCCAAATCTTCTGGTTCACATCCAACTGATGTGTGCTTGTATTCCTCTTCAAGAACCATAGCTCTTTCTTCACTACCAATGGATATAGGTAGTTCAGTATTCCTCTCAATGATTGTGGATGCCTGATTCGTACTTTCCTCTTTATTATCCACATGAATGGTTGTATCTTTCCCCTTGTTTTCCTTCATATCAATACCTCTGGTCCTCTTTTCGTCTCTACAACTTAGTGCCTTTCTTGATGGTTTGTTGGTCTTCAAGGAATCCACATGTGTCACTGTTTTGACTTTCTTTGGTGGCAATAATCCCACTTCTTTGCACACATCATTTACTATCAATGCAATCTTCACCTTGTTAAAGATAGAGTATGGATATTGAAATAATATCTTGATCTTCTATGTGCAAAACTCTCTGAAAGATATGAGTTTTAAAATCTCATCACTCAATGCATAGTAAGTTGTGAGGTAGTCATAGGGTTCTTTTAAATTCACTTGCTCAACAAATTCAGACCTTGGAAAATAAAAATATACATCATACCATTGGTCACCAGAGTCATCATCATCTCTTTTGAAACGACTCAAAAATATGCATGATGATTCTTCTTCTTTGACTGCAACTGGAAATAGCCTCATGGCTACAAATTTGAATTATGATCTACAATATTCTTCAACAATGAGATTATTTATTTCCACAGGGGTGGAGGAAAGTGCTATGATACCATTTTAATGTACCAACTTATATCAGTGATACAAAAACTCTTTTCTTCTCAAAATTAATTAAAACAATAATAGGGGAAGCTGGATTAACTGAGGATGGGAAAGATCAAAAGCTATGGAAGGATGGAAGGATCTTATATGGAATTATACCTCTGAAAAAAGTACTGATACCTTCAATTTTTCAAGAGAAGAAAGTCTGCAATTTACTCCAACGCTCATGGGCCCCTCAGTACATGCAGACTAGTATGGGAGGAAACGGGACTGGAACATGGGGATGGGTGTTTCATAAATCATAGAGGATAAATACCTTTCATTTACATTAATTTAAACATAAAATATCACTCCATAAAGTTACATAAATATCTGATCAAGTCTCACACTATTACTTTTAAAATTGCCTTCAAGGACTACTCAGCTAGTGTGATTTATGGGCTCCCAAATAGTATTCAAAGGAGCAATAATTTCTGAAATAATACTTGGATCATGACATATGACATGTTAGTCAACTCCAAAAACAATAATTACTTCATTTGGATTCATACTCATTCACTTATAAAATATACACTAGAAACTAGTCAAATTCTAGCTAAATCTAGAAGGGGTGGAGAAATAGGAGAATAAATAAGAGTTCTGTAATTTTTATTGATATGAATGATATATGAATATTAAATACATTGTAATTACATCAGAAATAGGTGAATATTCCTCTCAAAACAATATTAAAATATCTCTCTTCTTCTACATAAGAAACTAGCTCCATAAACTCATATAAAGCTTGAAGATTCGAAATATGAACTGGATGATGATGCTTCCGAAATTAATATTTGAATTTATCAGATATAGGACTTGCAAATAAAATCAATGACAATGAATGAATTCCATCATCCTCTCACAGAAAGTTGGGGCACATCTCCCAAACTTGACTAGGGGCACATCTCCCAAGTCTCTGAAGAAAAATTGCACGCAAACAAATTCTCAAACTGAAAAAATATGTGAATGTGGTGCACATTGGTTTATTTATAACATTGGGTGACTTGAGGAGAAAGTATCCATAGCTAATGCGCCCTACTTGAGTGGATAAGGAAATATAGCTTTCATTCCTTTTCTTTTTCTTTTCTTTCCTCCTTTTTACTTTTTTGATTGCTTTGCTTTGGATTTTCTTCTTTTATGAAATTTCTGAAATTTCCTTCTTTCTACTTTTGTGTTGCTTTCTACTTTATCCTGATTTTCCTACTTTATCCTGATTTTCCTATTTTTATCCTGATTTGCTTCTTTTAGCATGTTTTTGACCATTTTTAGCAATTTCCATCCTCCTTGGTCATCTTGGCCTCTCTAATTCAACCTCCTTAGCTTAGCTCATTATTTCTAATCCAAATATTAGTAATTATGATTAAAATTACTCAAACCAACTAATTAATTATTCCAAAGTGCATATTTTGGAATTTAATTAATTAAATGCCTCCAAACAATTAAATTAATCCATTAAAATAATGTAATTACTTTCCTAGAGTACTATTGGAATGATTAATTAAATATTTAATGCTTATGATCTAGTGACATAGACCTTGTCAAAATTTGGGGACATGGCACAATTATCTAGAATCAAGAACATAAGTTTAATGCGATCCTTCAACAAGCTAAAGGATGTCCAGTCATCGAGGTAAACTTCTAAAAATTGATGTATAAAGTCCTTGAAGGCCGTGACAACAATTCTTGAAAACACAGTCGGCGCATTCTTCAATCCAAGTTGCATAATCGTATATTGATAACAACCCTTATGTCACAAAATTAATCTTCTGTCTGTATTGGTTGGCTATCTTAATCTGGTGGTATCTAGAGAATCCATCTGTGAATGAATATTCTTCTTTTCCTCCCACATTTTCTAGTACTTCATTTGTAAAGGGGGTGAGAAACGGGTCATGCAAACAAACATCATTTATTTTGTGCATATCAACACAAATACTTATTCCTCTAGTATTCTTAACTTGTATAACCATAGGGATGATCAATTCAGATTATGTGACAAGTTCTATAATTCCAGCTTCCAACATCAGCTCAAGCTCTACTTTTATTTTTTTCTTGTATTTTGGATTCATTCTATAAGGCATCTACTTAATTGGATTTCCATTTGGTTTCAATGGAATATTCAATTATCCTAATTCCTTAGAAATTCCCTTCATTTCAGAAAATATGATAGGAAAAAAATCTTGATAAGTTTTGATATAAGATCAATGATTTTATGGATTGTCTCCTCATCCCAATAATCTCCTATACTTGCATACTTGGGTTTTTCATTTGTTACAATGTTGAATTTGCATGTTTTCAATGGTTGGGCATAATTAGGAATTTGCAATGCAGGACCTTCCACTGCGTGTTACCCTTCTGCTTCTGGGATATATATATTTCTTGATTCTTCACCATCTTGTGTCTCTTTTTCCATGTTGTGACATTCTAACAACATTGGTGCAGTAGTAATTGCAGGTTGCATGGTCCATGAAAACTCTATCTCATTTGTAGGAAAAATATTCTACTTAGTTACTTACAAGGTTCGTCAACATTTAGGTAGTCATCTTCAAAGTTAAATACAACCTCAAATTTTTGCGACAACTCTACCCAATATGTTGTGCGTCTGCACACTTCCAATTATATATACCAATTCTTCGGGATAGTGTCCAATGTGTGAATAAATATATGTACCCATTCCTTCTAAGGTACAACTCTCCATTTCTCAATTTAGATGGTGATATGGTCTTTAGGATAACTCAACCCCTTATACTTCAGTATAGTCAAACATACATCAGATTCAAATCTGACCTCCATCAACCATTTACATTATTGCTAGTCTCAAATTTTACCTTTGTTCCCACTCAACCATCTTGTAGGGGTCACTTTGAGTGCCACATATAATTCCAGTATTCTTTGTTTCTATGGAATTTGTGATTCAAAATTCACTATAAAGGAATTTACTTTTCTTATTTCATCAAAACTAGGTGGCTCACATTCCTCATTACTGATCTAGTGCAGTGAATGTGTCAGGATAATGCATCTTCAGGTAGATACCTCATGTCTTCTTTGTTTCCAATATTGTAAAGATTCCTCTGAATCAAATGTATAAGATGTGATACTGCACCAACTTAATGCACCATTTGTTGTAGGATCCACATAATCATCTATCCATGCAGTCATGTTGTATAACTAATCTATTTCTCCAGCATCGAGACTATTGTATATGGGAATTTGAATGGCCAAAAATGACCTCAATGAAACCCTAGGGACCCCAAAACGGATTCCTCTTATTCCGCATTGTTCTATATCACAAAAAATCCCTTCTCCCAGCTAAGAATGAAGGAAAACATAGAAAATTCATGGAGAAAAACTCCCAACAAGCTCCAAAAACGTGAGAGAGCCAAACTCCCCTAGGATAATGGCTTGGGGAGAAATTTCATGGGTCATTTCTTTCCCAAGAAGCAAAAACATGTTTTTCCAAAATGATGGCTTGCCCATACCTGAATTTGGACATCCATACCTCTCCATTCCCCAAGGCATTAACTACCTCAACCAACTCTTGGAAGAATTAAATGATTGGGTGCATAAGTCAAAATGGGTAGTTGAGGGTTCATGGGTTCTCTCATTGACACTTAACTTCACTTGATTGGTTCAAGGGTTTGAATATTTCTCTCCCAAATCCTTGCAAAATGCATGCCCCCGTACGCTTGTTGCATTGCATTGCATAGCTAGTTGTGGGTATTTTATTAAAATGCATATTTATGTGATATTTACAATTTCCATTGTGTTTGGATAGCACTCAAACAATATGCATCAATTTTAACAGTAAATAGATGGTGGGGCCTTAGACTTCAGCTCCTCACCATGATTTTATAACAATATTACATCATTTACATTTTTAATGCAATGGTATCAAAATCGAGATATTACACACCACAAGCCCAAATCAACAACCATTGTTATTCAACTTGTTAGTAATACAATGGTTGTTTTTTCTCTATCCATACTTATGTTCCTTTCTTGTTCTATCAGATCCAATGGATGTCGATCATTTCCTCTGCCATTTATTGACGACTTTCACACTCTCTCAATGTCTCCCCACCGGTCCTTTTTCCGACCCAAACATTTGTTTCAATGTCGAGTTTCTCCGGTGGACCTTTCTAGCATGCTACTCTTTTAAAAATTCATTGATCCTCGTCACTATGCTGCCATGTCGCCTTTATGGGACTTCCGGATGGTGCTTTCTATCGCAACTTTCCATCGATATCGTCACTCTCCATTGCAGCTCCAATTTGCATATTTATGCCATACCGATATTCTTCATTTATTTTCTCGTGGTGTCTCCCTTTCCTCGATGGCCTATTCAAATGGTCCACTACTTTGTAACCACAACATGCATCATCAATGAACACTACTTCGATGCACCCGCAGTATTCCAAACATGGCACAGTTTCCACACTCTGAGTTTCCATCCCAAATCATCAACTCTACAAGATGGACTTTCTCCATGTTTGATTTGATGACTGGGATTGTTCCTCCATATCTTGACAAATGATATCATCAATTCATTCTTTTTCTTTATGCCCCACCTTAATGGCACTGAAATGCATTAATTTTGCTTGCTATGGGGTAGGAGAAATAATTATATCCAACATATAAGAATATGACCTTTAGTTATATAGTTCTTTTAGAAATGGGTAATCTAAAGAATGCTCAGCTACAAGCCAAGGTTTCTCAAAAGGAAATATGGAAAATAGGGAAATCCAAAGACTATAAAGATTCTGTTGGTACCAAGATTTACATATTGAGAGCTTTCAGTTTCCAGCACCAAAAAGCAAGAGGTGCTAGAAATTTAAAAAACATCCAATAGCAGTTTTGTCAGAGTCCCCAAAGTTTGGTCAATTTTGTCAAAGCCTCAAATCCATGCATCAAACTCCATCAAATTTCTTATTGCCTCATTTGGTTTGGAATTTTGGTTGTTTTTTCTTAAATTTTATTGGGAAAAAAGATAATTATTATTATTTTTAAATATAAAATCATTTTATTTATTGATTGATTTTATATTTAAATTTAAGTTTCCTCTAAAAAGATAATTTTTTTTTTAAAAAAGGAGGGCTTCACTTTATTTGTTATTATTGTTTTACCATGTATACTCATAAGTTTTTCATGATCATGTGGATCTTTATGGCTCTTTCATTTTTTGGGTCTTTGTCTTATCTTCCATATCTCATGGAAGTGTTAAACTTTGAAGTTATAAAGTCCCTACTTATTGTCACACTAACCATGATAATTCCAAGTATGTGCGTGAATTTTCCAGGACTCAAGCTAAGTCTTAAAATGTGCTGCGAAGAAAACTAGTAAGGATCCAGAGCAATATACTTTGTCACGGTTTTGTGATCCCCCTCAATTTTATGAGTTTTTTTCGAACTGCATGTTGCGATGAGGAATTTTTATCTCCTTGTCATCATGGATCAAGCCAAATGGCTTTCGGTGAGCACTCAACATAATTCAAACCAACAATTACCCAATTCTGAGAAGGAAGAAAACTAATGAACAGGTGGTGACAATCAACCTCAAATCTTAAATTTCAAGTGTGACATGAGCAACTAGAAGCAGCATTTGAGTATCCGGAGACAGAGTCAGTTGGATACCTTACAGCGCTGGATAGCAGTCAATGCTACATATGAACTTTAAAGGCAAAATTCGATCTTCTAGGAATACAAGTGGCAGAAGATCAGTCAGCTGAACAACAGGGTATCAAAATCAGTATCAAATCCTAGATCTAAAAGATAGGTGGTCAAATATCTTGAAACAGAGGATCGATTCCATGAATTTCTTCCTAATTTCAAGCAACAATTGGAGGAACAATTCCAGATTTGATGGCAACTGATTAGCAACTTAAAAACAAGTGGAAAAGCACATCCATATTTAGAGGGATCAAGCCATATCTTCATGATGTAGGTATCAAGCATTTAGCAATTACAGGATTTCAAAAGGTTCAATCTCAGATTCAAATGGCAACCTTTAAGGAGCATTCCCAGATTGCTTACAATAGCTTTAATATTTTTTAGTTTATTGTGAAATTTGTTCTCCTAAACACTTGCAACTACTCGCAGATTGTATTTTCTATAAAGTTTGTCATTGTCAATTAGGAAGAAAGAGAGGGGAGTTCCAGCCGAGAGGGCTGAGGCAGGGTTGTGCTTACATTATGTTTTTATTGATATGAAATAGTTTTTTTTTAAATGATTGTGATCTATGAGCCTATTCTGTTTTAATAACTAAAGTACATGTTGTCATTATTTTGTCTATGTGTGGTCTTAACATTCCATGTCATGATTCTCTTGATTGACATGCAACTATTGGTAATGCTTTGAAGACATAATATTAATCATCTTTTTCACAAAGTCATGCTCATAGCTTTGTTTAGTTAATATCTGTGACAGTAACACTGATATACTCCCTGCATTTGAATATTTGAATTGTTCTGATTCCTATAATATGTTTACCTACCATCAAACCCCGTAGAGTTGTTTTTCAGTTACATTATATCTACTCTTAAGATTTCCCTAAGCTTGAACCCTTGTAGTCTAGGTTCAACTTTAGTGATAACATATTTTGGCGCCATTGCCGGGGAACAGAGGAACGAAGACATACTTCCTTGGGTCGTGCGACAACGAATATATCCAGACTTTGATGGTGAACAAAGGCTGGTGACATATTGACAGTAGATTTCTTCACCGAGCGACTCTGAATAATACAGAGGCGACTCCATTTATTCAGGATCCGAAATGCCATCAAATGATCTAATGGCTTCCATTGTGGCTCGGAGGTTTGCACCTCTCGACTTTTCTGCAATTACTAGTTTTCCACATCCAGTACCGACTATGTCAGAGTGGGGAGATTTTCTTCCTATTTTCCAAGAAAAGAAAGAAGACATTCCTGCACATTGCCTCATTAAGTTTCATGAGTGCATGGATTTGCTAGATCTACATCACGAAGATGTTCATGTATTCATTGGATGGTGATGCACGTGAATGGTATTTCTCATTGCCTCCTTCCATCATTTCTGTTGATGTATATGTAACTTCGGAATATATTTCATATATATATTTATTGTACTCCTATAGAGATGTATTATTCCTCTATACGGAAGTGTCGTCATTTGTATTGACAAGTGTCGCAAGTGTGTTAACTTGCCGATGGGTTATTAGACCACCTTGTAAGGGGTCGGTCAGGATTAATGTAACATGAGGTTATTGTGCTAAGCTAGACAAGTCGGCCCCATAAGTTTATTGGGCAGTCAGGACAAGTATAAATAGAGATCTACCGATCTCTATTTGGATCACTTCAGAACTCACTCTTCCTTCACTCGGAAAGTGGCGCACATGTGAGGAGGAGGATAAACTACTAGGAGGAGTTTATCTCTGTGTGCTTTGGTTTTACTTTGGTTGTATCATTGCTCTATCTATCTCTGAGGAAGTTGTGGGGTTTTTCACCTTAGGGTTTTCCCCACGAAAACTTTGTGTGTCCATTGTCTCTTATGTTTGCATCTTGTGATGATTGATATGCATTGATATAATGTACATGTTATTCTCTCAGTAAAGATCCTAGAGTATATTGAATTAATGCTCAAAAGTTAACATGGTATCAGAGCTAACCTGAGAAGAAGACAATGTGCAGTGACGGAAACCAGGGTTTCTTGTTTATTGGGTTTCTCTCCACAGATTTTGGAAAAGTAATATGATAGATTGACTATCCTCAACAAGGTGAATCTATCTGTCCAATCAGAATTCAGTTTAGAGCAT